>OY744477.1:59667444-60104944 GCA_963556175.1 Tipula confusa | reverse complement strand
GGAATCGAACCCGCTATACGACCAGTGTAAAATTGAGTTTTTTCTATTCTAAATTTTATATGGTTTATTCTAGCATATGATTAGAAACAAATTGACAAAAAATTGTCATTACAAAATATTTTTAACAAGTAGTTACCTAACACACCACTTAAAAATTATAAATCGTCAAAAAAAATGGTAACTCAATTTTACACTTTACATGCATTAGGCATAATTCTGCTTTGCCATACTAAATAAATAAAGTCAGTTCCACACAGAATCTCTATCGAATATCAAGAGGTCGGAGATTTTAAAGATTTAAAATTTAAAGATTTTGTAACAATAAGCCTGCGCCTTTATTACCAGGACATTTGATTTAATTTTCGGAAATTTAAATTCGTATCTTCGGCATATTTAGAATCATATAGAAAATATTGCCAAAAGAGGGCTAGCTTGTTCTTTGTTGTCGCCGTCCTGATAGCAAAGATCCTCTGCTTTATGACAAGATGATGCTAGCCTTGTTACCAAAAGTTTGAGTAATCGCAATATATGAAACCTAAAGAGATAGAACCCCGAAGTTCTGAATAAATTCCATCATTATGGTATTAAGTGTACGATCGAAGCAAGTTTTAAGCAGAGGCACCCAATCTTTCCTGTTTAACTTTAAATTTTTGCCAGAATAGTAATAGATTCTTCCATTTGGTTTTAACTAGATGGGAACATGCTCCTTCCTTCTTATATGGGTGCAATACATGTGCAGTGGAAGCTGTGCTATCCATATAATTTTGTGGTCTCTGCAGAATTGAGTCAAAAAAAGTGAAATGTAGAGGATCTGTAACCATCCAAAAATAAGGAAACGGGATTTGTTTTCCGATCTTACAAGCCAACAATAAAAAATATTTGCCACATAAAAAATATTTGCCACATAAAAGTAAGTTTGGCAAGGTATTCAGCCATTTTCTGACTTACCTACCGCCAGTCGATTAAAATATTTTGTATTATGTTTATACTGGAATTCTTTGATTTATATAAACTATCATAGCACGAATACAGTCGGTACCATATGTCAGGGTACAGTCGGTACCCTGACATATAAGGTACCTCTTAGACTTATTTTTGCCTACCATATTTAATAAATATTCTATTAATGTGGATGCTCCACTATGTCTTTCTGATTAGGCGTTGGTCTCAGCAAAATTTTCGATTACCCCACCTACTTCGGAGCTTATTACCCCTAGACTAATCTTACATTTCAAAGTTGCAAATTGATAGTTTTAATCGGTTTTACTCTTATTTTATTTAGTAGCTAGTTTTATTATAGGAAAAATGTTGCAAAAGGAGTTAAAAAAATCATTCCTAGCTCTTATAAAACAAAATGGATCACAAACAAATCAATGGTCTAATTTGAAATGTAAGTCCGCTACCTCCGAGAAAAAATATATCCATTGATTAATTAATCATAAGCAGGCCCAAATTAAACCATGACCTCAAAATTCGTAACCAAATACGAAATGTAGTAGATTCTAAAATAAAAAATTGAACTTTTTGGTCGTTTGCTAGTTTGAGAAAAAGGAATTTTAGTGGTAAACATCCGTCCCTTTATTTTTTTAAAATAACTATTATAAAACCATCATTCAAAGAGCATATTTATTAGCGTCTCACTTTGCCCAAAACTTATTTTCGATCTCGATTTTTTTTTTCTAGAGTTTTAAACAATCTTAATCCACTGAAACAACTGGGCCTGATAGAAAATTGTTAATTTTCATAAAAACTTCCATTTATCTCTAGCTAAACCTCTTACCAAATTGTTTTAAATGTCAATGAAGTCTGGCATTTTTTCCTCAATTCAGATTTTCTCTTATATTCAACCAGTCCCTAAACTGAGTTCCCTAGAGTTTCCTCTCTGTGGAATTAAAAAGATTCGTCGGTCTTTCTCACAATATTTAATGTACAGTTGTTCTAGAGAAAAAGCAGCTGCCCTTTTAACGAAACAAGCAGCTGCCCTGAAGATTATATATTTTTTTCTATTTACTTGTAATATTTCCTCGGTCAGAGTTTTATGTAGTTTTCTCTGATTGAGAATTGAGCCTTTCAGAACATCCGATGGAATATCGAGCGTTCCTGAAAATTTTCTATGTATATGAACGTGGAAGGAGCGGTTATGATTGGATTATTTTGAGTATGAAAATCGGAAAGTTTAGTAGTCTTCTTCATGTTTAATATTAAGGCAAGTCGATTGAGTGGGTGTCTATAGTCAGAATTTTAAAACTTTCTTCGTGAGAAAGTATTCTATTAGGAATGGTTCGTTCAAGGATTTTTCCTAGAACTGGAAGTTGGCTGACCAGCTGGACACATTAGAAGATGGTTTATTAGGATAGTTTATCTATGTTGGTATTATATATATATATATATATATATATATATATATATATATATATATATATATATATATATATATATATTTATTTTGTTAGTTTATATATGTTGGTGTCGATTCTATGATTTTTTCTCAAACTAAAATCGAACGTATTATTATTAGACTGGTACCTAGTTTAAAAATAACTAAATAATGGTTTAATGACAATTTGATGGTTTGATTAGTACTTTTTGAATAATTTTTCCACAAATTAGCAGGTCGAGCTGGTATATCAGCTGGTCTAGATGTGCCACTTTTCCTTTTTTTACTCTAGCGATTTTGACTGTTTTGCAGGCAATACATTCCTTGCAGTTTACCACATTGTCCTTTTTGCAGTTGACGCGTTTTGCAGTCCCTTCGGTTTTTGTCATCTTGCAGCTTCCCTTCTCGTGAAATTCGTAGCACTTGATGAATCACGTGGCACGGTTGCAATTTGATGGTGTACTCCTTTATTGTCGGTGAAAATGGTTACCGTGTAACTATACAGTTACACATTTCTATTGAAGTTCCTTTGGTAAAACGCGCAACAAACAACGGTATATTCGGTTTTGGTCAACAACACTACTCCCGTAATGTTGTTGACCAATTTCACTGATTCTGTCTGAAACTGGTAAGGCAGAGGATTACGGTATTGTAATACTGGTGCGATAGTATAACCCGATACTACGTTAATATCTGTTTATTTTCAGCATTTAATCGCATCCGTCCGGTATAATTAAAAATATGAAGATAGTTAGACTGTGTCCGAAACCCATGATAAATATTTGTGAATACAAATTTTTGGCATTAGATGAATTTGGCTTTTATTACAAAAGGTTTTGGTACCATTGAACTTTTTCGTTGCTATGACAATTTCAATAAACAATGCACACAATTAAAAGGAATTATTCCTCATAGTTTATAAACCGTCAAAACTTTCTATATCTATTATTCTTGTCTGAAACTGTTCATCAATCATTAAGTAATCACAATTTAAAAAAAAATCCATTCTATAGTATTGACGTTTATACGATGCTATAATATTCAAATTACAAAAAATCAATGACACTCGTTACTGCGGTTAAAAAATGTCTATGCAGTGAACAACAAAATGTTACAGTACTAACAGTAGACTGTTACATTTATGAGCGCATTGAACGATAAAGTATAAACAAATTTAACTTTTTGTAACATTTTGTTGCGCAGTGAACGCATTAAATTATTATACTTTTCGGACAGCGTAAAAAGTTGGGAATATAGGGGAATATTTTTCAAATAAATGTCAATAATTTTATTCACAAATATTTATCATGGGTTTCGGACACAGTCTTAGTATTATATATTCTATTGAAGAGAACTAATCGATTTTTTGAAATTTATGGTTTTTTCGAGGGAAATGGATATATTCTTACTATTGTTCACTTTTCTTAAAATTACCACTGATGGTAATTGGTGCATTTACCTTGATTAATAAAAACCAGAACTGACCCACTGATTGATTGACACTCACAATTCTATTAAATACATAGTTTATTATTACATTGTGTGTAATCTAGGCTTTAGCTTTAAATGTTATGAACTTGTGACAGTGCACTATCTTTACCACATGATGCTATAGGTGTTCCACACATTATATACCAAATTATGAAATTCATTAAATCAAAACCAACTTAAATATTATAAATTCTACTCTTTTGAACTTTATAATTAGGGTTTGATATAATTAATTCTTATATGGTCGGTATACAATGAAAATAATAAATTAATGAACTAAAATTGTTTATTATCACCTGATGACACAGCAAAAAAAAATTAACGTAAATTTATATACAAACACATACTTATATAAAAGGAATAATAAGGAAAAATAGTGAAAATTAATGAATTTTACTTTCATGATTTATTTTAATGGATTTTAAATCAATACCGATTTTATTTTTGTTGCTGTTGTTATTCGCTAAACTTATTTGGTTTCGGTTTCGATTACAGCCGTGATTTTGCAACTAATACACATTTAATGCTATCTCTGATATATGTACATACATAATAATTGTATTCTAAACAACCACTTATAGATAATTCACTAATGGAATTTTTTTTTTTTATTAACTTTATATTTTTTGTAATAGGCCATTTCAATTTATATAATTATTTAACGATTAATTGCAATTATTAATTACGATTTGATTATGTTTTAATCTTTCAGAGTTCTGTATATCTATAAAAATGAATTTATGAAAAAAAAATCTGTGTTTTATAAATATGTATATATGTAATATCCATTTAAAATATATATGTTTATTTAATATATGTATAAATGTGTTCGAATATAGAATTTCTGGTGCCATTTTTAATTATATTGCCATTCTGCTAATTACAATGGATTAAATTACAAAGTGACTAGCAAATTTATACAATTTTTATGAGTTTTTAAAAAAAAATTTTTTTTGAACTTTTTTTTTTATTTTATTTTTGTATACATAATACAACATAAATTTTTGGGTTAGTCTCTTATTTCAATTTATGCTTATTTGGCCATAAAATTATTATGATACCGTTATAATAATTTTATATATATATTTTTTTAAGGTTAGTTGAAATATTATAAAATTTTATGTATAGTATAATTTACTTTACAAATAATTTTTGAGGAACGATTGGTTCAATTACTAAAGGTTATCGTTGGGTCGACTTACATTAAAAATTGTTTGCGATTATATTTATTTTTTATTTTTTATGTGGTACATTTTGTTTTTAAACCATATTAATGTCAACAAGTTTGAGTGAGAATATTCCAGATTTATGTGGTGTTAATTTATGAAAAACATAAATATAAATATTTTTAAAACAGAGATATTGCGTTGTTTTTGAAAATGCAGCATAGCTATACTTTTTGTCATGAATTGATAAAAATATAACAAAAAAAATTGCACCGTCTGTAAATTACTTACTTATAATATTATCGTAAGTTTATTACGTGAAACCAAGTGATTATTTAAACAAAATGAACTTCTTTTGGTTGTAATTTAAAAAAGAAAAATGTGAATTGTAAAC
Organism: Tipula confusa; assembly: GCA_963556175.1. Taxonomy (NCBI): domain Eukaryota; kingdom Metazoa; phylum Arthropoda; class Insecta; order Diptera; family Tipulidae; genus Tipula; species Tipula confusa. The sequence continues at coordinate 60,099,516 of OY744477.1, read as the reverse complement.
AAGGAATTTATTTAATTCATATTTTATGTTTTTATTACGGGCTATTCTAAATTTAATGAGATTTTCATAGAAGGATTACTGAGATAATTTAAATGAGCACATTTTTTCTCGGAGATAGCAGACTTACAATTTGCATTAAACCATTGAGTTTTGTGGGGCCGATTCCTTTTATAAGAGCTAGGCATAAATAACTTCGTTCCTTTTAAAAACACCGAAGTTATATGCTTGGATACTGTATCAGAATTATAACTTTTAAAACACACAGACCAATCAAAAGAAGAGAAAAAAAGATTGTGATTTTGCTAATCAGCATCATTTAAATTCCAGATTAGTCTAGGTGTACATGTATTGAGCTTCGAAGTAGGTGGGACAATCGGAAATTTCGCTGAGACCAATGCATGATCCGAAAGACCTAGAGGAGCATTTATATCAATAGAATATTTCTCAGGCATGGTAGTCAAAAATAAATCCAACAAATGTCTACAATGTCTACAAGTTGGACAAGACTATTCATCTAGATGAATAGATGGTAGATTTGGACTACGATACAGAAAACAAATAAAAATAGAGTGAGATTGGAATTTAATTTCAATCCACAAAGTATTAAACGGAGGATTGGAACTAGGTAAAATACATTTGGGTACATTAAAGTGGAGATCATCCCTTACAAAAAGAATCACCCCTCGACGTGGAATCAAACAGTTAATACGCGAATAACCCGGACATTTGAAGTCATTTGGATCGCCTAAGTAGGAAACTTGAACTTTTCCTAAACTAAGAATGGCAGGTTTAGTTAACTCCAGATGAGTTAAAATGGAATTGAAATTAGTTTTAAAGCCCCGAATATTTGTAAAATGAATTTCAAAATAAAAATTCATTTTACAAACGAAAAGTAAACAGAATGACGTAGACAACGTAAACAATGAGAACAATGAAACCAATTTTAGGGACCGATTGAATATGGAGCCCTTTGGCAGCCGAACTCACTTACAGTGACGAGGCCTTCTAAGAGAATACCGCTACAAAGAACACCGGGTCAGTCCACCAAAATAACATAAATAAAAAAACGAAAAGCCTAAAAATATCTATAGAAAATTATATTATGTATTTCACAAAAAACTTATCTGTTTATTGTTTGCTTCTTGACAGGTCAACGCACACTCGATGAATATTGAAGATTTTTTTAATTAATACACTCAATGATCAATAATGATCAAGAGTGATAAGTGATCCGATGGATCTCGTCACTTCTTCTAAAACCTGTGACCAACGGAATCTAAAATAGCACAAGTAGTTCTATTAGCTGGCTTGTACCATTGCCAGTCTGTCTAATTACATACTGTCCATTTGTATATTTTAGAAGAAAAATTTTATTCGTAAGTCATAATTTAAGAAAAGTTTAAATGATTAATTGGTTAGATCAAATCTCCTTAAGGAAACAAAACATTTATTGAGATGCGACACTTTGGCAGAAATGTCTAACAAATACTGCCTGACCTAAGAGAAATTTCTTGTTCCGAATTCGTAGATTACAGGTGTGTGCGTTTCGTTGATGTAATTTCTGCAGGTTTGCTAATCCGGTTTGTTGGGCAATGGTTAGTTTATCGACATTAGATATTTGAATTTCTGATAGTTGAATGTCCACAAACCAGGAAATGTAGATATTGCCCTATACTTTCAGGCGTCACGTTTCGCAGCGCGGGTGCAATAGCATGCACATGAATAGATTGCCGATATTATGCTATGGTTTATACTTTCCGTAACATTAGCCGAAGGGGAGAGTATTTGGGAGTTGAAGTTTGAGCATGTTTATTTTCCAAAAATTCTTTGAAAATATTAGAAGTAAAATGTTCTCCATTATGGCTTAACATTATCCACTCGATTTTTAAAAGATTTCACCACATTTTTGCTGTTGGCATCTCGCATGGGTGTAAATTGGCTGAAATGGTCGAGGACAAAAATTAAATATGTAATTCCCAGATTTGATATAGGGTAGAGCCCCATAAAGTCAATGTAGAGCTTTCGAAAAGTTCGTGATAATATGACCTTAGTATATAAAAAGTTTTTCGAATGACAAGATGCGCTTCAAAACGTGAATTATGGGGTATATCTATTAAAATATGAACAAGGATCGAGAAAAAGATCTGGTTTCCCCACTTGTACTTAGTGTTATTGCCACCGACTTTCGTGAGAGCGCGTCAGGCACCATATTGTCTTTGTCTTTGTTTTAAGCTCCAGCGGGCGAGATGGCCCAAAAGCTCCTTTTGTCCTATCAATTACTTCAGACTTGCGTGATCTGTGATGATGGTAAAATGATAGGCTTCTACATACTGTCTCAACACGTATACAGCTAATACACTCATTTTTCAACACTTAATACAGCTGAATTACATTCCAGCTCAGTGTCGCTCGAGTTATACTGTCCGGCTTTAAGTTTTTGAGAAACAAAAGCACTAGGGCGTCTATTGCCCCAGTGGATGACTTTTGAAATAGATCAGCTCCCATACCAGTCATAGAAGCATCACTCTGAATCCAGAAGGTTTTACTCCAATCAGAATTACACAGAATTTTCACAGCTATCGAACTGTCTTAGGAGTAGGATATGAAGCAATGACAGATATTTTTGAGTGGTCTACCTTGAATACACCGTCCTCAATGATGTAACCAAAGTAGTGGATTTGTTTAAGAAGGAATTAGCTTTTATCCAAGTTGACAGTTAAAGCCATCTCTAGTTTAAAACTTACCCACTATATTCAGCAACGGAAGGTATTGATCACCGAGCAATTGGCACAGTGGTTAAAACTGCAGTGTTTGGGACGGAAGGTACCGGGTTCGAATCTCAACGGGGGATGGTTACTACCATCATCTGATTTCATCTTCTGATTACGATCGGTGATGACGATGAACACAACTATGACCCCCTGTTGAAGTGCAGAATCCATGGGCCGAACCATCGTCAACCGCGAAAGAGTTGGGAGAGCTTCGGTCCCAGAAAAGATTGCAAGGTTCCCACACAAAATAAAAAAAAATAAAAAGTGTTGATCGAATGTCTCAGCAGTAATTAACATGTCATAGAGATTTACAAATATCTGATTTTGTAGCCCATATAGTATCACTCGACGCATCAGTCGACACATAGTCTGTGGGGCATTGATTTTATTTCCTCGAGCCAATTTACCTATGTAGTCCTTGGTGGCCGTTACTTATGCTTCAATACAACATTATACATCTCTTAAATAAAAACCCAATTACAGCTCTCAACATTTGTGTAAATACGGCAAAATAATTTCAACACATATCACCAAGTTTTCGTTTCGATTTTAAATTATATTTTACTTGCTACCATTTTGATAAACTACGACTTTATAAATGGCATAGTCGGCATAGTTTACATATATCGCTTTCACGCTATTTGCTATAAGGTTGCATTAATATTATATAATATACATTAGTCTAGTTCAAATATGATATCCAATTTTTTCATTTTACATATCACGCCAAAAGAGATCAATGTATCGTTTAAACTCCATGTAGAGTTCGTTGAAGCAAATTTTTAGTAAAACTATTTTCTTGCCATAAGTAATGAGTTATATAGATACATAAAATTTAATCGAGTACATATGAGTAACTATATAAATGTAAGTATATATATACACTATAACAATGCACATCATATTTACATTTAATCGATTAAATTTATTATTCAATGGTAAATTACAAGATATACAAAACTATTCACTGCATCGAAACGCTAATAAAAAATGCAAAACTATTTTATTACATTTTTTGTGTTACTTATATGTATACATACTACTACTAGTTTTATTTTTATTTTTTATATAAATATATTTATTTTTAAAGCAACATTACAAAAAAATTGAATTAAGATTCACCTTGAAAAACTATAAAAATATATGTACACTATTATTGGTTCTCTCTATATTTATATGCACATAACAAAATATTGCTGCATGTTACGGCAAAATGGGAATTTTTCTTCAAAAATTATACAGTAGTCGTCGCCATCGTCGTTTTAATCTTTTGCCAAAATATATTCCTGAAGTAGATGTATGAAGTTTTTAATATTTTAAATTTTTTATAATTTTTCGGTACATCTACCCCGAAAAGTTACTAATGCATGATAAATGGTGTAGACATGCGGGTACATAATTTAATTTTTAATGTCATGATCAGTCTTCATGATAATTGTGCAGAGTGCGAGATGACTACGATTGTGGATCTAAAAAGATTCGAGAAAATTCTCATATATAATCATAATTGTGGGATTTTTATTATTATTTGTTAGTATTTCACATACATCCACTCTTAACGCACGCATATGGTTATCAGTTGAATGCACAGTATAATTTTAAACAAAACAAACCACAATATGTATCTCGATTTTATTAAATTACTCTTTTATGGCGCCTCTTTGATGTCAGATACCACTATGTACATAATGGTGAATGTAACATTGGAATGTTTTGTTTAAAAATCAAAACATTATAAATTAAAAATAATTATGTGCAATTATATATGAGTGATTGTCTTGGCGCCAATTTAATTTTTATGCACATGACTAATATTTGAGTAAGGATTGACCACATATATAATATATTGTGCACTAAAACCATAATTGTAATGATGTATTGCTATTGGTAATTGAGTCAATTTACTTTATATGAAATTGTCGGTTTAAGTCAGGGATGGCGAACCTATTTCCTATGTTGGGTCAATTCTAGACAAAAAAAATTGTAGCATTGTACTGCGGGTCATTACAAATTGTTCACATATTAAACTTAAAGATTATTTGCAATGTTTTCTCAGAAAAAATATGTCATTATTTTTGTGTAATTTTCAATGCGAAGGTTGTTGCTGTTTCACAGATAACAACTGATCGATTCGTGGTATATACGTAGACGTCTTTAATCCAACACACGCCGCGCTTAAATCAGTCCCCAAACGATTTCTTACAGTTATGATTTAACATAATTCAATGTCGAAAATAATTGTTCACATGTATATGTGGAACCAAACATTGTCAAAAGAGCTTTAGCCAGAGTTTTTATATTAATAAATTTATTAGGTAGGGAATTCTACTCCTTTATAATTAAATTCTCTGTTTTCGTATCGTTATTTGGAATTTGCGTGTTTAAATTTAATTTTTTTTGAATTTTAACGTTTAAATTTTGAATTTTCCAGATGCAGCTTTGTTGAAATTCAATTAATTTCATTTCCAGGTTATCGACTTTTAGGCACTCTAACTCGGATAGTTAGAGCATTTCATTTCAAATGTCGAAATTGGGCAAATCTTTTTGTAACAAGATTTTTCCACAATCAAAATATATTTATTTAATGTCTCGATTTTATTTGGCCTGTTTTAAAAATTGTTAGTGATTTTTAAGTGCACCGCTAAGGTAGGGAAATATTTTAATTTTTCGGTTTTTACGTCTTGCGAAAAATTTTTTAATTTCATTTCAAAGGTTTTTAATAAGTTCTAATAATGTCAAAATAATCTGTCCGGATCCTTTTAGTTACAAAAAAAAAAAAAAAAAAAAAAAAACAGTAATCTTTTGTAAAAAATGGTAATCTTTTGTCTTCGGTAATATTGACAATGCAGCCATTCTGGTTTCGACTGTCATTCTCACGGGAATGGAACTAAGCCAAATAAAAAAAAATCAGGCAATCCGTGGCATAATCATGTTTGTAGAATAACAACCGCCAGTAAAGAAACCTCTTCGCCCGAAAATTTGCAGCAAACTCTAATTTACCCGATTCTAACTTAATACCCCCGATTATCCCTCTAGCCAGTTCATCGATGCGCCGCATTAGATTTAGATCTAGAGTTGTCGCTAAGTCCTTGCAAACATTAACACCAACAAGTCAGCCGGTCCGGAATGTATTCCCCCAAATGTCCTCAAATATTGCTGTAAATCCTTGTCTAAGCCACTATCATGTCTGTTTCACCGATCTATGTCTTCTGACATTTTCCCTTCCATCTGGAAAACTGCTAACAAACATCCTGTGCCAAAAAAGGGCAGTAAATCGGACCCTTCAAATTATCGCCCAATCGCTGTCGTCTCGGTGCTTTCTAAAGTACTTGAGACCATACTCAACTTCCAGCTGATGAAATATTTGGAAGCTAATCATCTAATTTCTGATCGTCAGTATGGTTTTCGCGGAGGGCGTTCTGCAGGTGATTTAATTAATGTTGTTACAGAACAATGGAACAGAAGCATTCATCAATCTGATGAATCTCAAGTCATTGCACTCGATATCTCAAAAGCATTTGATCGCCGGTGGCACAAGGGTTTGCTGTGTAAATTGAGAGCAGTTGGCCTTCGCGGTTCGTTAATTTTATGGATTGAGAATTTTCTTCTTTGTCGCAAAATCCAAGTGGTGGTGGATGGTGTGACTACCGATCAACATCTTATAAACGCTGGTGTTCCTCAGCGATCCGTCCTTTCTCCAACCCTTTTTCTAATTTTCATCAATGATCTTCTATCAGCAACTCTCAATCCAATATACTCCTATGCTGATGACAGCTCAATTTCCACCTCTTACAGTTTACCTTCTTCTTCATCGTGAAACGATGTTCTCGCAGAAAGAATGGCTATGAATGATCGCCTTACGCGAGATCTCAATTCCATTCTTAAATGGGGTGAAGCCAACAGAGTTGAATTTAATCCCAACAAATTTCAATCCTGTGTTTATTCTGGCCGAACTGATTGTTATTCACCGTCTTTTCTGACTGGTGAATCCAGCTTGGCTACGTCTGACACATTTGAGATCCTCAGTTTAACTATATCAAACAGAATATCTTGGGCTGAACAAATAAACAAAGCAGCGATTGGTGCAGCCAAATGTCTTGGATTTCTACGACGATGTAAGTTTTACTTTAATCCATCCGAAATAATTACAATATATAAGACCTACATAAGACCCAGGTTGGAGTATAATTCTCATATTTGGGCTGGAGCACCGAAAACTTATTTAACTGCATTCGATCGGGTCCAAAACCGATCATCTCGAATGATTTAAGACATAAAATTATTATCTGATCTTGATTCTCTTCCTACTTTCATGGTCATTGTTCATCGGAACTTTATGAATTTATGCCTGGTTTGTCAAAGCCCGCGCGTAATTTAAGATGCCTGGTTTACCGATACAATCTGGAAATTAAATTCACGAAGACCAATAAATTTAAAAACTCATTTTTTGTTAGGAGTACGCGAATGTGGAATAAACTGAACGACGAGACGTTTCCCTTGGAATACAATTTACAGAGATTCAAACTTAATATCAAAAGTAAATAACTAGAAGACTGAAAACCTTTTTTCTTTTTATTCCTCTCTTACCTTTATCCCTCCTAATCCTTCCTTTTACCTTTTGCAGTAGTGCTGTGTGTTTGTTGCTAAAACTTTCATATAAAGGATATACATACCTATATCCTAAGTGCTCTGAACATTTATATAAAAAAAAAAAAAAAAAAATATTATTAACGTTAGTTAAAGAAATCACCGATGCACGACAGACGTGAAACTCTACTCAACATGATTTATGTATATTGACTACAAGTTAAAAGTCCAATCCTTTTTTCTTTATCGAGAAAGGCATGAAATGACCCGCCAGTAGGAACAATTTAAAAATATAGAGACAAATCGATAAAGCCCTTTGTACTACTTACTTATAAGCAATTATATCTGAGAAACAATTATATCGCTGGACCTTTTTTTTAAACTTAACAGTCATTCTTTATTCTAATCTGAACCGTGATGGTGTTCGCATACAAGCGATGAAATCCGAAAAATATAGTTTTATACGACATGTTAGTAACCTTGAAATGAAACGCTATGAGCTAAGTCTGAAGTTGACACACTGCAGTGTCTAATCTCTAAAAATTCACCAAATTGTAATAATTAAATTGTACTAGGATATAATACTAGGATAAGATGTTATTACCAAAACCATAATAGATAAATATTGACCCACTTGATATAATAAACAGTAGGCAATTTAAAATGTCTTTGAGTTTTAATAGCCCATATCACTATATAAATCTCTCTCTCTCTCTCTCTCTCTCTCTCTCTCTATATATATATATATATATATATATATATATATATATATATATATATATATATATATATATATATATATATATATATATATATTTGCAAAATATAATATATGAAATACCATTTCCCACAGAAAAAAAACCCCCTGATTCTGTACATGGACGAAAAATGATTTATCACCACTTAATAAAAATAAATCTATTAAAAACAAAAGTTGTCAAAACAACAAAATTTTTAATCACCAATTCACCTTAATATCCTGTCCCTATTGTATATTTTGTATATTACGAGTATGTTTATAAATATCCTTATCTAAACAAAAAAGGCAATGTCTTCGTGAAAATGAGGACAAGATGAATGGGGTGGGAAAAACTTTTCTTTTAATTTTGGTATATCTTTAGAGCAAATTATGTATTCAAACTAAACGGATTTAGATCATTTTAATTTTATTATAAATTAAATATGTGAAATTTATATGTATGTATTATGATCATATAATATTCTTGTATCCTTTTATTATTTTTTACTACACTATAATCTATCTGATTATTTTAATATACATTTTTTGTCTTAGTACATCCTAGCTATAAAATATACCATTATAATATATAATATGTATTATATATAGATTTGTTTCTTTTCTTCTCAGTGTAATTTCAGCATCTTATTTCTATTACACTTATTATGTTGATGTATTATACTTATATATAAAAAGGATAAATAAAAAAAGGATTTCCCGATTTATTATTTATAAGGAAAACTAGATTTTATTTTTTCTATTATTATTATAATAGTTAATCCCTTTTGTTTTAGATTATAGTACTGATATATCCTTTATACTCTCTTGTGTATGCCTTTGTCTTGTCTGCTCTTTGTTTCCATAATAAGATGAAATAAAATGTTATCTCTTTAAATATAAAAAAGTAAGATATATATATATATATATATATATATATAAATATATATATATATATATATATATATATATATATATATATATATATATATATAAATATATATATATATATATATATATATATATATATATATATATATATATATAATATAGGATAAGATAATGATAGCAAATTAGATAAGAAAAAAATGGTAACAACATGGTACAGAGACAGGAAGGAGCAAGCAAAAATGGGAAAATTATATGTTAGCTATTTACTAGGTTCGGTCACTTAATTAACTGATTTAATTAGTATTTCTATTTTTTTTTGTTTGTGGGACTGAATAATGTATTTAGTGAATTTTTAATGTATGTACTACTAGTGCTTTGCTGAAAATTCATTTAAATAGTCTGAAATATTTATATATCCACAAATTGGTAAAATTAATTTAATTTGTTTACAAATAATGTATGATCTACTTTAATAATGCATATTGCTAATTAAATATTTAAAATAAAAGAAAAAAAATTTTTAATCAATTTGGCTAATTGGTTTTTACGATAATGTTGAAATTTTCTGTCCATGCGGTTTGTTCACTATTATATTTACATAAATATTCCAGAATATTTAATTGGTCTCGTGTGTCCTTTGATACATATATCTGTGTATATTGCCTTAGTCCAACCAATATCAAAACTGAACTGGATTCTACTCTGTGGGAGTCTGCTTCTTCGTTTACAACAATTAATGAGTTGACCACGCCAGAAATGTCTACTGAAAGTGCATGAGCTAGCCAATACGGTTTTTTAAAAAAGTGCTATTTTGATTGATTTATTGATTGATTTAGAATGTACGACCAAGCATTAAGCAGGATCTCCCGGATATATAGCCGGGCCCACTGTACAGCCGTTTTACATAAACTTGGAAGGATAAGGCAGGATATTAGTAAAATTATTGAGATTGACTCGGTGACAGACGCCATGGCGGCCAATAGTTAGTAAATTTTGGTTGAGGTAAAGAAAGAAAAGGTATGTCAGAAATGACAGAATTGGTCCGGTTTCCCGGTAGCCAATATTTAAACTACTGTTAGCACAAGGCAATCACAATTTTATTGAACTGCTCTGCATTCGGACATCTCTTGTCAGCAACTCCAGTGTGCCACCATTCATTTGTTATTTGCAAAGGTTCCCTGAAAACAGAATCTATTAATTAACTAATTGCTCTTAGCCATAGGCTGTAATAAATTAAATTAATTTTTAATCTGAAATTACAAATTAATTAAATCTTAAGATAATAACATAATTATACAATAATATAATTCCTACAAGCCATATGCTGTAATAAATTGTGTTAGTTTTTACCCGAAAATTACTAATGACTCTCAAAATTTAAATTAATTAATTCATAATATAATAATATAATTTCTGCAAGCCGCGGGCTATTAGTTTTTGTCCGAGATTTACAATCAATTAATTTATTATATTAATAAAAATATGAAATTATAAAATAATATAAATTAGATTTTTTAAAAATTGTTTAAACACTACAAATCAACTTAATTTACCGCTTTACGCCAAATACGTCATATAATCGCCGAAAATCTAATTTATATACACTTTATTTGACACAAAACTTTAAAATTAATATAAATTAGACTTTAAAAAAAAAATAAAAAATAAATCTAATATATATTAGGCAGAAAAAGGCATCCAGAAGAAATTAGTTTTATACTCTATAAAAATTTTGTATAACCATTGTGTTGAGCACTGGAATAAGAATTAAAATTACAAGATTACCTTATTTAATTATAAAACAAACAAGAAATTATTTTCAAATAAATCCAAACGTAATTAAATGTATGTTGTAGAATTCCCAACAAAACATAGCTAATTATTAAAAAAATAAAACACATATCCTTTAACATTCCTTTTAATGCAAAGATGTATAAAAAAAAATTATCGCTGTGGTTTTATTTGGTGAATAAAATTTACCAAATACATCAATTTTGGTTTGCATCTTTGCTACCACATTGAATTTTGACATTGATGTTTTTTTTTCTCACCACTAAACCATATACATTGTAAATCCGGATATAAATCATTACTTCACTAAAATTTCAGTGATTTAAACTTTATCACTATTTTTCGTTAGCGATCGAAACACACGTCTATTTCGATCGTTAGCCGAGGCACCTCCCATAATGTTTTGAATTAAGTATGTTATTTTATTACGTCTGAATTATGTTAACGTTCGTCTTCATAGTACAGCTCCAAAGCTGTATTCCGTAAGTCCAAACAGGTTACAAAGTTTGCCGTTATAGGAACAATTTAATTTGGCATCTAGTGTCATTCCTAGATATTTTGTTGTATTTGCATAAAAAAATGTTTTCGAGTTGATTACGATTGATATTCTACCAAAGCTTGTTTTATTAGTAAAATTGACATGAATCGATTTTGTATTGTTGAGCTTAATTCTCCATTCCTTCATCCAGTTACTAACTGTGTGTGTCATCAGCAAATGTAGCCATGGTTGTTTCTTTTATTGGAGGTAAATCATATGGGTACAGGAGGTACAAGATGGGACCCAGATCGTTTCCTTGCGGTACTCTTGCTGACATTTTATTTAGGTCCGAGTGTCATCTTATTTTACATAAAAATATCGGTTTTGCAAGACTTTAGGATTTTATAATACTGTTTTAGAAAGTCTCCATGTAACTTGTTATCTAATCCTTTGTGCCATACACGATCTAAGGCTTGCGCTACATACAAGAAGATGCTTGAACATATTCTAGAATACGTTCTATAATCTAGGATTCTGTGAACTTGCGAATGTTTTACTCTGAATCTAAACTGATCAGAAGTATACGATCATTATCCTCTATTATAGGCTTTATTTTCTTCAGAAGTAGTTTTTCAAAAATCTTTGATATAGTAGGAAGTTTTACAGTTTTTGTTTGGCTTTAAAATCATAATCACTTCTGCTCAGGGTTTCGAATTGAACCCGAACCGAAAGAATTTTTCATATTTTTGTGAAACTGAACCTGAAATAATCAAAATTCGGGTTGGAATTCAAGTTAATTTTTCAAGTTAAAATGACCGCAACGTGGTTAAAGAAATCTTGAAGGCTAAAGGAAATAGTTGGATGGCAGCTACATAAAGCGAAGAAAATGACAGCCAAACTGCGTTGGTTTCATTATAAAAAGAGTTTGCTGCATAACAAACCTTTCCCTGAGTTTCAAAGGAAAAAAATGTTTTAGAGCTCTGGGAACACCATAAATTGGATACTCTATTATTATACGAAGTTGTTCAGATTGTGCTTGCGGTTCTAGCAACACAGGTCAGTGTGGAGCGGACTGCCCTTAACTTCATTTTAGTGGCACAGCGTGTTCAATTGAATGAAAATTCCGTAAAAAACATTTTACTTGGACGTTTAAATGAAATCGATTTATATAAATAAAAAAAATTAGATTTTTTTTATGAACCCGAACTCGAACCCGTACCCGATTTCTAGCTCATTTGATCTGTGTATAATATTAACATTTTCATTCGCAGCTTGTCTGGATGGTGGTTGATATGATTCTTCGAGGTATCTCGCAAATCGATCAGCTTACTGCTTACTTTTTGCTTACTGCTACGAAGGTACCATTATTATTTCTAATAGGTGCTGTCCAATTTTATTGGTTTCTTGATCGATTTTGTTGCCTTCCATAGGGATTATTCAGTGTTTCTTTGAAGCACTAAGTGAAAATGAAATTATTGTTTCATTTTAATTATCCTGATAACAGATTTGTTTCACATAGGTTATTTAGCTCGGTTTTGCTGCTCTGATAGTATGTCTGATGTTTTTTGCAAGACCGACTGGAGTGCTTTGCTAGCTGCTTATTGTATATTTTCTAATTGTCTGTCAACCTCCTCTTCAACCGTGCATGAATTTCGTGCACTTGAAGATTGACATGTTCATTGTTCAGTTCACGAAAAAGCTTCCAATTGGTATTATTGTTGTAAAATTTTGTTGTTTAAATCTGTTGTAAGTAGCATTTTAACAGTTTGTTGTTGTAATTCTGGAGCCCAAAAAAGTGTTTTTTGCATTGAAGTCATCGCCAATCATGATCTATCGTCACAAAGTGTGACAAAGTTCTTCTTATTCTTCTTTATTCAAGTTATAGCGTGATGGCCAGTATATAGCTGATATACTTACATCTTTGTTCGTAGTTTGAATTTTTATGGTTGCCACTTGCATGGACTTAATTTCAACCTGTAGTTCTTCATTGTTTTTTATACTATCTTTAATGGAAATGGTAGATTCCGCTTTAGATTCTTTAATGGAAATGATAGACTCCTCGTAGATTGTATAGTCCCTAATTCTGTTGGTTTGTTGTACCAGAGTTTCTTTGCTCAGAATTTCTTACACAGTTCTTTGTTCTGTTGATATTCTGTTGCTTTTGTTTTTTATTACGTTGAATGTTATCATTATTCGTGTAGAGTGCTGTTTGTCTAATATATTCTGGTGGAGCTTCCTTTTTTGAACCTCCAAGCAGTTTATTTTGGTGGTTAATCTTCGTCAGTAACTTCCATGTTTATTGTTACTCTTTTTCTATGTTATTTTGTCACGAGTGTCCACTTAGGATCACTTTCAGGTTTCTTATCCGGATGGATTTCTCGATGGAGTTCTTCTTCAGCTGTCTGATATTTGATGCTATCCTAAGTGTTCATTTTATTTCTTTAATAAGATCGTTATTTAGCTTTGACACCATTTCTTCCAGATCCTTCTTACTCTCTATGCTTTGTAAAATCTTTCCTCTGTAAAATTTACTGTTACTGCAGTCAAGTTTGCCACAGCAAAATTTTTATGTAAAAGTGATATTTTAACTGCCATAAAAAGTATTCTTAAATTCTTGTTAGTTTTACCGGAAGTAACTATATAATACCTCCTCAGTAGTAACATTTGACTGAGTAGATGTTTTCTCTTCTTCGCACAACTATTGGACATATATTTTTATCTAATTTAATAGAAGCCTAACTTTACATTTTAAAACTTAATAAATTTGGAACAAGATTTATCAAGGAGAATCGATTTACTTTGTTTGGACACTATTTTGATAAATATGAGCATTAAAAGATTTGCATTTCTGCATTAAAACCTTTATCCCCAGTACCATTTACCACCCCGCACTTATGCCAATAAGATGTTTCAGCTTAGTAATGATTACCCAAATTTTCATCAAGAAATCATAAATGATGATGCTTATTTTTATTTAAACAGAAAATAGTCGATTATTGGCAAAAGAAAATCTGCAATTTGTATCTGTTAAAAGTGACAGTTCTATGTAGTCTCAAAAAACCTATTTATGAAAAATAATTTCGTAATGTGGCGCCACGGTAACTGCTATTAAAAAACGATATAAAATCATATGGTAAAACATTTTATAAAAAGAGACCAGATTTGTGTGGCTTTTCAAAAGTGAACACACTTGACAATTTGAAACGTCTTTGTTAATCAGCACTCCAGTTCAACATATTTGTTTTCTAGGATTAATTCCTGGGAAGTTAAGGTACTTCCAGCTTGTCGTTGCTGCATTTATCGATGTTACCAGTCCTGTTAGTTCGATAAGCTGTACATTACGATAACCAAAAATTTTATAATTGTTTGAGGTGATGAACAATATCGAGTATCATGAATAATAATAAATTAATATTGTCTTTCAATTATCTGCTACTTTGCTACACTATTCCATTCTTATAGTTGCTCAGGGTAGTGGTTTAGTGTTTGCAATTTATACATAAGTTTCTTGTTAAATTTATTATTGAATTTTTTTTAAAACTTATTTTTTTATTGTTTTATTGCTCGTTGGCGGAAAATTTTATCTAACACACTTGCTACTGTTTCGTGTTTTAATTTCGCATTCTCGACAGTTCAATTTCCCAACGATCCGAAAATTTCTTACAAATTAACGACCAATTCACGTTTTCAAATTAAAATTATATATGCTTTTCCCTAAAAAAAAAAAAAATAACATCACTATAATTATATTCGAAGACGGTACCAATTAAAATTCGTAAAAAAGGTTGTTTTTCCTTAAAAATTGAAAATTCAATTTAAACAATTTCTCGTTTTATTATATCATCTTAAATTTTCTCTAGTTTTATTTTGTACCGTTCTGCAAAAATGGAATGAAATAAAATGGAAAAACGAATAATTTTATTTTCTTCTTTTAAATGAAAATAACCTACATAAATATTTCATAAATCATAATGTTATATGTATACTTCAACAAATATGAGAAGAAACAATTTATTTTTCTCCCTATCGAATACAGTGAAAATTCAGTGATTTATTCATAAGAAAATTCGAGCATATGGACCTAAATATAATTTATAATATATATTACCAAGGTTATACTGTTCACATTATATATTCCTTAAAGAATAAAAATTAATATTTTATATTATAAAAGATTACTATAAGGAGAACAGCAGCAAGCAACAGTTTGGATATAATATATTGTGTATGGCATGTGTATACGTAAATCGCTCTTGATGGTGATTAAAATTGATTGAGATTTAACTTAACATAAGTTTGAGAAGATCTTAAACCTTTCTGTTTGTTAAGTCGACCGTTTAATTAAGAAGAACCACTAAAAACAATTGTGAGCGGAATAATAAACGTATTAAATGCGTAAATAATGTCCAAAGTTATCTTTATTTGTTGAACGAAAAAAGCGATTCTGCTCATTTCAACATTGAAAAGGTTAAATAACAATTTGTGAAAAATGAAAAAAAAAAAAAAATTCTTGGAACTTCTAAATGAAATTACTCAAAAATGCTGAAACTGTAAACATCTTTATACAAATCTACTTAAGTATGTCAAATTCTATGTATTAAAATTTACCCGGAATTTTTTAAGTTGTATATAGTCTTACATGACACACGAAATAATTCTATTGATTTTTTTGTGACTAATATAGTTTTCTAAACTAAGCCTAGTGTCTAGTTTTTTGTTGAATTTCATAGAAAATCCTTTTTTTTCACCAATACAACACCACATGTAATAAAAGATTTTTTTTTTTTAGAAATGGCCGCATATCCATATATTATGCCATTCCACTTTACCAATTTCCGATTAACATTTTTTTTTTACATACATACATACGATAAAATATATTTGATTCATATGTCAATCGTTTAATAAACTAAAACCAAATTTAAAAAATAAAAATAAAAAAAATTCCACTTCAATTTTCTTGTTCGACTACAATATAACATAATTTGATTATTTCATAATAATTTTCACAAACAATACAAAAAATAGTTACAACAACACAAAATTGTGAAAAATTGATTTTTCTACCTGGGTTAATAGTTTTTACGTTTTTTTTTTATGTTGCTTCTATTTTATTGTTACAATGTCATGCGACATAGTTTTGATTTTTTTTAAAAAAATTTTCCATGTTTATTCCAAGTGAAATTTATTTTCCTGTTTTATGCTCTAATGTATGCTTAATAAGGATACAGTAGAAGAGTGATGACTTTCCAGAGGTCAATCGATCGATGTATTTCGATTATGGTACATTTTTTGTTGTTGTTGATATGGTATTTTAATAGTTTAAACTTTATAAACTTCTGGTGTACTACCGCGTACTGGTCGAATAATATTAGCATACGTTTCACTATATATTTATAGATTTTATTTTTGTTTTCCCATAGAATACAACAAATTAAAGCAAATAAGGTAAATAAAAAAACTATACCATATTGACTATTCAAATAACAACATAAAATGAAACTCCATACATAGGCAAAGAGAAAATAATGATTCTTAAATGGTTTGAAGAGTAGGTGGCTTTAGGTTGGTTGATATGCGATGGGGAATATAAAATAATAAAATTTCCATGAATTAAAAATATATATATTTTATTATTATTATTATGCCTGATAATGTATTTTCCCATTTATTAAATAATTAAACATGAATTTGTAAATAGTTTTGTTATAGGTTTTATTAAAATTCATCAAAAATCAATTAGGGATTAGAATTTTGTTGGTTAATAATAGATAATATAATTTAAATAATTTGGACACATAGCTATAAATAAGCTGAAATAATGTCAGGGCTTGTTTCAATTACTAGTCTTTTACATTAAGCATAGCACTTTTAATATGTCAAACATTTGTGCAAAATTGGTGTCAAAAATGTTCACACTCAGAATTGATTTTTTTTTTAAAAATGCCTTATTCTGGATTTCGCAATTCTAAAAACTTCTTTCTTTAAAAAAGTCGTACTCTATTTATGTTATTCCGAATACCATGATTTTCAAAATGTTCGTGTTATCCGAGATGTACTGTATGTGTTCCTCCACATGGTTGGTGTATTGACAGCTCTGAATATCTTCTAATAAGCCAATACCTTTGGCTATATTTGAGTTCATCTCTGTTCTTTTTGCCATGCACTTTTGAATTTACCTTAGCATCAAAGATCAAGAGTCAAGCTAAAATAATTTGATTTTTCTTCGTTTAGCTTAATGCACCATTTTTTAGTTCGATTACTTATACAAAGTCCGTAGACCTTTGCAGTTTTCTACTTCTTGATCCGGTTGCTAGAATTAGAGTGTTATCCGCGCGAGTAGTTATTGTTGTTTTGCTTGTGCTCGGCAAGTCGCTTGTATAAAGTAAATATTATCCAGGTCCCAGAACGCTACGATATTTAACGCGAAAATATCGATTAAGATTATAGGATTTTCGAATTTAAAAGTAACTACGACTAGCCAAGGTTGCTGTAGTGGAATTCTAAGGATAGTATGCTGTTTTAAAAGAGCATTTTTTCTTTTATTTTTAATCATTTCTCCTTTACTTTGTTCGGGGATATGTAACGTTTTGATTTGTTTTCCTTATATGACTACTACCTATATGAGTACTATCCCAGTCGAATTTAAATTCGAATTTTCGAATTTAAAAGTATTCTTTTGGTAATGTAAAGGAACAAAGTGTGAGTCCCATTCATGTCATCACAAATAACACAAGTAGGAGCCACACTCCGATGGTGTTAACAGAAATTCTCCCAGCAGAGGCCTTGCTGCGGTATAGTAGCTGGCTAGAGCTCAGGAGCTGATGGGGGTGGGGCCTGCAAGGCGTGCTTAGGAGCTGGAAGAACCGCAAGGAAACCGAAAGCAGGAAAGGCGGCGTCACTTGAACAAGTCTCGGCACGCAACCGGACTTGTAACCATCACATCACGATAAGAAACATATCACAAAAAAAATATTTTTAATTTTTCACAATTACAATAATAAATTAGATAAATAACGGTAAAAAAAAAACAAAATGAATTTGAGAAACAAGAAAAACTTAACTACATTTTCAAATAATTTCTTAAATAGTTTAACAAAAAAAAAATCTTAATAAACTTAACTAATCCAATTGGATTAAAACTTAATTAATAAAACAAAACAAAATATAAATATTTTAAATAAATAAACAAAAAATAATAATAATTATAATAAAAAAAACTTAACTAAATTTTACCCATCTATGTTATTATGGTCGTAGTTAAATGTAGCCATGTTGATTTCTTTATTTCTTTCTCCTCATATTTACCTTCGACAGAAATTATATTGACAGGTAATTTCGGTGATTCCCTCGAGTGTTAAATGGTTTGTATCCATGGATTTTTCAAAACTATCATTCTTGAAATTTTTGGTTCACAATTGGTATAGTTGTACCTCGGTTTTGATGGTTTAAAATGAGGCCCCTGTCGTTTCGAGATGGTACGTGAACATGAGGACAATCACTGTTGACGGCGACATTTTGGACGAGTTAATTGTCCCGGTCATACTTTTTATGCAAATGTATCATGCAATATATAACTGGCGATTTACAATGTTCATGGTAATATTGACTTTTTATTAGTCAATACAAATCACTTTTATAACTTAAAATTATCGAAAATTAACATTCAAACTGATTTTTTTTATACAATTAATTTTAATTTAAAAATTCATTAATCATTTTAATTCTAATTGTTTTACAAAATCTTTTTTCTCAAAATGTCCATCTCGACTTGTGAATAATAAACTCCAAAATTTCTGATTCAATTGATCACAAATAACACCAAAACACGACTTTATATACCTACTCATAACCCGTTTCACAATTTAAAAAAATTAATATAGGGGAAATAAGTAGGTATACAAATATAAGGGGAACGAGCACAAAAGTCGCTCGTTACAGTAAATCGCCAGAAAATTTCGGTAAATTTCGGTTACGGGCCACCATCGCCATCTTTTCTCACTTTACGTAACTATGTCTGTAGTCTCAACTACAGTTTTAGTTTTATCAAGTTTACGGAAGACGAGGTTCGCGGTCGGTTACTCAATGCCGCAAATTTATACGACGGCTTGCTGCTACAAACTCTCTCTGAATGTGAATAAATGTAATATTTTATCATATTTTCGCATTTGTTCCCCGATATTATTTCATTATAGCCCCCAGATCCAACACCATGTTAGGCTTTATTATGCGTAATTGTGACTTTTGTGACCCGCTTACCATTAAGGCGTTGTATGTGGCTTTTGTACGATCTTTCCTAGAATATGCTTCACCCGTCTAGCGTATTGAATGTGCCCAGTTGTTGGCCCATTTCTTCTTCTATGCTCCTTCTCGTCGTGTCGACGCTAAGGTTTACGACACATAGCTGCTGTATCAACTAATCATGACCTTTTGGGATGTCACGTCTTTTTAATTCGTTATATCGTATATTTGATTTTTATATCTCGAGGGATGTATTCGGAAAGGCGATATTTAAAAATTTGTCGAAATGATGCGTTGATTATATGTATGAAGAAGTTTTCATACTCCTTTCTCAGGAAGTGTTTTACTATTTCACCTGTATTTAAATCATAGCCTGGTGAAAATTGATTAAACATTATAAATGCACCGAATCAACCGTTCCATGACAAATACATCCCTAATTTATATACACTTCACTCGACACAAAACCTCAAAATTAATATAAATTAGAATAAATTATCAAACCCTAACACAGTAATATCAAAATAAAAATATAATAATATGAAAATATAAAAACATAAAAAATAAGAACATAGTAATATAATAGCATAACCATACAACAACATCTTATCTTATTATATTGATATATTAATCAATATAACATCTTATTATTATATTGATTAATATATCAATATAATAATAAGATAACCCAAGTAATAAGCAAATACATCAAGTAATTGCATGACAATACTATTTACATATATAAATATATATGTAAAACCCCTTTGGGGTTTTAATCTTAACCTTTGTAAATTAAAATTACATCCAATGATAAAATTAAACCCTTGTTGCTTCAATAAGTTATAATCCTCTTTATTTCTATATCCTAAAAATCTATTCTGATAGTTCTACTTAGTAATTAAAAAAAAAAATTGAGAGATCAAACTAACCAAGTCCGATCACTTAGAAAAATGTGCACTGAGTCCCAATACATACAAAACTCAAAAATATTAATAAATTACAGATTTAACACGAAAATTAAATGGAATAACCGTTAAACAGACAAAAAAACTTTAGTGTAAATCAAATTGATATTCATTTGAATACTCACAAAACTTTAATTAATGTTTAAGCGAGTTATTGATAGATTACTACGATCCGATTGTGTTGCCACCTTAATTAAAACCGTTCGACATCAATATATTTATTGCTATATAATATTCATAATTTAGAAAAATATTTTCTAGCTTAAAACTTCGACAAAGCTTATAAGTCCAATAATTTATTTATATTTCTCAGCGGCGCTTAACGATTTTTTACTGATCAAAGATACAAATAATTTTTATGGCGGTTTAGCAAAATTAATTCTTTGAAGTCATAAATGTGTTTAATGTTCGAAGAGATTGTTCCATTCCGCAAATGTAATATTTTTGACATCGAAAATCGAAAAATGATTATATAAATGAAAATATAATTTTATTTCTAGTGTTCAATAAAAATTATAATATTTTATTAGACATTTATCCGGCCAAACATATATACTATACATAATTTTAAGCATACATAAACGATAAAGACTTTTTTTTTATTTTCTAGTATTGTATTATATGATATTGATCGGTCGGATTAATCGTTATACAAATTTTTTAACATATATAATGTTGTTTGGTAATAGTCTAGCTATTTAATGTGGAGAAACCGGATTATTAATATGCGACTATGCTGTATAATACTAAAGACTCGGATCAATTTTATTATTAAAAAAATGAGAAGATTTGAATTTACTCAAACAACATATTCAATTTATATTTTCTTTTTAATTTGTGGGCGAAAATGGTTTTTGATTTTATGTTGCTTTTATACGTAGCGTTGCATTGTGCTTATGAATAATGACATGGTAGACGATTAAATAAATTTTACCCACTCGTGTGTTTTTTTTTCAAACATATGTTGTTCTGGTTTAATATCGCCATTTTGATATTGTACCATTAATAAATGATTCATTTGTCGTTTTTATACTTCAGAACACTGCAGTTAAATAAATTAGACCTAAATAAATTAAGCTGTTCTCTTCTTCCAAGATTTTCTGACGTAACGTTCGTATTTGAGGTATTAAATCTCAATGACATTATTTGTTTGCTCTTATTTGAACTTTGGTAGTAGAATCTCGTTTGGCTTTCGCTTTAGATTAATTTTAGTTTACAAGTATATAATATTAAAAGTATCTATATATATATATATATATATATATATATATATATATATATATATATATATATATATATATATATATATATATATATATATATATATATATATATACAGGGTGGCTGAGACCAAGTGTTACCAAATGAAAAAGCTGTAATTTTTTTAATTTTGATTATTTTTTATTGAAATTTCGTGGAATATGTTGAAAACATATTACATTTTATGAAAAACATGTTACTGCTCGATATGACCTCCTTTGGCTCTGATTATTTGATTCAGTCTTCCATAGAAAGCATTGCATGCTGACCGAACGTGGGCTTGCGGAATTTTATTCCATTCTCGAACAAGAGCTGACTTCAATGCATCAACACTTTCGTATTTTTTAGTGGATACCTTACTCTCCAAAATGGACCATATGGAGAAATCCATGGGATTCAAGTCTGGTGAATATGGGGCCATTCTTTCGACGAAATCAGCCGCGGAACGTAATTTTGTAAAAATTGCTGTGCCGCTCGAGTCCTGTTGAAATGTCCAACGGTTCGTACCAAAGTGTTTACGTGCCCAAGGTAGCAAAGCATCGTTTGGGATCTTTGGGCGGTACACCTCTTGGTTTACCTTGACTCCATGTTCGATGAAAACCAGTGGAGTGCGTCCATCTGCAGTAACTGCAGCCCAAACCATAACATAAGCTGGTGATTGCTTGCGCATGGCAACTCTTGTGTCCAAATTATCGTTGGACTTGTGCTCTAACCAAACACGATCATTTTGTTTATTCACAAACTGTTGAATGGTGAAAATTTTCTCATCAGAAAAGACAATTTTTGGAATCTCATCACGTTCAATGCTCGTGTTCTTTCAAGCCTAACTTTTTTTTGTGCCTCCGTAAAATCTTTGTATCTTGTAGGGCTTCAAGTGTAGTTCATTTTTCAATATGGTTTGAATGCTGTATCGTGAAACATGTAGACGTGCGGCTAATTGATTGGATTTTTTACGAGGATTTCGTTGGATTCGTTTCTTCACCTTTCGTATCATTTCTTTTGATGTTGCTGTCTTTTTAGGACCGCCTCTGTTTATTCACATTCAAATGCTGGAGCTGACGAACTATTGCTGTTTGTGAATTTCCACCCAAATACAGTGCAATTACACTATTACGTTTGAATTCCATTAGGAATTTTTTATTAAGATATTAATTTAGAACAATTATTTGTTGACTACATGTACACAACTAACCAATCTTCAATCTGTCAAAAAATTAACGCGCGAAAATGACAACTACACAAATGACAGCAGAGTGAAGTCAGTAACATTTGGTCTCAGCCACCCTGTATATATATATATATATATATATATATATATATATATATATATATATATATTTATTTTTATATATATATATATATATATATATATATATATATATATATATATATATATATATATATATATATATATATATATATATATATATATATATATTGATATCCATATATATATATATATATATATATATATATATATATATATATATATATATATATATAAATATATATGTCTTTAAATTTTCCTTTATTTAGAAGGTTAAATCGAAATCCTCTGGTTTGATCAAAGAGGATTCTCTCTCTGGCTTAGACAACGTGAATTTTAATTTCGTAAAACAAATTTCCCTTTAGTCTTAAAATATTTGGTACATATTTTCAATTCTATCTTTACGTCTTTCTTATATCCATATTATCACTGACTAGTTTCTGAAACAGTTTTCAATTTGATATATTGTTTGTTAATTTAGGCAACGACTCTTTCTTAACAATCGTTACACTGAGAATCATGATTACAGGAGTGTGGTCTGAATCTGACGATAGTCCCTCGCTGTCTTCATTAAATACGTAGTTTTCCGACACCTCTTTTGTTACATAAACATCATAAAAAATACATAAAAATCGCGGAGGGCAATAGATTAAGGAATCTTTGTATTCTTTTCCATAATTTATTTGAAAGTGGCCACTTGCATAATTTCTTTAACTTTTATTCCTCGGTGTTTGTTGTTTCCTTTTACAAATATATTTAATGCTCCTCTCGCTTTTCTTGCTGGGTGGATGGCGTGACAACAACAATACTCACGTATTTTCGCAAATGGAGTTTTAGTAAAGTGGCTTTCAGATATTAAGATATATATCTATTTTTTTGTATTTCAAAATTATTTCTAGTTCTGGAATATGTTGCATTAGTCCATTTGCATTACAGATTACTATTCTAAGTGTTTGATTCATTTCCATATTTTAAGAAATCATGGAAGTGATTTCATTCGCTGTACCTTGAATATTTAGGCTCCTATTTAGAGCTTCTATGCTTTTTTCTTGTTTCACAATCGGAATGTTAAAGGTTTCTCTGCATTTTAGAGTCTTCAAGAATTAGAGTATCGGTACCGTCAAAATTTTTCCACTGAGTGTTGTTTTTCTATTTTTATCGTGTTTGCTTGAGATTCATTTTTTTCTAAATTTAAAGTAGGCTTCTTTTCGACAGGTAATCTATGGTTTTGTTGTAGTGCTTTGTTTCTTATGTTTTGTAGTTCCTTAGCTACTTCAGATTTGCAGGAATGTTTTTACTTTATGCTTTGGCGGTGTGTTTCTCTGCATATCTGACACATCTAGGCTCTCGCCTACAGTATTTCTGGGTGTGGTTATAGCCTTGGCATTTTTTACATTGAGGAATTTGACCACGTAATTTTCTCAACGGTTTTATTGTGACCCTCATGTTTAGAATGGTTTTTATGTTGTATATATTTTCCACATTTTCTTTGTTATTAAATGTAAGCATAAGGAAGGGCATCTTTTAGTGAATTGAACACCTTATGCATTTTCTATTTTTTCTCTGTTGAACATTTTCTTGAGCATTTGAGACCCCTACTAGAACTTTAATTGGTTGATCATTCTTATATTCATAAGTATACCACTCATTTCCATCTGTCTTTAGCTTTGTAGCCAAAGCTCTATAAATCTCAGAATCACAAGTATTAATTTTCCATACAGCATTGTTAAGTGGTGCAATTCTGTATTCTTTATCAGTGACTGATTTCAGTATTCTTTGCATAGAAGCAAAATTGGATACGCCAATAACAGTAATTGAAGGTGGCGCTTTCTCTTTAGGTTTGTCTGTCAGGTATTTTTCATTGTATTCCAACTTCATCAGTGTTTAGGAGGGTATTTTGTTGAGTCTCACCACTTTCTGGAGATGACTCCCCTTTCTTGCTTTTCCTTTTATTTTTTATGACCCAATCTTTTTCTCTTACTAGTTCTTCTTCAGCAGTATAAAATCTTTCAATTATGTCTGTCTGCCTCATTATGGTGCACCGCGTGTAATTAAGGTTGACATTTGAACAAGTATTTGGCCTATTTTACTCACCGTCCCTTGCCCCTAGAGTGTGTATAGTATTGGAAATCTCCCGACGGGATTCCTCAAGAAATTCTCGAGATTTTCTTACCCGCATCTCAAGAATTTAAGTATGTAACATTTCGGAAAGATCAAATTTTTGTTATCTGTCACTAAATTCTTGCAAGGTTCGTTCATCAGCTGTCGTGAGAAATCTGCATTCTTTCAGAATTGTTTTAAACCAGAAATAATTAAAGAAAACACAAAACGTTCACAGACTGATCGGTGTATTTAACACAATTAAGCTAACTTCGACTTAAAATGAGCGCAATTTTTTAATGTCGGACGCTGCCAGAGACAGTCTGTTTTTTATGAAATTCTATTTTTATATTGGGTGTGCAATAAACGAATTCCGCGACAAAAGAACTCCGGTTCCTTGGAAGCAATCCAGTCATCGATCCATTTTTTGACATCTTCGTAAGATGTGAAGTGCTGCTCTGCCAGAGCTGACTGCATCGACCGAAACAAGTAGTAGTCTGAAGGAGCAATGTCTGGTGAATACGGTGGGTGGAGTAGAATCTCCCAGTTCTGCCCCTCCAAGTAGTTCTTGACAACTAAAGCAACGTGTGGCGGAGCGTTGTCGTGCTGCAAAATCAGCTTGTCATGCCGATTGTCCCATTCCGGCCGTTCTCGGATCAGTTGTCGTCGGTAACGATCCCCAGTGATGATTTCGTCCTGTTTCAGCAGCTCGTAGTACACGACGCTGCTCTGATCCCACAATATGCACAACATAACCTTACTTCCATGAATATTTGCTTTTGGCGTCGATGGTCCCGGTTCCCCTGGCTTGACCCATGCTGGTTTGCTCTTCGGATTGTCGTATCGAACCCACTTTTCATCTCCAGTGATGATCCGATGTAAAAAAAACCCTTTATTTGCTGGCATTGAAGCAAGAGTTCGCAGATGACTGCGTTTCTCGGCGCTCGATGTCCCGTTCTTTCAATTCGTGTGGATCCAAATTTCCGAACTTGCGAACGAATCCCATTGCATGTAAACGCTTGCCAATAGTAGAGCGGTCCACATTCAACTGTTCTGTCAATAATTTTTCGGTCTGACATGGATCTTCATCCAGCAATGCTTCCAATTCTGCATCTTCAAACTTTTTTGGTCCGCCTTCACGTTTCTTGTCTCCTACTTCGAAATCACCATCTTTGAATCGTCGGAACCAGTCTCTACAGGTTGTATTCGATGGAGCATGCTTACCATAAGCTTCTACGAGCAACCGATGCGTTTCCGCTGCACTTTTCTTAAACCAAAAATAAAGAAGTAAAACTTCCCGGAAATGTTGTTTTTTTGCCGTAAAATTCGACATTTTCAATGAGACGCAAAAAATTGTTATGTTCTGATCAAATGTCACTAGTGATTATTGAAGCTTGACATCTAACCTTCAAAGAACATGTGTTGCCCGATTAAATAAAATGAAGAAGGCAGAGCTACTAACGACATCTAAGTAAAAACAGCGGGAACAGCCCAATTAGTAAAGTTTTTCTTGTCATTTTACTTCTATTTTGGTTTTCTTACTTAAATAAAAAGTAATTCAGTTTAGAACTGTTAAAGGTTTTTCTTTAAATTTTCACGATGTTTCGTGAATTATGGAGAAATTTTTTCCAAAGAATCCCGAATCTCAAGATTGAAATTTTTTCGGGAAATACCCAACTCTAAATGTGTAACATAGATCAAATTGTTTTGTAAAAATTTAGAGGTTTTCCGTATGTGGTTTTCTTTTTCCAAATTACATAAATCAATAAAAAAAAATTAAGAACAAACGGCAATAAAAGGATAAAGAAAAAAGTTGTTTTAGCGTATTTTTTTAATAGGTCATATAACCACCTATACATATTATAGCCTTTTACCTTGTATTTAGTGTAAATATAATGATTATCAAATCAAAAGATAAGTACAACAAGGAAAAATTACCATAGCATCAAACCGAACTATTCCGAACAATTTAAATAATTTTGACTCTACTTTTTTCCATACTTGAGTTGAAAAAAATCTTACTTTGAGCAATATTTAAAAATATTTTAAATTTTTTTGAGATTTTTGAAAACTTAGATTTTTTTAGATCTTCCGTATTATGGAATATAAAATAATGTTTATTTTATTTTAAATATTAAGTATTATTAATGTATTATTGTAGTTGGCCGTTCAATAGTTAAAATATTCTTTTCGTCAAATGACAAATAGTCTTTATGTATATTAATTTTTGAGTAAAACCAAATCATTTCAACTTCTCAATACCATGGTATTTTTTCGATGTCGTGTACCAGACTTGAAACAGTTTGTTTACTTCATACATAATTGTAAAGTTTGCATTACATATGTGACATTTTTTGCTTATGTATAGTTGTTAAATAGGTAATTTTAATGATGTACCTACCTTTATATGTCTAAACATCTTGTATCAATAATAAATTGTAATTAAACCATCGTCTGTTAACTTAACATATCTCCATCCCACTCAAATAATTAAGTTATTTGTAGCAGTTTAACTAAAAAGAAAAGCGGAGCAACCGCAACCTACTCGTATTTTGTTTTAAAAACAACTCTCACATATTAGTTTTGTAAAAACTATCGTCATTCAAATGCATACACTAAAGTCTAAAATACAATATTTCTATAAGTAATATTTATGTTTTATATGAAAATCATAAAAAAACTGTTTTCATCATTAATAAATTTTCTCTCTAATTTCATTCATATAAATTTTTTTTTTATAATAATATAATGATGAATGCTGCATTCATCGTAACACCGATGACATACAGCCATCATGATTATATAGTCGGCACGAAAAAACGTATGACGAAATATTATCATAAAAACATTGAAATCAACATATGGTTGTTGTTTGGTTAAAAAAAAAAAAAAAAAAACGAAAAGCAAAGACATTAAATATCTAACGTACATTAGACATCGTCTTTTGCTTGTGTATTGACATTACATTTTTTTTTATGTGTGTTGTGTTCGTCAGTTAAAAATTATGAATGAAAATTTTATTATATTTCAGATTTATTTTTAGGAGTATAGTGTGTGTTTTGTGTGCGTGTAGGTGTCCAAATCATATACTTGCACACAAAGTTGAATGGATAAGATGTCGCGTGATTTTGCAACTTTTTGTTAGAAATATTTTTTATGTTGTTTTTTTTTTTTAAGGTATATACTTTCTTATATCGATAAGCTAATTGGAGATTCTCGTTTAATTCATTTCAGACACGACAAGATGTTACTGATACGGTAAGAATATT
The DNA here is from genome assembly GCA_963556175.1 of Tipula confusa. Taxonomy (NCBI): domain Eukaryota; kingdom Metazoa; phylum Arthropoda; class Insecta; order Diptera; family Tipulidae; genus Tipula; species Tipula confusa. Next base: position 60,071,160 of record OY744477.1, on the reverse strand, counting down.
TTTTTTTATAATTTTATAGAAGTAAGAGTAAAAAGTGATATTTTTGTACATCTTTAATTATCATTTTAAAATAGTTAGTGTAAACTAGTAGAAATATGTTTTTGAAATGAAGATTTCTCCATTGTGCAACATTTGCAAAATAGACTTGTTTACCAATTTGTTAAAAAAAAATAATTTAAATATATCACAATAAAGATATTACAAAACCTAGACGTATAAAATAAATAAATCTTTTTCGAATGAGTTTGATATAATAAACTATAAATAGTATCATGTATCATCCGTAACACGCAATATAGTACGAAAATATAAACAGCAATCACATATAATATTAAGTAGGAATTTGATTAGACTATAAATTTACTCGTAGTATGTATGGTGAATAATGTATCTTTTAGCACGGGGAATTTACTACAATATAGAGGAAATTTTAAATTAAATTAAATTGTTGATTGTTACAAAATTTGTACGTAATGTATTTTACTCTACAAATGATTAGTTTATACATTTGTTGTTGTACTTGAACAAGTGTATAGTTGAATGTAAGTTATGTTTATTAGTTGAATGCTGGAGATAAGGTTCACTGCATAAAGTAAACGTATTTTGTGTTATAATGATTTGTGAAAGTTGGTCAATGATTCCAATGACATCAACAATTATAAGTTCAGATCCATTTCCACATAGAGTTTATGATTGATTGATTGATTGGAGTGTTCGATCAAGCATTAAGTCAGGCTCCCGAAAATGACTAGCTCTAGTCGAATCCTCTTTTACAAATAACAAAGGCATTTGGTAATACGATGTTAATACCGGATTCACCCATTTATTTAACTTCCTCTGGCTAACTTGTCTAAAAATTATAATCTAATCTGAAATTAAATCGTTTATTAAATCTTGTAAGTAACACATCTTATTACTATATGAAAAATATACATAAACATTATAAACAATATAGATCTGATAACTAAATTCTAAACTTTATATAAATTTATATAAATTAGATAAAAAAAATATTTAACACTAAAATCAAATGAAACAACCGTTAAACTGACTAAATACATCATTGCAACTACATACAAGAAAATCTAATTAAAAAACATTTTAATCCACACAAAACTTTAAAATTAATATAAATTAAATTAAAAAAAAATATTTAACACTAACATCAAATGAAGCAACCGTTAAACTGACTAAATTCGTCATTGCAAGTGCATACAAGAAAATCTAATTAAAAAACATTTTAATCCACACAAAACTTTAAAATTAATATAAATTAAATTAAAAAAAAAAATGTTTAACACTGAAATCATATGAAACAACCGTTAAACTGACTAAATACGTCATTTCAAGTGCATACAAGAAAATTTAATTAAAATACATTTCAATCAACACAAAACTTTAAAATTAGTAAAAATTAAATTAAAAAAAAACTTATTTAACACTGAAATCAAATGAATCAACCGTTATACTGACTGATAAATTTCAATCCACACAAATATCCAACGTTTCTTTTTTGTGTTTTTGCGTCTCTGACGGTTAATTTAAAGCGTCCTACCTTCCGCCATCAGCCAAATCGAGGATGCACGAACACATGTTCACTTTAAATCCATCTGCACATTGCATTGCTCCAGCCAGCGTGTACTGACATAGACGATGGTTCGGCCCATGGACTCTGCACTCCAACAGGGGATCATATTTTATAGAATTTTTTTTGAAAAAAATGTTTTTTTTTGCTTTATAAAATATTATACAAATAACTGGAAAATTTTCGTCCTTAAGTTTTTGAAAGAAACAGAAAATAGTCACTGTGTGCCAAGTCTGGACTGTACTGTGGATGTACAATTTTTATAAAGCTACAGTCATTTAATGCAGCCTTAGCTGCAACATTAGCCTTGTGCACTGGTGCATTGTCGTGAAGAAGTTAGGTTCATTTTCCCCGGATCGTTTACAGCAGATGGTTGAGTTTTAAATTTTCAGTTGCTAAAAAAACCAGACGCGTTTGATGGCACGGTATATCACCAAAAAGTGGAGACCATGTATCTCAAGGCTAAACATTGCTTCACAGTAGAGATGACCTCGTAAACCTTGTTTTCTCCTTGGTAGTTGATAATCGTATGTGTAAGCTAAGTTTACGCATTCGAGTAACCATCCTGGCAATCATTTGTGTTCATGCGCCCACTGATGTAAGCTAGCCCAAAGATAAAGAATCATTTTACAACAATTTGGATGACCTGATGGAATACCAGAGCACGACGTCAGAATAGTGATTGGTAACTTTAATGCTAGAGCTGGCAAAAATCAGACTGACTTATGTGAAAACATAGGTCCGTACTCCCAACACGATATAGCGACTGATAATGGGGAAAGAATGATGAACATTCTATCACATTCTTTTCTCATAAAAATATCCACTTGGAAATATGGACTCACCCTCGTAAGACGTCCCGAAGTCAAATCGACCTTATGTTAATTTCTAAGGGAAGGTTCGGTTCTTCCAAGATGTAAGATCTTATCGGTTGGTTGCCAAATTTGTAGGCAGTGATCATTAATTGGTCACTGCAAAGCTAAAATGGCAGTGTTCCTACAACTCAGGGATCACATGAAAACGAAACTTACGTTTCAACTGTGTAGGTCTGATAAACGAAGATGAGAAAGCACAATATCAGAATCTTGTTAGCAGTAGCATAATGGAAACCAACCCCCGTTCTAATGATGTGAACGCTTTATGGGAGGTATTGAAAACTTCGGTTGCCAATGCAGCCCAGGCGACTCTAGGTATAGTAAATATTAAACCCACAAATTATTGGTTTGATGAGGAGTATCATCAACAAACCAATAATTTGCTGTCGAACAACAGAATATAGCCTATAATGAAGCGCGTATACATTTTACAATCGCACGGAAGAACAAAGCGGTGCTCGCTACTAGAACCGCCAAGCGAATTTGTAGACAAAAAAAGCGTGAATAAGGACTGCGGAGATGAACATAAAGGACCCAGCCTGCAAGGAATTCACACTGGCCGTGCAGACTAAAATGAAACCGTTCCCTTGGAGTTGATTGTATTAATTTCGAGCTCTTGATATTCGGAGAGGGGATATACTTTGTGGAACTATCTTTTCGACCTTATTCGATTAGTATGGAAAAGCGAAGTTATGCTGATGAATGGAATGTAGCCGCGTTGCGCCCTATCCTTAAAAAAGGATATCACTCAAAATGCAAAACTATGTACAAATTACTGTATTACATAATATTGGAGAGAATCACTACCCTGGCGGAGAAAATTGTAGGTGACTACCAAGGAGGAAAATCTCATGTTAGAATTTATGTTTCGTAAAATTGAAACACCTCAGAACGAAATCTTGTATATTCAGTCCAACCAGGTTCTGGCATATGCAGATGTTATCTGTGTAATTGGACTAAATGGCAACGGTGTCAAAGAACTACTGGATCCAATTGTACGATTCTCGGCTTTCCTTCGTCTCAAAATCAATGAGTCTAAAACCAAATGTATGATCACTGGTTTTAGAGATGCAGATCAACACACGATTATTGCGATTAGAAACGGGAATTTCCTTTTTTGATCCGAGTTTATGCTTTAAATGTTAAATTAGCTATCTCCATTTAAAAAATTTATTTAATTATTTGATGCGTGTACGAGATGTGAATTAAATATTGTATCTTACAAATGTCCAACATCTATCATCTATAAGATCTTATGATCTTATAGATGATAGATGTTGGACATTTGTAAGATACAATATTTAATTCACATCTCGCACACGCATATTCTCAAATATACAAACTTTCAAAATAATTATGTACTTCCCCGAAATATAACATTTCCCTACTATCCCTACTGTTTTCGAAAAAAAATTGGATTTTGCTTGAATGATTATGTGGACTTTATAATCAAGCTCTAGGTGATATAATTGTTAAGCCTAGCAAAATTAAACGAATTATTTATTAAAAAATATTAAAATCGTGTTTGTGTAACATTCATGTCAACCGAGTACTACAATACACATTTAATTCTAAAATGTAAATAAATTACAGATACAAAAAAATTATTTAGCACGAAAATTAAATGATAAAACCGTTCAACAGATAAAATACGTCATTGTATTTAGAAGAAAATCCAATTGCTATAAATTTGGCGAGATAACCAAAAAAATTAACTAAAAAAATTATTTAGCACGAAAATTAAACGAAATAATCGTTAAACGAACAAAACACGTCACAACCAAAAGACAACCGAAAAGTAATTGAATTTGTATTCGAAGAAAAATTCAAATTTTTATTTTATAATATTGTTACGAATTTTGAACTTTAATTCAAATTCTTTCAGAATTTTGAAAATAAAAACTAAAAAATAGTTTAAATGTTTAAAGGCTGTTTCTTTTGTCGTTTAATTTTTTTTGTCTTCTTATTCTGTGATGATCCATAATTATTTTTCTATTATTTAAATGGTTAACACCATCGTACCCTGTTGATAGTTGGTTTAATTAGAGCAAATTAAATTCATTAAAAAAACGTCCTTCATGATACCATACCAAAAATCACACATTCAACGACCTTTTGCGGATGGAAATGCTGCTCTTGTATTTCATTTAGATTGCTTGAGCAACAAAAATAACAATTAAATGGTTTGGTGCTTTTAGTTCTAAAATCAACAAAAGGTTAGTCCAAGATTTATTGACTGTTTAAAAATGTTAAGCTTACTAAATTATAAACTATTTAATGCTCTTACCATTTATGATAACTAGTTCATATGAATCTCTAATCTATATTGTACAATTTACGAAAGAATGGTTTCGTAGATAATATTTACATTACAAATCCAGTAATAAATCTTAGGATTTTAGATTTCTAAATTTAAATATAAATTGCTTTAATCTGTGGAGGAATAAAATTTTGTATTTTGTTTTGTAAAGGGACCGAGACTATCAAAATATATTCATGAGTATTTTAAAGTTAAATTCATGACCAATAAATTTATCTCCTTTAGAATATTTTCACCATAAACATCCAGACGCATATTTAATTTGCATAACCAGATTTATTTTTATTATAACATTACACATCAATTAAATTAAATTAATCTGCCATAAATGCTCTATACCCATGTATGGTGGTCTGTCTGTCTTTAATGACCACAACAAGTGTTTTTTTTTTGTGTTTATATTTAATTTTTTATTTCAGAATTAAATTAAACCTTTTAAAGTTAAGCGTCAAATATTTAAACAGAAATTCTCGTAGAAAAATCACTCATCTCCATGTTCATTTGGGTGAATGATTGTTTTGCGACTGGCATCGTTTTGCAGATTTTATATTATATATAGTGTAAAGAAAATGTTTGTAATTGGTGTGTGCAAATAGTAGTATTGTTGTATAGAGCTGTAAACAATATAAATTACGAAGGGTGGATGAAAAACTATTATAATTATATAAAAATTAAACTGCTTGTACATTTTTTTTGCTGTTTAAATTAATGAAAATAAATAAAAATAAAAAAAATTAATGTCAATTATATTAATTGGTTGGTGTGTGTAAATGACAGTTGGCTTAATTAAATTTTTGTAGTTTTTCCTGCTATTGTTGTTGTGTTAATTTAATTCAACAAGATTTTTTTTTTATTTAATTTAGTGGTATTTAACTAACCGAATTGAAAATTTACTTGTTCGAATGTATATTTAATTTGGTACAGACAAGCAATAAACGGTATCATAATGCCATTTGCTGTTATAATTATAAGTATTTGACTATTTCCAAAATGGTTTTTCGTCGTAAAAATTCGTATATATAATTTTATTTTCATTTTGATAACTTAATAATGATTTTAACAAATTAAATCTTAATAAATTGTTCATTTTATCTCCATCAGTCTTATATATTTTACTGTTGGTTAATTAAATTATATATATATATACATATATCTATATAAAGAAACTCATGAAACAATAAACAGAGTGGTTTTTAATTAAAATGTGCCCCTCTTTCGTTTTTCTTAGATATATTGCAGAATTTTCCATTTTCCGTTTTTATCACCTAACCATATAAATATATATATATATATATATATATATATATATATATATATATATATATATATATATAATATATATAATAATAAATTTATGTAGATTTACTGCCAAACCATATAATTACTGTGAACGCATCCTTTTTCACCTTTCATACAGCGCACTTAGGTAATAACGTATTCATGATTTTACAAATAATTAAAATGAAATTAACAGTTTTAATATTATATTTTTAATACTATGTTTTATGTTATGCCGTGTGTTGTTGTTGCTTTACCTTTTCTGATTTGCGAAAAACATGGTAAATTTATTGCTTTTTATGCTTCGGTGAAAAATAAAAAGTTGACAAGACCAATTTTGGAATTTAAGTGCTATTCTTTTATTTTACGAAACATTAAGTATTGTAAAATGTTATTAGTGTAATTGACGTCTGGTGGCGAATATCAGAAACGGAACGAGAATATAAGTTTGACCATATAGATCAGTGATGCGCAACTCGCGGCCCGCGTTCTAATTTCTGATAATGAAATTTAAAATTCTTTCATTATTATTAATGAACTAACGCTGTTCATAATAAGTCGACTTATTTGAAATAAGTCGAGAATTAGACTTAGTAAAATAAATGAAAAAGGATGATTGATGAAAAACGGTTGTTTCAAGACCAATATTTAAGACGAAAATATTTGTTCATTGAATTCAAAATTTTTTAGGGAAAATTTGTTAGGATTCTCAGAAATGATGAAACACATTGTGAATGCTATAAAATTTATAGGATCTCGAGGCTTGAATATCATAGACAATTCAAGGAAATCCTTATTGTATTCTATACCGAAGTAATGTGGCTTAGTCGGGGTAAAGTTCTGCAACGATTTTTGGCTTCATTGGATTAAATAAAATTATTTCTATAGTTCAGAAAGGGTAAAAGATAAATCACTTTAAAAACTCGAATTGGGTATGTGATCTGGCATTCTTAACAGATTCAACTGGCCATTTCGGCGACTTCCCAATATTCGATCGTCTATACATGAATATGTCTATCTACCGATACGGGCGAATTATTATTTGTACTAATCGCGACTCATCTTTCTCGAACCCGCTTGCTCTAATACTTGCTTTTACTATAAAAACCATCCATATCGACCTTAATGAATGATCGATGGGGTTGATTCCAATCGTGACATTTCGTGGCGCAAATCAGAATTTCGCAGACCCTTTGAATGATATAAAATAATAGACTTGTGCTTTCTGAACAAAATTTTTGAATTGACTGACGAATCTGCTCTCAATAACATTCGCCTTATCATCAGTCAAAATTACCATTACCGACTTTTGTGAGTATCGAACTAAAGAAAATATAGCTTTGACGAACAACTTTTAAGTTTAACCAATGGGAATTTTTCAGTTGACGCCTATATACCGGCGTGGCGCGTACAGGTGGCAACTGCCGCAAATCATCACAAAACCCAATGTTCATCCTACCGAATAGCTTATCAAATCCACTGGTGACTTGTTAGAAATCTATAATTTAACGTATTTAGCATTTCTGCTCCAATAATACTGACTTCAGCAATCTCGCTTTGTCCAGCGGTTTTCATATTCCCCGTAATATTGAAATGACCTGGCACCCATATAAGATGGATATTGAACTGTCCAGCCATATCGTTAAAAGATGGGCTTCTTTTGACGTAATATAGCTTGACTGTAGAACTTAAATAGCAGCCTGACTGTCTGTAAAAATGGCAATATCTCCCACAGATATTAAATGATACTTCATCCAGTCTATGGATTTCTTGCTATAAGCTCTGCCTGAAAAATACTGCAATGATCAGGAAGGCGAAAAGAAAGATCTACATTTAGTTTATGCCCACCGCCGACCTTCCCATCAATTTTCGAGCCATCTGTAAAGAAGTTAACTAACTCTGACTTCAAATATGTTCCACTCGCCTAGTCCTCTCTGGAAGAAATATCAGTTAGAAATTTAACTTCAAGGGATGATGTCGAGATGGTATAGTCGATAGATTTAGGAAGTTCTTTGTTCGTTAGAATAGACGAGTGTCTCATAATGTTACAGGACCACAAATAAATTGATTTAAGCCTTACAGCTGTACTTGCAGCCAGTTGCTTGGCCAAGATATCCAGCAGCATTTGGTTCGCCATTGTATTTAAGACGGGCCACCAAGCTGTAACTCCATATATTATAGTCTAACTACAGAGGTGTAAGGCCATTGTACGATGTGCGGCTTAAGTCCCACCCTTTTTCAATGGCATTTTTACAGAAGTAGAGTGCTATCGTAGCCTTTTTTACTCTTTCCAGAATATTTGAATTCCAGCTTAGTTTGCTGTCCAAAATGAGACTTAAGAATTTCACTTTGCCTGCGATATTCAGAACAACTCCATTGAGAGTTGGAGGGTCAAAACGAGAAAGTTTGTACTTCCTGGAAAAAAGAAGCAATTCAGTCTTCAGTGGATTAACACTAAGACCACAACTATAGATCCCTTGAGTTAGGATGCCAAGATCATTCTGCATAATAACATCTCTACCGAAAGCACCAATAGCATTCTGCATAACATCTCTACCGAAAACGCCAATAGCAACATCATCCACATATTCCACTACTTTAAAGCCAGTCCCTTCGAGGTTTAGTAACAGGTCATTTATGACCATATTTCAAGGAAAAAAGGTGGGGGGGATAATACACCACCTTGCGGTATACTCCTACTTACAAATTTGCGGATGGATGTTACACCTAGAAGTGCCTGTTAAAATCACCCTCAATGTCACAAAAGGTCACCAAAGAGAATTCCTTATATTAGAGAGTTTTCTATAGGAAATAAGAGGGAAATGGATAGCAGTTTCCACCGGTTTCCCCTTACATTATGCATGCTGAGACGTTGACAGCTTTATAGGCTCGATTGAGCCTTTGAGGTAAGCCTCTATCTGTCTTTTTAGAATTTTCAAGAAATAAGAAGATAAGCTAATAGCCCTAAGGTTTTTGGGATTACAATGAGAGCCTTTCCTGCCTTTGGTATAAAAATTACATTAACTTCAGTCTATTTGTTTGGAATATGACATAGTTCGAGGCTACTTTTCACCTAACGCCAGGGAACAATTAAGTTAGTCGTTTTTTGAATATCGGCAGGAATAATGTCGTCCAGATTTGAAAGGCTTGAAACTGTTTTCTGCCAACAAGGTAGTTCTCCTGTTAACAATTTTCTTCGCGAGGCCAGTAGCCTTATTAACCTTTGGCAAAATAGGATGTGAATTAAAACTACCCGAAAAATGAGTTTCCAGAAGAAGCTCCAAGGATTCCATACCCGTTGTAGTTCATTGGCCATCCGGTCGTTGGAGATAACTTGGGATGACAGGACAAGTGGATAATATCTATGCTACGTATAGCTGCCTCAGATAATTCCTGTATTTTAGCACAGAAGAGTGGCCAGGAATGCTTTTGGTACTTCTTAGTTCATATTTTTACGCTTTGAGGAACTCCTTATAGGAGTCCCAGTCTATGTCAGTTTTTGTTCTCTTCGCGATTTTGAAGAGTCGCTTGCTCTTTTTTGAAGAGTCGCTTTGGTCCAATAAGAGGACGTGAACTTGAAATAGCTTCATTAAAATCATCAGACACCCTATCTACCATAGCATCCAGCTCCTGTGTTGGTTCCGGAGATTTAGGGACCAATGATGGTAGAGAGTTACTTAAAACCAACCTGAAAGTATCCCAATTGGTTTTTTCGGTTTCTGAACGTTGGAGTTTTAAAATATTATATAACCAATCCGTATTGAAAATAACAATGATCAGAAAAGGAGTGTTCCTCAGGGCGCCAAAAATTATTTCAATTTCAAAGGGTGTAATAATCTTTACACGGTTAATAAATTTATACAAAAAAGTGCAAAATAAAAATATTTATTAAATAAACTATAAGAGCAAATATGTGTTCAATAAGCAAATTACATTTATTGTAGTAAAATTACTATCAGTTCTTTATACTGGAACTCAACAAAATGTTTAATATTCAACAAATATTATGTTTAGTATTAAGCAAATGTTAAATTAAGGCATCTGCTGAGTCATATTGCAGTAATATTAAACAAAATTTACTACATTTATTGAAGTAATATCACAATTGGTTTTTAGTAATATTACAAGTGGTTTTAAATTTCTCGACAAACTTGTGGGCAAGCCTAGTAATGAATTCGATTTTTCTACTTGTTTCCAACATTGGTAATCAATCATAACAGAAGCCAAGCAGTCTCTTAAACAGTCATCTCAAAAAATTCAAAACTTAAATTTTAACAGACCTTAATATTTTACTATAGTCTTGTTTTATTTACATAAATAATCTGGCTTATAAGCCGCACAGGTATATTCCTCCAATATATACTGTAAACCCATATATGAGACCGCAATATAGAAGTTAATCAAGGATTGAAATTATAAGTTCATATATCTTTACGGTGTTGATCATTCGCCGCCAATGGCAAGATCACTTCAGTTTGAGCTATAGGAAAGAATGGAGCATAAAATTTACAAATCAATCTTACAAATAATATCACTTTTTATAAATAAGTTAGGTTTGCCTAACTGCCGCATCAGACAAACAAATTTTATTTACGCGTACTCTAATATTACACTGAATTTGGTATAATTTAAAAAAATTTAAAATATATTTATGTGCTTTATGCTTTCATCACCAACATTTACTTCTGCATCAAAAACATACAACAAAATGTTATTTTTTTGATTCGTTGTCAAAATTTGCCACTAGTCGTTTTCTTAAATTTCAATCGTCAGTATTGCATTCTTTTAATTTACTGTTTCCTTTACACTATGTTTTAATTTTTTTCAAAATATCGGATAATAATTTGGCATAATTAAAACAATTTTGCGTAACGTCTGTTGAACGAAGATTAATAAATCATTAGAATGAATACTTTTTCTCGTTACTCGTTTTATATCATACATAAATGTACAAACATTATAAAAATGTAATAGCGCCCTCCTATTTCGTTAAAGGCCCCATCTAAACGAGATTAACATTCTATATTCAACTCACCCATATATGTACGTATGTAAGCATATGATATATGGGAAAATGTATTCGCTAAAGTAAATATGTATACACAACGGAAAACAAATATAGAAAGATTTTTTTTTCATTTTTCCCAAATTCAAATCGATCAATATTTCAATGACAAACAAAGCACAAACATAACACAGACACAAAAACAAGAAAAGTTACCACAAAATGATATTAAAAATATATATAAAAAAAAACAACAAAAAGCAACCATCCCAAGTTTAATTACTATACGTATTTTCATCATGTTTATATTTGTATGCCACCCCCGTACATAATCCCTCCCGCGTTTTTTTATTTATATATTAAAACGCACACACTTCAAGAACCATAATAATGTTACTAAAAAAAATGTTTTTGTGCCTTCTAATTACTAATATGACTTTAATTCATTTTATCCTCTCGCCCTCATTCCTTAAACCACCCATTTATAATTTCCTCGCGCGTTAATATGTGTTGTTATACTCTTTTAACTTTAAATACAAAAAATAAATGCCTCCTAGCTATTTTAATATATGGTTGTGCTTTTTTTTATTTTATTTTATTTATTCTCTCGCTCTCATCTTTATATTAAAAGTCATTAGCACACGATGGTTAAGAAATCTAAAAACGACATCTAATGTGAATACATAAAGTGTTATATCAATACACAATCATTATTATGGTAATCAACGAGTTTTTTGCCGTTGCTTTATTACACACGTATTATATGTATGTACATACATACGTATATACAACATATATTAAACAGGAGATGAATAAAAAAAATGGCAATATCTTAACTATATGCTATCAGTTAAACGAAAGGAAAATACATTTTTTCCGTTTTTCTACTCTATTAACGATCTAATACTTTTCACATTTCAAAGTAATCGAATCGAAATTGCAGAGTAGTTAAGCCATTTTCTATGTATGCATACGATACACGATTTATTTCTCTATGATTTACTAAAGTTGGATTATACCGTATTAGATTTTATTTTTCTAATATTTTGGCAAAATAATTTTTGGTCACTACGGAAAAACTAAATCGAAATGAATTTTGTAATTCACTATGAAATAAATATTCGGTCGATAAACTCGAATTTTAAAGCGAATGAACTTAATTTTTGATTTTGTTCCGTTATTTTCCGATGATGATGTTTAATGTTGACTTTGATACTTGCACTTTTTAATTAAGGAAAATTAAATTCACGATGTTAGTTTCATTTGTACTGTATAAAATCAAAAACAAATTTCTATAGTATATAGTATAGCAGCAAATTAAATGAAATAACCGTTAAAGATACAAACAAGTCATTACGTTCTCAAACACAATTTCAAAATTTAGCTCGAAAACTATTTAAAATAATCGTCACAACAAACACGTCACAACAATCTTAATAAATACGAAATTCTCAAATATATTCAAAACAAATTATTTACCACGAAAATTAAATGAAATAACCGTCTATAAACCAAATACGCTATTGTAATTAGAAAAAAATCCAATTGCTTTAAATTTGGTGAATTAATAAAAAAAATAACAGCAAAATTACCTTGGGGGTTCAATTGCACACAAAATTCTAAAATGGCCTAAAATTACAGATTCATACAAATTATTTAACACGATAATTAAATGAAATAACCGTTAAAAAGACAAACTCGTCACAACAATCTCAATATATTCAAAATTCTAAAATGTATTTTAAAAAAGTTATTTACCACGAAAATTAAATGAAATAACCGTTAAACAGATAAACAAGTCACTACACTCTCAAAGCACACACAATTTCAAAATTTAGCACGAAAACTATTTAAAATAATCGGTTAATTCTAAAATATATTCAAAACAAATTATTTACCTCGAAAATTAAATGAAATAACCGTTAATAGACCAAATACGCTATTGTAATAAGAAAAAAATCCAATTGCTATAAATTTGGTGGATTAATAAAAAAAATAAAAGCAAAATTACCTTGGTGGGTCAATTGCACACAAAATTCTAAAATGAACAAAAAATTACAGATTCAAATAAATTATTTAACACGAAAATTAAATGAAATATCCGTTAAACAGACAAACAATTCACTACACTCTCAATACACACACAATTCTAAAATTTAGCACGAAAATTATTTAAAATAATCATTTAACACGTTCAAAATTCTAAAATATATTTTTAAACAATTATTTACCACGAAAATTAAATAAAATAACCATTATACAGACAAAACACGTCACTACACCCTTAATGCACACAAAATTCTAAAATGTATATTAATTACCGAGAACTGGCGCAGTGGTTAAAGCTGCGGTGGTTGGGACGGTAGTTACCGGGTTCGAATTCCAACGGGGGAAGGCTGCAAAAGAGTTTTTCGTCGCCTAATTACGATCGCTGATGACGAAGAACACAACTATGAGCCCATGTTGGAGTGCATAATCCATGGGCCGAACCATCGTCCATGTCAGTACCAGCTGACTGGAGCAATGCAATGTGCAGATGGATTTAAAATCGAACTTTTATTCGTGCGTCCTCGATTTGGCTGGTGACGGCGTAAGGTAGGACGTTAAAAATTAACCGCGAAAGAGTTAGGAGAGCTTCGGTCCCAGAAAAGATTGCAGGGTTCAAAAACCAAAAAAAAAAAAGTATATTAATTACAAATCCAAAAAATATTTAGAACGAAAATTAAATGAAACAACCGTTATACAGACAAAACACGTCACAACCAAAGTAGTACAAAATAATAAGTTTTTATTAAAATATCTGCTTATCTTAACGATTGACAGTCACCATTTTGTATTCATTTTTTAGATTTTATGAAAATATTGTACTTTAAACTTGAAATCTAGTCTTCTATTTTTAGTTAAAAAACTGTTAGGAAGTTTTAATTCTTTTAACTAATTCTTAAACGTTTCTAACAATCTATCCGGAATCAGTTTTGGTCCAATTTAAATTTTAACTTTTTGTTGAGCGTTCTATATAATCAAACGTGACGTCAGTCTTTTCTAAAAATTTCCGGAATATGAAAGGTCAATTTTTTAATTTTGTCCAAAAGTTTGTCATTCTAATTTGTGTATCGTAATGGCATTTTTGTAAAAGTTAACTTTGGGTCGATTGGAGCTAAAACAATTCGAAGAATCAGAACCAGATTGCCTCGATAACTTTCCGAGATTATTTTTACACTAATGAAATTATAGGCAAGCGTTTCCAATATCAGGACCGCATTCTTTTACATAATACTTTTTTCGTTAGTGTTAGTGGCGTAAAATGTCTCCAAACTCGGCTGTTCACACGATATCAGAGTTCCACGATATCTAAGCGTGTTCCACTAGAAGCATCTGTCTGAAATCATCTCCTACTGTGAAAACTTTACCTTTAAATAGTCGATTGTCGCCTGTCACCTCACACAAGAACTTGTCAATTAACCGAAGTCCATTTTTTCGAGCATTGTGCTTCTGTTGAGGTCAAGTTGTTGAGGTAGTAATGACTGACTAATACATTATGATTTACAGCTGAAGTAGCTTTGCCGAACGCATTCAGCTGGATTTTGTTGGGCCTTGCTATACGTTTTTTCGCCTTCACTCCGCTTCTGATCATGTCTCTTTCTCTGATGCGTTTTCTGTTGGGGTAGGCAAATCAGTCGTTTTGCAATTCAATCCGTGCTGCTTCAGAATTGCATTCAATCCGTGCTGCTTCAGAATTCTGTCAAAAGCAGTGCATATGTATGCGAATATCTCACGCAATTGTTTTGACATGAGGTAAAGCGTCCACCGTCTGTAAGGCAACAATCTCATCTGTTGTTCTGATTCAAGTAGTCCGTGTGCTAATGCCACTGCTTTAAAGATTTCACATAGTGACACAGCGCGTTTAGTAACGCTCCACATCTTTAATACTAACGGTGTACATTCCGGCTATAATCTTGTCATCTCCTCACTGTCTCTTTTTTCCCTTCCAACGAACATAAACGTAACAAATCAAATCTTCTGTGTACAGAAACTGTTGCCCGTCCGCATTTTTATTGTTTAAATTGAACCAAATTTCAAGTTTTGTACAACTTGTTTGTGCTGCATCTTCCTCGTTACCTTTCTCAAAGATTACAGCCTATTGGTGCGGAAGATGTAGCGGAAGTCTTACTACTAAAGCGACTTTCTCAATCGCCACATTGCCTTAGGAGCACTAACGTAACAAAAATAAAATTGGGAATTTAATTGTACCGCAGTTCTGGCCATTTGATATGATGGTGATATTTGCTGAACTGTTGTATATTTGTCCTATGCTCGTAATGTTGCCGTTATGTGTGCGTGAGAAAGGCTTTGTTTTTTAAGCTCAATAGTACAGACGAAAGCTATGGCTTGTCTAAATATACCATGTTTGATGAGATCGGCGATAAAAGAGTCCAATTTAGTATTGAAAAAACGTGTTATTAAATCGGGTCGATCTGATGTTTGTTCACCATGACCAAGTTTATCGATTACTTCGAAACATGTTCAGCAGTAAACGTTGTAAAAATATTCTGGATTTCCCCACAGCTGCTGATCGGATCTTGGATTGCCTTTAGAGCAATCTTAAACTGGAACATTCTCACGTTATTGCGGATTAGAAATTGAGCTCCTTTACAGGTCTCATAAATTTGGTTGCCAAACTGGCTCATTATAAGAAAACAAAATAGGATACGACATTGGATCCATGTTAGGGTTTAAAATATGCAACTTCGTTAACAACATGTCCACCATATGAGATTTACCGAAAACAAATTAGACTTTCGATAATACGTTTGACCGTGAACTTTAAAGATGTATGTATGGTCCAACATTGTACCCATCGAAGCGAAGGAAAAAGCAATGTTATACGATCTAATCTTATTGAGCACAGTCGGTATTGTTCGAATCAGAAATCAGTTTTTTTAGAAAATAGGGATATTCTACCTGAACTTCATGAATATTATATGGCTTCGGCAATTTTTTTATCAGTATGTGCTCGTCATGGAAGTTTTGTGATCCGCAGAACTAAAAAATGGCGGTCTGTGGGTCCCAACCGTGAACCTCGATAATTTCATTACGATTTGCTTACGAATTTTGGTAAGTGACTCACTGGTTTGATTAGCTAACCATCTATACCTTCACGTTCTTTGGTCATATAACGCCTTCTTACCACCTTTTGTATAAGATCAGTCACTGAACTGTCAAAAATCAACATATTGCCCAAGACATAAACCTAAACAAGTGAAATCGTTTTGAAACGATAGCATCCAAAAATCAATGTCTTAGTGTGTGCTTCTTTTTACTGATGACTGAAAAAAATATGTGTGGCGGCCATTTAAACATAAATTGAGGTTTTTGTATTTATTTTAAATCCTACCTTAAACATTTTTAATATAAAATTTAACTAAATAAAATGTGCCAGCCCATATCTAAATCATACCAAATATGTACAAAAAAAAAAAAAAAATAAAAACGATATGAAACTAAACCGAACCAACCAAACAAATAATAAAAATTAAATTGAAATACATATTTACAAATGAAAATAACTGGAAAAATATAATTTTAAGGTGCTTTTCTGCTTTTTTTCTGTATTATGTTGTGTGTGCTTTTATTCGAATATGTATTACCTGATATTGTATTTGTGTATACATTTTTTCACTACAAATATATTTTGATACAATTTTTGGGGTGAGATAGTTTAGGTTTGTACTCTTTTCGATAGTCAGAGACATCTATGATTTTTTATTCTAAATCATCATAGTATTTAATGATTTCTATGTAATACATCTTAATTAATTTAAAGTGAAATATATTCTTAAATTATCTAAGATTATCCAATTTTTTGTAATAAACATCTTTACTATTTGCTATAGTATTAGTTTGCTATTCTTGGTCATTTCAAAACAAAAACGTTGTATATATTATGAATACACACCCAAATTAAAGGGCAAACAAAATGTAATACTTAAAGTAAATTTATGGCAGTAAAAAACAAAAAAAAGGATCTTTACAAGGGAATCACATTTTTTTCTGATTTGGACTTTGCTCGTTTTTGTATTTTCTTGTGTAGAGTATGTCTGTAATAAATTAGAGGAAAATGATTATGATGAATGCCCTTGAGGTTTACTATATGGTATCAAGTTAATATTGTGACATACATACTAAAAATAAAGAATAAGAGGGCTAAGACTTACTTAACTAAATATCATATAAAGTGTGAATATTAATATTAAGGAAGCCATAGTTAGGATGTTTTTCTGTTTTTTATAAGTGTGTGTGTGTGCTAAGTGAAAATGACCTCATTAATTTGAGTATGATAAATAATAAAATAATATTTGGTAGTGACATTATCCAGTTTGGTATCCCTTTTTATATAGTATGCCATTGCGTTTGGCATGTCTGCTAAATATTATTGGTATCTAAAGAAAAATTTGTTTATGTTTGTGTTCTGTAAATTCAGTAAAACATTAATACATTAAGATAATATAAAATATGAAATGGGAAAAAAAATTATGCATCATATTTGTAAGTATCACTACCGAGCAAGTACTATTACCACAGAAAAAGATATACAGATATCGAAGTTTAATAGCCATTAATTACATGGGAATATTCAGCTATAGAAATATTTTCAAACTCGAATCTAGCCAGTTTCGAAAAGGACAATATAATATAATTAATATATTGTTTGTCTCTTCTATTTTACGTTTACTATGTAAATAATAAAAAAACGTTTCATTGAAATATATGAACCAATATTAATTCCCCTTTTCTGTTTTGTGAATGAAAAAAGAAAAATTAACACCGACGGATCAACGATAATAAACTTCGGTTGACGAGAACATCAAACAAGATAAACAGAAAAAAGTAAATTACAACAAATGATCTACGTTATTTTAAATATTACACAACCATTTTGAAGCTAACGGTTGTTGCTTTTTGCTATATTTATTATGATCAAAAATTTGATTTTCTATAGATATATATTTATATATATATATATATATATATATATATATATATATATATATATATATATATATGTATATATATATATATATATATATATATATATATATATATACATATATATATATATATATATATATATATATATATATATATATATATATATATATATATATATATATATATATATGTATATATATATATATATATATATATATATATATATATATATATATAAATATATATATATATATATATATATATATATATATATATATATATATATATATATATATATATATATATATATATATATACATATAAGTAATTAATATATTATGAAAAATGAAAAAAATATCTTTAAATTGTATCGATTGTTGATCGACACGGTTTAAAAGGAAATCTATTTGTAATAACTTGTGTCTTGCGTTTGGCTTGATTTTACCAATAAAAAATTACTTCTACGCACTGTTCAATTTTATTCGTATATTCTTTAATATCAACAGTTCTCCTCCTTAATGAAATGAAAGTTTATACTTTTTGTTTTACATGTAAAAATTATAATCTTTTTGTGTATAGACTTGTTGGTGTTGTAATTTAAAGGAAATTAAGTTTTATATTTTATGTATGCAGCAGTGTTTTTCGTAATTCTTCAAAACTTCGTTTCTAATACTAACACGATATACAATTGTATATTTGTATATTTCTTCTACTTTACGTTTACGATTTAAATAAAACAAAAACGATAAGATAAATATTAACCAATTCAAATTTATTGTTTTATGAATGATATAAAAAAATGTTACTGTAGTTTTAAAATTCACTATTTTCATTTGTACCGGACACTGGTATAAGTTCGGTTTGTGATGGTAATCTAATAATGAGTGATTCTTAGAGTAATTTTGAAAAAATTATCATACACTGATAATAAAGTTAATTTCTGTGTAATAAAACATTAAAAAAATTAATTGCAACAACATTTAAACATAACCAAATAAGATTGTTTCAGGTTGTTATGTAGTAATAAAAATCAATTTTAAAAAATATTGGTCTACAAACTTTGTATATGATAAGAAGTTTTACGTGTAAGAAGTTTTAGACAATTTCTACTTTTTAATTTTCAATATCAACATATATTTTAAATTAAATTGATTGCATTGTAATATGGATAACTTCTGCTGTTTCCCACTATATTTGATACGATTGAATTTGTTTTATAAATATTCAAGATAGCATTAGGAGACTTGAAATATAATTTTGGTTAATTATCAATAAAAAACAACTTAAAAATGTCTTTTATACGAAATAATAATAAGTATCTATGATTTTGTGCGTGAGGTAAAACTGCAACGAATATGCTGACAGTTTTCACCGCCTACAATGACTTCTTTAGATTTTCAAAAAATGCAACAATATAATAATGAAAAATAAGAACATACATTTATTAAAAGACAAACAAAATATTTTATTTCATTAAAAAAAAAGTAAACAACATAATAGTTTTATTTATCTTCGCTTGCACAATAATTAATTATTTAAAATTTTTGGTTTCTTTGAAGCTGGAGTCGTTCGAAAATTAGTTGTTTGTTTAGATTTTTTGTTCGAAGATTCATCATTTAATACCATTTACAGTTTTTTCGGATAAGAACCAATATAAAAAAGGAAATCAAATCTTCAAAATGTTTATAGCAAGGATCGTCAATATTCGGAAGAAAAGTAGGATATAATTGAGATATATTTCTAAAACTTTTTGAAGCTACTTTTTCTCGAATATTTGGAAGGTGACTTTCTAGTTCAAAGTTTGATTCAAAAATTTTGAAAACTAATTTCGCAATTAAAACGAATTCCTCGGAAGGAACTTTCAAAGATCCAAAGTTACTGTTTTATTTGTCATAGTTTTTTTCTGTAATAAACTTTTCGATGTTGCAGAAGGTTTCATTTACTCTGTACAGTTTTAACTGACACGATTCGCATTTGATTTTTTTATATAAGCAATATCCTGCATAATATGTTATAGTATTGCTTTCTAAATTTCCCATATCTAGATTTTCGATTGCCGTATCCAACTCTTCAATTGGACAGCCGTCGTTTTCCACATTGTATACTTTGATGCTCGATTTGTAATTTTTCCTAAAAAGGTCCCAATCAAACTCTATCGTTTCAGTATCTTCTAAGATACAGTTAGAGTGATTCGATTTGTATAGTATTTTAGCTACTAGGATATTTGCAAAATGATAACTGATATCGTAGCTTGTTGGCATATAATTGAATCCTCCTTTTCCTCGAAGTTGTGAGAATAAATTTTCAAGAGCATCTTGTTCCAAATAGTCAATCAGACCAAGTTGACTTTTTATTGTTAGATGAAACCCTTTAATGAATTTAAAATAATTTTCGTTTTTGGATACAATTTTAATATTTTTTAAATATTCCAAGCTAGTTTCTAAGAAGTTGTAAATTTTATTGTTTTTAGATAACGGCTGGCAATATGGCGCGGTAGAGGAATAAAATTGAACTGTGCGTAGAAGTAATTTTTTATTGGCAAAATCAAGTTTCATTTTTCATAATTTATTAATTACTTATATGTATATATAAATATATATATATATATATATATATATATATATATATATATATATATATATATATATATACATATATATATATATATATATATATATATATATATATATATATATATATATATATATATATATATAAATATATATCTATAGAAAATCAAATTTTTGATCATAATAAATATAGCAAAAAGCAACAACCGTTAGCTTCAAAATGGTTGTGTAATATTTAAAATAACGTAGATCATTTGTTGTAATTTACTTTTTTCTGTTTATCTTGTTTGATGTTCTCGTCAACCGAAGTTTATTATCGTTGATCCGTCGGTGTTAATTTTTCTTTTTTCATTCACAAAACAGAAAAGGGGAATTAAAATTGGTTCATATATTTCAATGAAACGTTGTTTTATTATTTCCATAGTAAACGTAAAATAGAAGAGATAAACAATATATTAATTATATTATATTGTCCTTTTCGAAACTGGCTAGATTCGAGTTTGAAGATATTTCAATAGCTGAATATTCCCATGTAATTAATGGCTATTAAACTTCGATATCTGTATATCTTTTTCTGTGCTATTACGTTAAATCTGTGGAAATTGGATCCCCAAATATTTTTATTAAAATTAAAGTTGTTGCGTCTGTTTTAAGACATCTTAGCATGCTCTTGCCAGTTCGTCAAAAAAGACTCTAGTGCATAACAATATGAACTCGGAACTGTATTACTTGCACAGTAGAATTTTAAATACATGTACAGCCATCTTCAAAATTATTTATGCACTAACTTCTTGTAACCTTCCTATTTTGCATGGAAATTTATGTTTTAAATAAGCCCATACATTTTAAATAATCCACATTTGAAAAAAAAAATGAAATAATCTTTCCCTTAAATATCGGAGCGTTGCCATGTTGAAGGGTGAATAAAGTGCAAATTAAATTTTACTCCGAATCCGAATAAATTGAACTCCGATCCTAATGAGTGGGCCCACACCGATATACCTATGCAACTCTGTAACATTCGGTAATTATCGCAAACGCGAAAGTTAGGTTCCGGAAAAAGTTCGAAGTATGTAAATCGCATTATATGAGATTTTGATACAAAAATTGGAATTATGTTTCATAATTAATTTTTGAAAGTCAGTTTTACCCATATCATTTAATTAATCTCCACCTAGATTGAGGACTACGTCTATTATGCGATGAACTTCCAATTCTAATGGCAGTATGGCGGTTTCTTTTAAAATATCGTCAGGTAGATGGCTTTAATTTCTTAGCTTGCAAGAGAAATAATTTTAACAAAATTGAAAATCGTGTAATTTCCCCATAATTAATATAATAAGAATTAAACGTGGCGCAAATATGCGTTGGTCCACCGGTTAAATTTTGAACTGTAACAGTGAAAAATTATTTTGATATTCGGATACGGTTAATTTTAAGAGTTCGTGGCAGGTTCGTTATCTATATAATAAATAAGATTTTAAAATCGATGTTTTTTTATGCAACTTTTGGCCTCGGGAACGAAACATTAACGTCCACGCCTTCTTTTTTGCGCGCCAATGAACAGGAGTGTGGTTTTACTTTTTTTCTTTAACCGCTCGTAGATGTAGAGATAAAATCATTTGTCATAAAATAGTAACATTTTTCTGTCTTTCGAAACTTTGAACCCAGAAGCTGATCTTTAATTTTTTGAAATGTAAGTGCGCTAGCTGTACGCATTTTTAAAGTTTCGAAACATTTTTAAAGTTTCGAAACGAACGATTCGTTACAATTACGAACGATTTTACAAAAACAACGTTAGTTTTGTAATTTCGCGCATATCCGTCATCTGTCATTTCATAATGAAAGTTTGATAAAAATGGCAGCTACTTGAAATAAACAAAAATCAACCAAATGAAATACGCACACGAACGCAGAAAAATCGACGAATTGAGGTTAAATCAGAACGAAATAAAAATTCGTAGAATTTTTTTCAGTGACTTCGGAATTCGTTTAATCAATATGCGCTCGGTCACGTTAAAAAATATAACATTTAAATGAAAATTCGTTTCTATAGGAACGGCAAAATTTAAAAATGCTACTTTTCAATTAAATTTGTTAAATTATTGTAATTTTGTTACTTTAGATATTAGTTTGAGTTATTTTACATTATATTTTTCAGTAATTTAAATTAAAATTAAATTAGAAAATTACGAAAGTTTTTGTATGTTTCAATGCTTTTATATAAAACCATCTCGCGTTATCAAGAGTTTAACTTTTGGAACCACGTTATACGAGGGTTACCTGTAATTGTTACTAGGTGCCATGTTAAAAGAGCAACGATCATTTTCTCAAAAGTATATAGATAGTTTTTAGAAAAACCTATTTGATTTGAGACGTGGAGATGGCAGTGAGTCCTTTCTTCCTTAATTAAATAAATTCATAATGGTCAGTCTTACAATACCGATATCAATGGCTAATGTGAAGTGCTAATGTTTTCTCGAAAAAATCGTACCTTGAATAAGACATAAATCTGCAAAATACATGAACTTTAGGTGAAATATTATTACATTATTAACGAAAAATTATCTAAAATAAAATTTTGAAGACTCTACGAATTTTTATCTCAGCAAAACAATACCCCAAAAATTTAATTTGTATATGTATGATCATAATATGACTTGTGCATGTAGATATACGAGCAGGCACATTTCAATACTCACAAAACTCGGGATTTATATAAATTTGATTAAAACAAAAATCTTTAACACTAAAATTAAATTAAATAACCGTTAAACTGACAAAATTAATATACATTTCAATAAAGCTAGTAAATGTATGTTCGGTGACGACAAATTGTATTTTTTAAATCATGAAATCGCAAAGAGTTACATTAAATTAAATAACCGTTTAATCAACAAACCACTTCACTTTGCAATTACAAGAAAATCTAAATTAGATTAAAAAAAATTATTTAACACTAAAATTAAATGAAATAACCGTTGAACTGACAAAACACAATATACAAGAAAATCTATTTCATATACATTTCAATCAACACAAAAAAAACAAAATAAAACTGTAAAATTTATATAAATTAGTTGCGAGAAAAATAATTTAACACTAAACTTAAATAAGATAACCATTTAACGGACAAAACCGTTGAAACGGGCCTTTAATTTGAAGAAAAATTATAAGAATACATTTTTTTCTATTAACCATAATAATTTGTAAATTAAATTTGATATCGTTGCGGCATAAATCACTTTTGACTGTCAGTCTGCCACAGAAAAATTAAAATAAACATATTTTGAATGATTGTTACCATCATTTAAAATATAATTATTTATTATTTTTTTATCTGCAATAATAAGTTTAAGTGCAATTAAAAAATACCTGTAAGAGATGAGGGTAAATTAAAATTTAAGGGACCCCGTATGTCAAAAAAAAAGATAGAAGTAATATAACTCTTGACAATGATAAATAATTTCAAAAATAAATAGCATAAAATATCAATTGAAAAACCATTGCGGAAGGACCAAGTACTAAATTCTTCTATTCATTTTTAATTAAACTTGAATTTAATATTTACATTTTAACTGAACAAATATTACAGTTAAAATTTATTGTTTAATTTTACTTTTCCATTTTCCAAAGCATTTTTACCAACTACTGTATTAAATTTATTTCAAGGACACTAGATTTAAAATTATCCTCACTTAATAATGATTATGCGACACGCTTATCAAATACTTATAACAAAAGTTGAGAAAAAGAAACCTTGAAAAATTCTTAACAATCCTTGAAGCACATACTTTTTATTCTTCTTTATTTTCTTTTAATAAACATATCCGTATAATATTAGAAAATTTATTATATGTTTTAAACTATAAACTATCTATAAATTATACTGACGAAAACTACTTCAATAGTTCTATCTACAATTATATTTCAATTTTACTCGAAAAATGGAAAGGAATTCTGAAAACTTTTGATCTGATATTTTTTCGATTCAAAGAACGTTATGAATTCTATTTCCGGTGTCCTATTAAAAAATTATTGTATCTATATATTTTTAAAGTTTTTGGTTCGTTAAAAACTTCATGGTAACATTCCTCGCGTGAATAAAACTTTTCATCCAAAAACTCGAATTAATTTGTTTTGTAGTTTTGAATTTTCGACAATTTTTTATACCATTCGAGTATACGTATCTTCTGTTCCATGACTAAAGCCAATTAAAAGTATTTTTCTTTTCGAAAAGTAATCAATTTAATGATGACGTCACTTCATGTGAAACCTTTTTTTTAAATTCAACAGATCTCTAGTAATAATAACATATTTACTGGAATTTGAAGGCATCTTCTTGATTGGAGTGTACCAAATACAATATATAAATACATTTTTCCTTTTCAAGAAAATTAATTTATCATGCTTTCTTTAGTTATACTCATCCTTTATATATATTAGTATATATTATATAGGATCTCCTTCTTATAATAGTATTAAGTACATAGAAGACATTAAAAAAAAAAACGACGTAACCGGCACATAATGTAAATAATCATAAACAAAAGGAATGAAGAGCATAGAAGCTAAGCTAAGAGGAAAAAAAACATCCTTGTGGTGATATTTTTTTTTTCTTGAGATGGGTGGTGGCGTATAAATTATTCTGTTATTAAGAAAAATTGTCTGCACAGTTAAAAAAAAAAGGGAAAAAAATTTTTTGTTACAACAAAAACAATAGATTTTAAGATTTTATTCTTAGTTCTTATATTTTTTGTTTGTGTTTATTCATTTTTTAAATTAAGTTTTTGCTGTTGGTTTTATTTGGTACTTTCCTTATTTATATCTTGCTTACTTGCTTGCCCATTATGTGTATAGTAAAATTAATGGATATTTTTGTCTTGTTTCGAACACAATATATTTATGTACATTTCGAACGAATAAATATGGAAATTGTAATTTTGGATACATTTTCATTTTTTTTGTTATGTTATTAATGTTTTATGTGTGTGTGTGTTTGCTTGGTCATTTTATAATATATAAGACAGCAATATTACATGAAAAATTTAAAGAAACAAATTTGACCATAAATCATTTTTTACAAAAAAAAAAAATAATAATATAATATGTACAAAATATATATATTTAAAATAAAATCAATATGTCGTAATTTTTCTTGTTGTCTAAATTGAATATAAGATGGAACGCTATTAGTTTTATGATCACTTAAGAAACCGAAAAACTAAGTGGTATTATATAGCACATTCTTGATTATTTTATATTTCCTCCGATATATTATGTGTGGAAATGTCATATTTATGTGTCATCATACTGCGTATTATAATATAGACTTTTATCGAATCGTAATATAATTATAATTTTCATCGATTTTTGGTTTGGTTTGTCCTTTACTATTTATTCTATATATATGTACACGTCCTCCAGAGAAAACCACTTTTACTAATAAAAACAGCTACACGTTGAACCATATAATTATTTTTATATTCTAAGAATGATGTTATATTTTTTTCGTTTATATAATTATGTACATATGTATATATTATTAGGTAAGCAAAATGTCTTCATTAACTAGCAGAAGACTTTCAAAGATTTTAAACTTCGGTCGACTTTATTCAAATAAATTTACTGTATTTCTTACAGGATTTTCTGATTTTGCATTTTTGGCTTAATTTCTTTTACCAAAGTCGTATTTTATTTGATTTTGGTATTGGAATTGGATTTGGAATTCAAATAAAATAGGTTTTAATTCTTTTTTGGAATTGGATATTATTTTTAAAGGTTGGTACGTTGTGTATTTTTAAATTTGATTTTTCAAATAGTTTGTTTTGGTAATCATCAAAAATTTAAAATTTTTACCAATACATTATTTTCTATTAATATTTTAATTAATTATAATTTAAAGCAACGGAGAAAAGATAAATAATGTTATAAGAAAACCATAGTGAGAATTATTTAAATCGTCAATTTCGGCTTAGGTTTAATAACGTACAATCAAAATTTGTTAAATACAAATTTGATAATTACAGTTCTTCAAGATAATTATTATTATTAATAATTATAATATTATTAGTTATGCTCTTAAAATAAATACGTCATGAAAATAATATAACATGCTTACATACAAAAGAAAACTTTTACCTATATATTAAAAGTTCATCTTGATTCATTTCAATTATCTAAATGATTTCACTTTCCAATACTAAATAATTTAAGTACTAAAATACTGATTAAATAATCACATTCATGATTTAATAAAATATCGTTAACTCAAAATGAATGTCAAAATAATAAAATAACAACAATGACCAACTTATAGAAATCAAAATATGAGATGTTGCGCACCTGGTATTCGAGATACTAACTAAAAAGAAGAATTGGATTTACAATACCATCAATAGAGAAAGATTTCAACCAATTCCAAAAAAGAATTCGATATATGGGATTGTTGTTGTAAAAAATCAAATAAAATACGACTCAAGTTTGTAATCAATTAATTTTTGAATTGAGTTAAAAAAATATCAATATAATGAAGCACTAATACTCTCTGTATTAAAAAACACTCTCAATACACACAAAATTCAAATATGTATATGAATTACGGATTCCTATTCGGATTTTTTTCATATTATTAAGCACAAAAATTAAATTATATAACCGTTAAACTGAAAAAATACGTCCGTTTAATAACAAACAAATCTAATTGAAATTCATTTCAATACACACAAAACTCTAAAATTTAAGTAAATTCCAGATTTAAAAACGTTACACTAACAAAATACGGGCTTAACAATTGACAGTTTTTGGTGAACAGCATTTCCTATAAGGCATAACACAGCTAATAGCGTTTAAGCAGTTTTAAATGTGTATCGATTAATCTAATTTTTGTAGCTATGTACATACGTAGTTGTATTTCAGAATCATTTCTATACAAAAGCAGTCAAAGTTCTCAAAAAAAACAAGCTTTTGGGGTTTAAACTTATAATATAACATCTTTTCATATTCAAGCTTAATTCATCTTAGATTTGAACGCACGCTTAAATTTTATCAATTTTTAAATGAATATACTAACCAAATTTCAGTAATTCTCGAGATATACGCTACGTTAAAGGCCAACCAGCAAAATTGTAAGAAATTACCGTTAGAGTGCGGTGTATAGATTTTTATTGTAACGGGGCAATAAAAATGTACCGTCTTATCGTTTATTTTCGTTATGTTTTATAAAAAATACAGAAAATAGTCATGGTAAGCAATTTTCTTTTTGAATGTATAAGTGTCCGTAAAAAGTATGGCGGCTGGGCGTATTTTGTTAGTTTAACGGTTATTATATTTGATTTTTGTGTTAAATAATTTTTTTTAAATATAATTTGTATATATATAATTTTGTGTATTTTGGTACTGTGCGCCTGTGTTCGTTTTTTTCGACTAAATTATAAACTTAACTTTTTGACAATACATTTCGCTACTAACCGCCAGAGTTTATTGAAAAGTCTCTTCGCGAGGTTATTTTTCAATTTAGTTGTCATTATTACAAAAAATTTAACTTTTCACTGTAAATATTTGTCGGTGACGATGAGTTTTTTGACGTATTAGTCTTAACAATGATTTTTCGAACTAAACTTTTCAAAATTTGAAACTTCCGCTACTGTCTCATAGGCTAAAGTTGAAAAATCAATCTGCGTGGTTACTTTTCATAGACTTTTCATTTTATTGTGTAACGTGAATTAATGATATTGCTAGTTTGTTTTGACGTTAGTGTAAAAAAAACCAAATAAACAAAAATAGAAAAATGGCCGGGTCGTACAGAGTACGATGTTATTTTATTTGTTTTTACTTTTGCGTATTTCATTAGCGCATTAGCACTGAAATAAGAATTACAATATTTAAGACATTTAAATTTTTTTTAATCTCTTAAAATTCTATTTTACAAAAGTTTAGTCGATTGTAAGGCACAGACAAAGACTTTTGTACTAGTGACATCTGTTGGCTAATTGCTTGAACTAACAATATATCGAAAAGTTTAGTTTGAAAAGTCGCCTAAGGCACACAGCTTCATTTGAAATTCAACGAATCAAATTAATTTACAAAAAAACTAAATACCGCTAAAACCAGTTTTAATCATATAGTCACCGACAAGATATATTACAATACACTAACAATTAGCTCAAAACAATTTTGACGTTTGAAAAGTTTTAATTTAGTTTTCACGCAAAGCACAGCTTATTCTATTGTCACTAGTGCCATCTATTATTGACTGAGCGTAATGTGCCATCGAAAAGTTTAGTCTGTAATTTAGTCGGACTCAAGCACACAGTATCAGTGCACTTTTTAAACTTGGTTTAATTTAATTTTTTTAATTTGTTTGTATTTATTAAAACTAATGCTGTGTGCCTTAATTAACTAAACTAACTAAACTAAATTATAACGAGTTAGTTCATGCTATATCCCTTTCGTGCCCTGCCTCCACAAAAGTGTAGGTAAATTTTGATTGCTCTAGTTAAATATGTCGAAAGATTTTTCTAGCCAAATTTTGCTAGCTATTTCTAACCAATATGCTCGAAACATACGTAATCATATTTAAAAGTCCACCAACACTTTTGTGTAGGTAACTTTGTAAGTGCCCTGGGTGTTCGGAAAATTTAAATCTCAGTGGATTTTCACGAAACGTTGGATAAAGGTTAATAATTACCTAAATATTGATTAAATCGATTTGGTTTTTCAAAAAAATATTTTTTTATTGGTGTAATGACCCCTACACATTTGTGTAGGTTGGTTAGAGACTAATGTAAGTTAAAAAGTAATAAAGACAGTTTAAAAAAATAAAATTTATTTATTTAATTCATTACATCATATACAAAATCACATATAAATTATATAATCGCGGTTAAAATAGGTCTTCCAGAAAAATTACGCTTTAACATGGAATTCTTTGAAGCAATTTTTTTTGCGGAAATACATAAATATACGTTGCATTTTTCGCAACGTACACGCGTGCGAGATTTATAATACATGATTTTAAACGGCAAGCTCTTGCAGTTGCTAGTGAATCTAGTATAGGCCAGTGGTCGTATCCATCGTACCGTTTACTGATACTTGGGAGTCGCGAAGCGATGATTATTGGGCGGGGAAAGCGTTCCATTTCCTCGTCTTCGTCACTACTATCTTGTCGCTTCCTTTTAGGAAAAGATATCAAGCCGTTAGCAACATCCATTTTAAAATCCAAGAGGTATATAATTTTTCTTTTAGGCGTACTACAATCCTTACAGTCGAGTCGGTACTCCATCTACGCATTCACTATAGCTAAGTCTATAAAATGGTTCGTTACCATTTTTCAATGTCCACTTTTTCGTTTTAATGAAACACCTGTAATATTCCATCATTTGATCTAGTAGATCAACTCCACCCATATGTTTGTTATATTCTGCAATAACATGGGGACATGAACCATTTTTATACATGTGAGCTTTTTTGTCCCACCGATTGACCATTGTTGTTGGATTAGATCCCGCGAACGACGACAGAGCAGTAACACATTTTGTATCTTTCCATTTGACAAAATTTGTCAAACCAACCGGTCTTGGTTTGTTTTTTACATATTGTCTCGATGGACAACGGCCGGTATATGGTATCATCTGCTCGTCAATAGAGTAATGATCAATTTTTCTCGGCAGCGCTCTACACCTATTTTTTACTACACCTATTTTTTACCAAGCAGAGGCTATATTTTCCAGAACAGATTTGTGCAATCCGGTGTTATTTCGTTTATATTGATATAGTGTAACGAATTCCTTAAGTTTTGAAAACGTGTTCGAGAAATGGTACTTGCTACGGTATCAAATCGAAAATTCGCTTTCCAATACATGTTTACGCGTCGATATGAAATTCCGCCCATCAGTAGGCATACACCATACAATTTTCTTAACTCTACGGCTAATGTTTTAAGAGCAGTGCCATACATTTTTAAATGGTATATGTTAGTATTTTTGGCGATATCATCAAAATGGTCATCACTAAAATAGGCATTAAAATACTCTAATGGCGATTTGATATAATTCGAGTGCGATGGATGACTTTCATTATCATTTAGATAATTTGGTGTAAATTGGCCTGGATGCCATACGTTTAACGTTCTGGGTTGCAGTTCATTACTACCATTTTCATTGGGTTCATCATCTTCGGTCGTTTTTGGATCGGTGAGGCTATTTTTACCTTCATCTTCATTTTTATTTTCATATTCATCTTCATCATAAATATTGGAAAACTGCACAATGTCCGAGTTAAGAATGACACCATCGTCATTTGAATCGTCCTCAGAATTTAAAGATGTATTTACTTCGTTTTCGCTAATGAGCCACTTTCCGTTTTTAAATACAACTAAAAAAAAAATTATAATTGGTGTCTAACCTACATTTTTGTGTATGTTCCTTTTCGATCATATTTTACATATTAATTGTAATTTAAATTTATTTTCCAAATTCATATATATAAAATATAATATTTATAGCCGAATTACATTCAACAAATTTTTCATCTTTAAAAAAAACCGAGACACTAGATTGGAAAATAATGCAAGTCAAACTAAGAAAAAATTTCTTCTTGTAAAAATAAAAAGATGACACCCGAGATCCAAACCCAAAAACTCATGAAGTTGTCCATCATGAAGTTGTCACTTTTTTAGGTTTGTAGTTTAACTACAATTAAATATTATTTGTAACAGTTGGATGATGATCAATATTAAAATAAGATATTATATCACACTTCCAAAAGGTTACACAATTGTGTTGGTTGGATTTTGTTTGGTTATTTGTTTCTGAACCCTGCAATCTTTTCGGGGGCCGAAGCTCTTCCAACTCTTTCGAGGTTAATTTTTAACGTCCTAGCATATGCCGTCACCAGCTAAATCGAGGACGCACGAATACAGCTTCGATTTTAAATCCATTTGCACATTGCATTGCTCCAGCCAGCCTGTACTGACATGGACGATGATTCGGCCCATGGAGTCTGCACTCCAACAGGGGGTCATAGTTGTGTTCATCGTCATCACCAATCGTAATCAGGTGATGAAAATCCCTTTTGCAACCCTCCCTCGTTGGGATTCGAACCCGGTACCTCCCGTCCCAAACACCATAGCTTTAACCACTGCTCCAATTGCTCGGTTTGGTTGGATTTATGCTACTGTGAACACATAATCTGTGTAAATTCATTGAGTTTAATACTTTTGTAAAAGTGTTGATGCAAACTTATACTTAATATTTTGAAAACACTATAGACAGACAACGTTTTGATTTACAGTACTACCACATCAAAGGAAAAAATTCGAAATTTTTAAAAAAATGGCGGATATTGTAACCTAAAATAATTAAAAATTGTAAAGGAAGCATATAAAATTGTTATTATACGGTATACGAGTACAGGAAAATTATTCCCATATAAACATATAAAATGACCTACATTAAATGAAAACCTACCTACCACATCTGATACGCTACAAAGCATAAGAATCATTCTCTAAATGGATTATCCAATAACATAAAAGAAAAAAACTAAAGAAACGTAAACACTTCAATTTAATATTCTTCAGACAACTTAAAAAAAATTCTGTGTGTTAGTGTGTTGTTCTCTCTCACTCATTTAAATTTAATACCTTAAAAAACATTTATCTTAATTTGAATAAAACAAAATTATATTTTCTTCTTGTTTATTATCAAAGTTAATTTACTTTAATGTCTATTATTAATCCAATAGAATGAATTGTATGAATGAATTATGTTTGTGGTAGAAAATGTAATAAACTGTAAACAACTAAAGATGTGTAGTATATATAGAAAGTGTATATTATGCTTCTTAGTTTGTGGCGTCATGGTTATTTTCCGTTTTAAAAGGATAAAATTAGACAAAAAGGAAATCTATTTTTTTATTACTATATATGTGTTTATATACAGTAGTAAAATTTTCATTGCAATACACATCAGGGTTTTTGTTTAAAAGAAATTTTCGTCAAACAGAAAACAAAGTTCAAACTAACAAATTGATAGCCAATCTATGAATAGTAATATCATTTGTATATAAACGTGATGAAAAATGTAGACATACACATAATATATATATATATATATATATATATATATATATATATATATATATATATATATATATATATATATATATTTATATATATATATATATATATATATATATATATATATGTATATATATATATATATATATATATATATATATATTTTATTTTTTTTTTATGTACATTATAAGATATGCTTCCGGTATCTTTATTTTGATTTTATAACTTCTTGTAATTAAAGATGAAACGTTGAATTTTAACTTGTGATCCCATTTTTTTTAAAACTTTGTTCAAAACAAATTAAATTGAAAATGATTTTGTTTCGATGGAAATAATTATACACATATTTATTTACTCATTTTTCATTATTTTCGAAATTCATCTCTTTATAGATTTCTATTTTTAAATTTTATTTTCTACTCCTTATTGAAAATTCAGTTACTCGCATCTTTTATTTTGACTACAGTTTGTCTCGTTATTTGAAATAAATTCGAGATTAAATTGCTTCGAGTCACATTTGCATTTAATGGGTATGATTTCGCCGTTCGAAATCCATTTTCAATTGTATCAATTTCAATTGAGCGATGTAAACAAACCTTAAGTAAAGGTGCAAAACTCTTCTTGGCTTAGTTTTATGTTTATGTTTTCAATTTTAATATTTTTCCATTCGTTTTTAATAGGATGAAAACATGCGACATCTAGTAGTTGAAGTAAAGGTATCATATTTGAGAGCAATGACCTTCCATAAATAGGCAAACAGGATGATTTGTTTGATTTGACTAGTCACGGATAAAAATGTTGGTACATATTTCACTTTTTGACTTGACAATACCCCATTCTGCTGGATATGTTTTTACAATATTAAGGTACGTGTAAACAATCAAAGGTGGTGTCAATTCACTATCAGCACAAAGTCGTTCGCAATTCTATTGTATCCTTGCTTTGACCCTTTCTTAACCAAAACCGCTTTATCTTGTGGACATAAAAAAATGCAGTTCAGTCCATATTAAAAATTCTCGATGGTTCCTTTAGAACGTCGTCGAAACGTTCTTCTTGAATAAAAAAAAAATATTCTGCCAAAGCAATCACGTATCTGTAAATTTATTTGATTGCTGTTCTAATGGCTGTTGAATTTTGGGATTTCTTCTGCGTAATATTTAAGTATCTTTTCAAAAGCTGTCCGCACCAATGTTTGCCAGGTACACCATTAGTAAACCAGTTTGACTTTTTTAGTTATTTGTCAGAGCGCCCTCTGTCAACTTATTGACTTTTAGTAAGAGGAAAGCCAATTTGTTCTATCTATAGAACCCATTCCATTATTTAATCTTTCTCTTTTTCGTTCAAAAATGTTCAAAAATGTCCTTTTGTTCCTTAGAGATTTGCCTAGTACCTTATTTAAATTGTTGATCTCGGTACAATATATCAGTTAAATTATTTGCAGGTGGCATGTGCTGGTATTCCTAATTTTACATCTTCAACAACTTTATAGAGAGACTGTTGACTATAAGCCTTGCGTCTTCTTTTAATTTTTAATTAAATTCATGCGTAGTTTTTGCAATTTTACGTTCAAAAATTCATTTTTGCAGCAAATGCAGAGCACTTAAACTTTAAAATTCTTAACAAAAGTTAAAATTTGTCGTGCGGTCACAATCAGTTTGTGCCAGTCGTATATGTTAACTAAACAAATGCAAATTTAAATTTTTGCATGCTTTATACCGGGTTTCCATAATGAAATATTTACTGCCAGTATTTTTTTACTATGAAACCAAAAGGAGATAAAATACTAAATTACCTTAGAGTGACAAAGACAATCGTTTTTGTTTTTTATGTTGTAACAAAAAAAAAAATTAAAAAAAACCAAAAACGATTGTCTTTGGCACTCTTAAGTAATTTAGTATTTTTTTCGCTTTCTGGTTTGACAGTAAAAAATACTGACAGTAAATGTTTCATTGTGGGTAGACGACTTCATTGTTAATTCTTTCAATAATTATTTCTATAATTTCAATAATTAGATTCTAATCAATCTTTTTATATTTACGGACACAATAAGCAAAAGTTCGAGGTTAATGTTATGTCAAAATTGCACTCTGTCTTATTAAAATGTAGGCTATTATTATATTATTATATTATTATATTATTATATTATTATATTATTATATTATTATATTATTATATTATTATATTATTATATTATTATATTATTATATTATTATATTATTATATTATTATATTATTATATTATTATATTATTATATTATTATATTATTATATTATTATATTATTATATTATTATATTATTATATTATTATATTATTATATTATTATATTATTATATTATTATATTATTATATTATTATATTATTATATTATTATATTATTATATTATTATATTATTATATTATTATATTATTATATTATTATATTATTATATTATTATATTATTATATTATTATATTATTATATTATTATATTATTATATTATTATATTATTATATTATTATATTATTATATTATTATATTATTATATTATTATATTATTATATTATTATATTATTATATTATTATATTATTATATTATTATATTATTATATTATTATATTATTATATTATTATATTATTATATTATTATATTATTATATTATTATATTATTATATTATTATATTATTATATTATTATATTATTATATTATTATATTATTATATTATTATATTATTATATTATTATATTATTATATTATTATATTATTATATTATTATATTATTATATTATTATATTATTATATTATTATATTATTATATTATTATATTATTATATTATTATATTATTATATTATTATATTATTATATTATTATATTATTATATTATTATATTATTATATTATTATATTATTATATTATTATATTATTATATTATTATATTATTATATTATTATATTATTATATTATTATATTATTATATTATTATATTATTATATTATTATATTATTATATTATTATATTATTATATTATTATATTATTATATTATTATATTATTATATTATTATATTATTATATTATTATATTATTATATTATTATATTATTATATTATTATATTATTATATTATTATATTATTATATTATTATATTATTATATTATTATATTATTATATTATTATATTATTATATTATTATATTATTATATTATTATATTATTATATTATTATATTATTATATTATTATATTATTATATTATTATATTATTATATTATTATATTATTATATTATTATATTATTATATTATTATATTATTATATTATTATATTATTATATTATTATATTATTATATTATTATATTATTATATTATTATATTATTATATTATTATATTATTATATTATTATATTATTATATTATTATATTATTATATTATTATATTATTATATTATTATATTATTATATTATTATATTATTATATTATTATATTATTATATTATTATATTATTATATTATTATATTATTATATTATTATATTATTATATTATTATATTATTATATTATTATATTATTATATTATTATATTATTATATTATTATATTATTATATTATTATATTATTATATTATATTATTATATTATTATATTATTATATTATTATATTATTATATTATTATATTATTATATAATTATATAATTATATAATTATATAATTATATAATTATATAATTATATTATAATATTATTATATTATTACATTATTATATTATTATATTATTATATTATTATATTATTATATTATTATATTATTATATTATTATATTATTATATTATTATATTATTATATTATTATATTATTATATTATTATATTATTATATTATTATATTATTATATTATTATATTATTATATTATTATATTATTATATTATTATATTATTATATTATTATATTATTATATTATTATATTATTATATTATTATATTATTATATTATTATATTATTATATTATTATATTATTATATTATTATATTATTATATTATTATATTATTATATTATTATATTATTATATTATTATATTATTATATTATTATATTATTATATTATTATATTATTATATTATTATATTATTATATTATTATATTATTATATTATTATATTATTATATTATTATATTATTATATTATTATATTATTATATTATTATATTATTATATTATTATATTATTATATTATTATATTATTATATTATTATATTATTATATTATTATATTATTATATTATTATATTATTATATTATTATATTATTATATTATTATATTATTATATTATTATATTATTATATTATTATATTATTATATTATTATATTATTATATTATTATATTATTATATTATTATATTATTATATTATTATATTATTATATTATTATATTATTATATTATTATATTATTATATTATTATATTATTATATTATTATATTATTATATTATTATATTATTATATTATTATATTATTATATTATTATATTATTATATTATTATATTATTATATTATTATATTATTATATTATTATATTATTATATTATTATATTATTATATTATTATATTATTATATTATTATATTATTATATTATTATATTATTATATTATTATATTATTATATTATTATATTATTATATTATTATATTATTATATTATTATATTATTATATTATTATATTATTATATTATTATATTATTATATTATTATATTATTATATTATTATATTATTATATTATTATATTATTATATTATTATATTATTATATTATTATATTATTATATTATTATATTATTATATTATTATATTATTATATTATTATATTATTATATTATTATATTATTATATTATTATATTATTATATTATTATATTATTATATTATTATATTATTATATTATTATATTATTATATTATTATATTATTATATTATTATATTATTATATTATTATATTATTATATTATTATATTATTATATTATTATATTATTATATTATTATATTATTATATTATTATATTATTATATTATTATATTATTATATTATTATATTATTATATTATTATATTATTATATTATTATATTATTATATTATTATATTATATTATTATATTATTATATTATTATTTAAGGTGTCTGTAACCGGGTCGATCTCAATAATATATCATTGATGCTTCTGAAAATAAGCAACTTATTTTCTGTCTCTTTCTTGCAAGAAAAATCAAACTTTATTAATACCTACGAGTGGTATTGAGCGAGTAAATTAACTATAAATTAAAGTTTATAATTATACTAGTATCCAATTAAAGTACATATAACAAAACTTCATTCCTATCCCATTCAATATATCTATTGGGTAGCACAAACATTTGTACAGTAATTGTAATAAATGCCCATTTCACGATTTATTATATCAAACACCGTTGAAATAGAAATGTCAAACGCAATACTGAGTATCTAGTATAAATGCCATAAAAAAAACCACTCCCAGAGACCTAGTTCAATTTAATTGTCAGATCTTTATTCTTTAGAAATGATTCTGAAGTGAAGAAGGTGTCTCTGTGAGGAGTTACATGATACATTTTTGATAAAAGTGCATTATGTATAGAAAAATTCACTTTTTTTAAATTGTGTCATCCTAAGAGACTGTTCACACCGAACGCGAATCGCGAATTGCAAATATATTCCATACGCGAATTCGCAAATTAAATTCACACTAAACTCGAGCGAATTTTTATGTCAACATCTATTTATTTTGGACATTTAATAAACAAATGAAGTTCTATTTGCAATGGTCATAATCAAAAATAAAGATATAATATTTAGGTAAAATATATTTTACGATATCACAAACAAATGAATAGAATTTGAATTGTGATTTGAAAAATTAGTACGAATGCCAAAATTTGTGCTAGTGAAATTGTGTGGAACGCGAGTGGAAAGTAATTTTTACACCAACGAATTTTTGGTTTATGACATATTAAATACGAATTTCCTTTTTTTCATTATTTTGAACTTTTTTTTGAAGAAATTTAGTTTAAAATTAAGTATTTTTATGTATGAGTATCATAAATAGAAAAAAATTTTGTATTTAATTATTTTTTATGTCATAATATTCTAAAAATAGCTTATTCGCATTTCGCAATTCGCGGTTGGTGTGAACAGTCCCTTATAGTGCACCGACGATATGT
Source organism: Tipula confusa (assembly GCA_963556175.1). NCBI lineage: Eukaryota > Metazoa > Arthropoda > Insecta > Diptera > Tipulidae > Tipula > Tipula confusa. The sequence continues at coordinate 60,032,259 of OY744477.1, read as the reverse complement.
AAAATGATTATTATCAAGGTATACCAACTTTTGCATCGAACACCACACTATTTTGCGAAGGCTATTTCCGCACAATTTTAAAGTATTAAACAAAAATAAAATCAATAACAGCAACGAGATAATAGCATACATTATAATACACTCTCAACCTTGAGTGCAAAACATGTTAAATGTTAAGTAATGAATTTGAGATATAACACATAAGTAAAAAAAATAAAAATGGATTTTCTTAATTACCGTCTTTTAATTTACACTTTACCATAAAGATGTTTCGGATCCACATGAATTGTTACGATAAAAATAAAAACCAAAATCTAATTTAGTTGGTTACGTTTAATTTACAGTTTTATTTTTGTTTACCATAATAAGGTCTTAACTTATTAGTAAGACAATGAACTTGAGACACTATATTATCGCTTGCCAGGCACAATAACTATACGACATCAACTTGTTTATATAGGAATATGTGTATCTAGATACTGAAGTATTAAAACTAATATTTTTATAGTATATGATAGTTCCAAACGGAAAATGTGTAAAGAATAAGAATACAAAAACTTTTATTTTTTTATTTTGAAGAAATTATCAAGAAAATACGTGACCGGCAAATTGAATTTAATTTAAAAGTAATTCCGGTGTATTATTATACCCTCGTCGTTCATATATAGAACCGAAATGATTTGTAACCGGATTCTTAAATTCCCCGTCTAATCCAAACTATATTGTATATTCATATGTGTAATCTTGAATATCATATTTTTTTTTGTGTCGTATCGAATATAAACAAAAGAGACCAGATATGAATGAAATTAGATATTAGATATTAGAAATGTGTTTTAGTACAATATTGTAATATCGATCGAAAATTACTGACGTAATCTATTTAGTCATGTTTGAAATTTTGACACTTTTAAGGTTCTTGTAAGCGAACTGTAAAAATTATAAGATTTTAAATTAAAACATTTTAGGACCAGTTAGGGTTCTTTTTCAGAACTAGTTAGTTCTATGTTTTGTACACTTTTATCTGAATTATCTGATATTATTATCAGATCACGATCGGCGCATTTTATTAAAATTTTTCACCGCTTAGGAATGTGATTAAAAATTCAAAAGCCAAACCATAACATCTAATTTGTATTTTAGTACAAATACTGGACAATTTAAGCTTAATTGTCGCGCCATTCGATCGTTTTGTATTTTTTGGACTTGGTTTCGTAGATACATTTTAAACAAAATATTGAATTTCGGTTACGGAAAGTTCGCCACCCTCATTTTCCATAAGCTGCTTTCATAAGAAAATTCTACAGAAATTGTTGGTAATACTAATATTTAAGCTACTAAATATACGAAAAAAATGTATGAGACAAAAAGTCTGATAACAAAATTCAGTATATGAAATTCCCGAAAATAAGAAGAAAAAAAATTGCAATGGTGCAATTAATAGCCAAGACTATATTCGAAATCCTACATAATCGTATAAGTAGTCTAGTCGAACGTATAGATAAATAATGAACTGACCCATAAAAAGTGTATTGAACGCGACTCAATAAAATAAAATAATTGCGATTTCGCGCATCATATACATTTGTTTTTCTCCAATAAATACGTCTTCCCACACAATTACCAAGTCATATTGATCAAACAAGCCAATTATCTAAAGAAAATATATTTACTTCTTAAACTTATCTGCAATTTTCCATTTAAAAAAAAAAAACAAAAACAAATTATTTTTCTTTTTCGTACATAAATTTTCAATTTTTTCTTATACTTATACATACATATATACTTTCGTTGTTTCTTGAAAACACCCTAAACATCTATATTTAAATTCCAACAACATAACCATCATATCCACCGAGTGTAGACAAGCAGCACCGATGATTTTCCAAGTTTGTTGTTAAATGTAGAAAAAAGGATATAATAACGAATATAACAACTATTAAAAATAATATTTTAAAAAGTAATTATAATTTTCTTTTCTTAAAGAAATTTAATTTAAAATTTAAAAAATTGGGTTAAGCATAAGAAGAGAAGAACAAAAATAAATTATAATTTGAAATATATATATTTTTTTTTTTTTTCAATTAATAAAACTGATTTAATATGCAATAAAGTTTTCGATTGCGACAAAATGTCGGTGTGCAAATATGAAAAAAATATTTTAAAGTTTTGGAAGTTTTGAAAGTTTTGAAGTATTTTTTTGAGATTTTGATTTAAATAACCAAATTTTGTAAGTGTTTGACACTAAATTTATAATTTAATTAAAGTCCAATACCGTTTGCATTTTGTGGGGCAGTTTTGAAAAATTATTTACGATAAAAACTTAAAAGCTGAACTTTTTTGACGTTTTATTTTTAAAAATGATGAGGTTATAAACTATTTAGCAAGAAAACATTATTCAGTAAAATATCACGCTTTATAATAGTATTAGAATCGTTGCATCGAATTAAAATAATCCAGCGTGATTCGTGATAAACGAGATCAGATGCAAATTTATCAGAATTATTTTCTGATGGCAAAGCTGTATTGGAAAATAAAAAAAGACATCTGCTAAGACGAAATATTATAATAATCCTATAGCGATGAGCATAAAAAGTTTAAATGGACATAAACGATTTGAATATCAGTGTTTGTAATCTACCATTTTTTCGTTTTCACAGACCGAAGTTGACTAAGCTAACAATATTAATGAAATAGTAGTAGAATCGAAATAAGTTATTTGCTCTAAGGTAGCGAAGAGAAGGAATCTCGAATGCAAATGTAACTGCCAGCAACCTTAATGGGTCATTACTGAGACTAAATTTTGGAACAGCTTAAACCGTTTTTTCCGAAGAAATGATTCCTCAATTATCGCTGAAAGTCGAATATGTACAATCACCGAATAAGACTTACATCATAAGACTTACAAAAAAGGCCTCTATAAAGTTCTAAAGATAAACAGCCTAGGTTGAATAATTCTGCAGGCACTGCGGAAGCAATTCTTATATATATGTCGACAAAAATCGGGCATAAATGATAAAAAATATCGCGATGGCATAAAACGCACTCATTTATCATATAAAAAAATCAAGAATTTTTTTGGTTTTTTTGATTACAGCTGTCAATGTTATAAAAATATTATTATTTTAATAATTTTAATTTTTTTTGTTTAACAATTAAATATATACATATACGAGTACAAATTAAATAATTTGAAAATGTGAACAACACACGCTACCAAAATTATGATTAAGGTATAATGGACGAATATGTTGTTTGTACATATGCCATATTGTCCTTTTGTCATATGTCTTAAGAAGTATTCCACATAGAGTCATAATCAACGTCAAATATAAAAAATAATCTGGAACTATTGTTATTTATATTCACAAATGATTAATCATAAAACTAATCGTCAAAATCCCAATATTATGCACCGTTCTGCAAAATCAATAAACTTGGTATATACTATAAATAATATGTTAAGTTTCTACATAGAGTTTCTGAAATCGAATTCTTCGGATTCAAATTCGACGAATTTTTGCTCCTAAAATCGGATTCGATATTGGTGCAAGATTACCCGAAACAAAAAAAAACGCAAAAATTATACAAACTAAAGAGAAAATAAAAAAGAGGCGATGCGACGCTATATACAGCAGATGTGGCTATACATTTAATTTATTCTAAATTTTAACTTTTAAGCAACTAAGTTAGTCGTAGACTATCACAGAAAGTGTTTCCCAAAAGTTATTGATTTATTGAAATGCCTTAAAAATTGGTGTCCACTCCAATTACTGGAATCCTTCGGATTTCCTGAATTCCTATATTTTTGGATTTAGTTTTGATGATTTTTAAAATGCCGAATCTTCAGAAAATCTTTCTACTGTGAAATTACTACGGAAGTTTCTACATTACGTGTAATTGTCCAAAAAATACACAGAAATGGCCAGGTTCACCTTCTGCCAATCCTATATGGATTTTGTTCTGATCATTTATACCAATGATATCTTCAATACCATTTAAGACTCAACACTAAATTTGCCCTTAAAATTCAGTTTATTTGAAATCTATACTTAAAATCTACACATCGTCATTAATGGTATCGATCAGGCCAGTTCCCAGATTGTTGGCAAAGTGGAAACATCATTAGTCCACCAAAAGTACAGATCATACTCGCTCAATTTCTTACTTCTGTAAAGAGTAAGATCATGGAAATAGTCACCTTCGCTAAGCTATACATCTCCGAGTAGTATCCTACTTCTCAAAACAGGTTGGATGTTGTGACAGAGACTCTGCTACTGATGCAGTGCGTTAATCTTGAAAAAATCTACTAAATCCTCTAAACGATCGCAGCCTTTGGGCTTAGTCTATAAATTATTTCAATGTAATGTTCCTTACCATACTATACTAATCGAGACATACCTTAAAAGGAAGAAGTCTTCTTGAATAAACACAGTTTCAGTACCAAATCAATATCCGCATCTGTTTCTTTTCTTCTAATATGACATTCCAAAACTGGACTCATGTCCTGACTAGAAAACTAGCTATCATCTCTTCCTCAACTTAAAAACAATAATAGATAAAAACAATTTAAAATTCTAATCATATCTGAAATGGAATTATTTATTAAAACTATTAAGTAACGATATTTAAAAATTTCCTATAAATCAAACATATTAAAATTGTAAGTCATTAATATCTCTATAAATAACAATAAAATGACCCATTAACACTCTCACACAAATGTACAAATTTACAAACAAATGTATTTAAATATACATACACACAAAATTCTAAAATGTATTTACATTCAATTTAAAAAAATTATTTAACACTAAAATTAGTTGGAATGACCGTTAAACTTATAAAATACGACAATGTAATTATAAAGTAGAAACCCAAATTGATGTACATTTTAATACACACCAAACTCTAAAATGAATATACATTATAGATTTGTAAAAATATTTAACACCAAAATTAAATGAAATAACCGTTATGCTGGAAACAAAAGTGCGGAAAAACGATTGTTTAAATTAGAATACAAAACTTTATATGAAATGACTAATAAAATACATGTGTTCCGCATAGCATGCGTTTTTCATCAAGTGGTCTCTATTTTTATAAAAATTGTTCGGCGCAGTGTTGACAACAAAAAAATATATAAATAAAAATATTCATTCTTTTAACAATCTTGAAATGTGACCGATATCATAAATAAAGGATTAATTTTTTGTAAGGATAGTCATATTTGTCTAAATACATTTTAATGATTAAAAAATGGTTCGCACGTCTGTTTTCAGCATTAAAGCTTACAAAAAACGTCATTGTAATTACAAGAAAATATAATTATTTCAATATATACAAAACTCTAAAATTTATGTAAATTAAATTCAAAAATAATTATTAAACACTAAATTTAAATGAAATAAGCGTTAAACCGACAAAACACCAAACTGCAATTTCAAGAAAAAAATTAATTGATTATGTATAAGTATATTGGTCAAAAAATAATCTTTATCAATCTTGTTGGTCATTGCTTCATAATTTGGTCATAATTTGGAATAACGCCACTGCACATATCTGTTAATTCTTAAGTCGTACACTGTAAAAAAAAAATTTACTACATAAAGAGGCGTAAAATAATTAACTAAAATCAACATAAAAAATTAAATGACCTTTACTTATACCCGAGATTAAATTTTATCAAAAAATATTAAAATTAATTTCTCTTCAGCTAATTATCAATCGAATTTTGTAATTATGGCATTATACCCTGATTGAATCTGCCCCAATCAACATTTTATTTTCAAAGAATAACTTATTTAGTTTCTATGGAATCATATAATCAAGTGTCATTATTACAACAATTGTGATTTGCATTGAATAAATTTGATTATCTGTCTTATATATAGAAAATTTCCTTATATACCAATTCGATTTGCATAAAATAGTCAAGAAATGAATGAAGCCATCATCATTCATCGAGTTATTAACTCGATGATAATGATTATGATTAGAATATATTTATTTATACAATAATTTTTTTGTTTTTGTACTTTTGTCACAGAGACAGATTAAAATGATAGAACAATAACAATTATTTTGCAAAATAAAAATTTTCTCTCTTAATTTCCATCTCATTTTCATTTATATATTGTGTTTTGTTGCTTTATCAGTCTGAATTGTCAACTAGAATTTGAATTATTCAAAGAAATTATTTGTATATAGAATCGTATACAGGGTGCAATATTCACAGATGTGAGTAGTACCGAATTTTCAGTTCCAGTTTCGAACGTAAAATCACCATTATTTTCAGTGACATTATCAGTGAATAAAGAAACACCCTATATACATGGTACATTTATATAAGTACATAAAATTATATTAGTTGATTGTATTCTTGTCCTGTTGCAGTTTTTTTTTATTTTTTTTTTTTCAGAAACGTAGTTATTTTGGAAAAAAGGGAAAAATTGTTATTTGAAAAAATTTGCATTAAATTAAAAATAATTTTCATAGCATAGTAAGCAGATCAATATGTTATTGTAGGTTAATAAACTCAATATATAGAATACTGTCGAATTCTATTGAATAAAATTTTACTTGCTTCATCAATTGTGAATTTTACTTGACGTACTATTTCGTTTCCTTAGATGGCATAGATTTTATGCCATCTGTAAATATGTAATGACTGGGTTGAGAAATTAGTTCAAAAACACCGAAAACATTTTTGGGTGGCTTTTAGACATCGTGATGGCATGGGCAAATTTTTGAAAAACTGGCTAAGAATATCTACTAAATATAGATCTTACTTTTCACCAAAATATCGTCGAAATAGAAGAAAATGTAGTTAACGCATTTCGACACTTTGTTCAAGGGCCGTTAAAACATATAGTCGAAGGAAATCTCCATATGGACGCCAATCCGTATTATCTCTCTTTTGAAACATGTTAAGCGGAGATGAATCTAGAGAAACTTACAGTTGACATATAAGTCTTATTCGCCCATATGTCTAAATTCATTATGCGATGCCTAATGTTTCTTAGAATCACGTTGAAGTGGTATGGCATACAGAAGTTAACTGTATTTAAACAACTGAAATTTCCATAATAATTTTCAATATCAATTTTCAATGACGTATTTAAATGTTGGAGTCGAGTATCGTTTACAAAAATGGCCCGATAATTGACCGGTTTAACGACTCCAACACGAAAGAGTTAATTGCGTTGTAGTCCAATAACGTTTGAAAATAGTTTATTCCAAAGTATTTATTGCTGTACAGTTTGCAACCGATAGAGCTAGTCCTGGATTGCAAAGTTGGAACTAATAATCTTGTTTCATTAAGCATGCCCTTCTTAACAGATAAGTTTCACATAAGTGTTACGATAAACCTTTTTTTTATAAGTAAAGAATAATTGTAAAAAAAAACAAATCTCCAGTACTAATGCATCGTAGAGTCTTTCGCAGGGTTAATAATTAAAGAGTTTTTCATGTGGTGTGATTTTGTTTAAGTATAACTTGACATAATTAGCCTTTTTTATCCAAATGGAATGAAATGCATGCTATTGTTGTTGCCAGTAAAATAAGTAAAGCTCATATGTCGATTTTTGGCGATACCAAACTTGCCTCCTTGACTTGTCGTAGGAGGCAACTAAAGGAAAGTTTTTTTCGCTGGATGTAAAAAACCTCATCGTTAATAAAAGAAAATATGGATACCGCCAAAATTATATCAGTCACGCTTATGGTAACGGATACGCAGTTTGGGATTGGTTCGTGGAACGTACAGTCGCTTAGAAAACTATAGGTCAAAATACCTTGAAAATGCCGACACGCTGAAGTTGTACATGGTGTTGATCAAATCCGTTGTTATGTATGGGTGTGAGAGTTGGGCTCTGACAGATGAGTATGAAAGATTTGAGAGAAGAATTATCCGCATGATATAGGGCCCCAAACACGACGTTAATATCAGAAATTTAATGATATCGTTCATCAAATAAAAGGACAGTGAGTAAGCTGACTTGATAGGTCATGCCCAAATAACGATTATTTCAGCCACTGGTGCAAGGTGGAAATTTTAAATTTTGAATTATTATTTTTTTGACCGAACACAGAAACGAAACGTAGTAAGCATGTATCTTAACTATCGCTTACTACCGATTACTATTTTGTTTTACTTTCCTGTATATTTGGGGTTTTCTCTTCCTCTACAAAATTTAGAATCCGATACTCTTAGTGTTTTTCGATACAAATTTGTATATCAGTCAAAAATTTGTCTTTTGGCAAAATTCATGTTTTTGCACCATCATGAACATGTGAAAATGTTCCGGTAAACGATATTTTTAATAAAAGTTGTTCACATTACAAATTGGAGTACCAAATACCAAAATACAAAACGATTCAAATATTCCAAATTGCCAAATATAGGGGTATAAGTGTGTCAATATTATAGCATGAGGCCCTTGAGTAAACATCTAATGTGTATTCCTGCTTTAAATTTACATAAATATTTTTTTAGAAGAATACACAAAGTATTGAGTACAATTCCCAATGGTTTCCATTTTTTTTTTTTTTTTTTGTAATTTTGTAATAGATTTTATGCCATCTGTAAATATGTAATGACTGGGTTGAGAAATTAGTTCAAAAACACCGAAAACATTTTTGGGTGGCTTTTAGACATCGTGATGGCATGGGCAAATTTTTGAAAAACTGGCTAAGAATATCTACTAAATATAGATCTTACTTTTCACCAAAATATCGTCGAAATAGAAGAAAATGTAGTTAACGCATTTCGACACTTTGTTCAAGGGCCGTTAAAACATATAGTCGAAGGAAATCTCCATATGGACGCCAATCCGTATTATCTCTCTTTTGAAACATGTTAAGCGGAGATGAATCTAGAGAAACTTACAGTTGACATATAAGTCTTATTCGCCCATATGTCTAAATTCATTATGCGATGCCTAATGTTTCTTAGAATCACGTTGAAGTGGTATGGCATACAGAAGTTAACTGTATTTAAACAACTGAAATTTCCATAATAATTTTCAATATCAATTTTCAATGACGTATTTAAATGTTGGAGTCGAGTATCGTTTACAAAAATGGCCCGATAATTGACCGGTTTAACGACTCCAACACGAAAGAGTTAATTGCGTTGTAGTCCAATAACGTTTGAAAATAGTTTATTCCAAAGTATTTATTGCTGTACAGTTTGCAACCGATAGAGCTAGTCCTGGATTGCAAAGTTGGAACTAATAATCTTGTTTCATTAAGCATGCCCTTCTTAACAGATAAGTTTCACATAAGTGTTACGATAAACCTTTTTTTTATAAGTAAAGAATAATTGTAAAAAAAAACAAATCTCCAGTACTAATGCATCGTAGAGTCTTTCGCAGGGTTAATAATTAAAGAGTTTTTCATGTGGTGTGATTTTGTTTAAGTATAACTTGACATAATTAGCCTTTTTTATCCAAATGGAATGAAATGCATGCTATTGTTGTTGCCAGTAAAATAAGTAAAGCTCATATGTCGATTTTTGGCGATACCAAACTTGCCTCCTTGACTTGTCGTAGGAGGCAACTAAAGGAAAGTTTTTTTCGCTGGATGTAAAAAACCTCATCGTTAATAAAAGAAAATATGGATACCGCCAAAATTATATCAGTCACGCTTATGGTAACGGATACGCAGTTTGGGATTGGTTCGTGGAACGTACAGTCGCTTAGAAAACTATAGGTCAAAATACCTTGAAAATGCCGACACGCTGAAGTTGTACATGGTGTTGATCAAATCCGTTGTTATGTATGGGTGTGAGAGTTGGGCTCTGACAGATGAGTATGAAAGATTTGAGAGAAGAATTATCCGCATGATATAGGGCCCCAAACACGACGTTGATATCAGAAATTTAATGATATCGTTCATCAAATAAAAGGACAGTGAGTAAGCTGACTTGATAGGTCATGCCCAAATAACGATTATTTCAGCCACTGGTGCAAGGTGGAAATTTTAAATTTTGAATTATTATTTTTTTGACCGAACACAGAAACGAAACGTAGTAAGCATGTATCTTAACTATCGCTTACTACCGATTACTATTTTGTTTTACTTTCCTGTATATTTGGGGTTTTCTCTTCCTCTACAAAATTTAGAATCCGATACTCTTAGTGTTTTTCGATACAAATTTGTATATCAGTCAAAAATTTGTCTTTTGGCAAAATTCATGTTTTTGCACCATCATGAACATGTGAAAATGTTCCGGTAAACGATATTTTTAATAAAAGTTCTTCACATTACAAATTGGAGTACCAAATACCAAAATACAAAACGATTCAAATATTCCAAATTGCCAAATATAGGGGTATAAGTGTGTCAATATTATAGCATGAGGCCCTTGAGTAAACATCTAATGTGTATTCCTGCTTTAAATTTACATAAATATTTTTTTAGAAGAATACACAAAGTATTGAGTACAATTCCCAATGGTTTCCATTTTTTTTTTTTTTTTTTTGTAATTTTTTTTTTTTTTTTTGTAAAAAATTAAATTTATTTATTTTAATAGCTGTTTGACACAAATTCAATGTTTTAAAGCAATAATAAAAAAAAATGTATTTAAACCAAATTTTTGGAGAATTAACTAATTTATAAATAGGGCGACATATTTCTCGTAAACTATGAATTACTTAAGGAAGTAAACAATATGCATATACGTAATAGACAAAGTTGTTTTCACCTAAATAAAATAACACCTTACGAAACTGCAAAATTTTTCATGTGCTATTTATATAAGAATTATAAGCCAATTTAACAAAGTTCAACCAGTATATTTAATAAATTCCTCCACAAATGATTGGTTTAAGTTGTTCAAGGGGTTTTGGTTTGTTGGCATAAATGTTGCATCTTACTGCCGAGGCCAATCGATGTTCTTAGTAATTTTATTATAACGTTGGCTGTATATAAAATTATATATTATCAGTAAGATTTTGTTGGCATCATTTTTTTTGGATGATTCCCAAAGTGTGGTTGAGTGTTAAACTGAGAGGTTATTGGATTATTTTGAACACTTCCTAATACACCACCAACGAATATTTTTCAATAAAAAATTTGTTACGTATACACTTTTTAACCGTCAAAATTCATGTTTATAAAACTTGTGACCAAACAAAGTATGTAATAAACCTTTTTGGTCAGTGGGTCGATTCTGGTATTTCTTAGAAAACGGTAAAAGAGGGAAAAAAAAGTTTTAAGGCAGTGGAATTTTTTAAAAATTATTATTTGGTCTGCCGTTTGTTAGAATATTTTGCTATAGAAATATTTGGTCAAAAACTGCATGGATATGATACGGAGCCCCTGATGCCGATTGTGGTTCTTCGCTTTGAATATTTTAAGGCCATCGCTGCCAAAACTCGGAATCTGAATAGAAACTTGTAAATTATTAGAAAATGTATATAACTCCAAATAAATGGATGCGGATTTGAAAAAACTGTTTGATTGCGAGTATGTGATTAAAGTTACATGATTGTTGGGGAAATTATGATTGCACATTCTCGTTTTACCGGTTTTCGGTAATTCAAATAATGGAAAAACCGGTATTTACCGATTATTTACTAGAATATGTATTACAATATTAAATAAATAATCCGTTAGCCGTGATCTAATTATAGTAAAGAAACTGCCAACGATTTACTATGTTCTCTCGCTGTCGATAGAAGTAGGCTTAAAAGATTTCAGTGTGCTAAGTAATTTGCCCAAATTCTGTTACCGTAACTTGAAATATCTCAAATTTCTTTTGCAGTAAATTCAATTGGGTTGGTTCAGACTAGAATTGCAATAATAATTTAGCTGAGCTTAGTCTTTCAAATAATGTTTGTCTCCTTTATCTAGACTAGTTTCAGGTAATTATTAGATGGAGAATCTCCCATTGATGAGATGTGATTGTGGAATTAACTTGATGGCGATAATAGTAGTTCAAGTACCCGACATCTTTATCTTACGAGAACAATATATACTTTAAACTTTGTTACAGCTGGATATTAATATCTACCAACAAAGGCGCAACATTTAAATAACTAAGCCTTTATTGAATGGCATCTGCCAATTCCAAAAATCTGCCCACCATAAAATTAATACCGCGCAATTTTGTTTAACCTAAACTCCAATTCTTTTTTCACATTTTCTTGCAAAACCGAATTTTTCTGAGAAGAATTTTTATAATTTGTTACTTAATTTTTACGATTTTTAAAAATCCAATTGGATAAATGAGCTAACTTAACGAATAATGTGCCAATCATGATTCTTCGGGAAATTGACAGATGCGGATTAACGTCGTTGGTTTGATGTACTATTTTAAAACAATTTCAGTAAACGAATAAATGAGTAAACGAATTTGAATATGAACGTTTTACCGGTTTCCAAGTGTTTTTACCGGTAAAAGGTAATTTAAAAAATAATTAAATCACCGGTGTTTTACTGACGGTAAAAACCGACCGAGAAACCCTAATGCACATTCGAAATGTTGGGGTGTGAAAATAATGTAGAAACTAGATGGCTGACCTTGTTCTGAATTCCGATCTTGTAATGCTGAAAGATGAAAAGCCAACAAGGATGAGAAATTTTAGGGTCAGAGCCAGTGCGATAGACACTACTCTAATGTTTAGAGAACTGGTCGGCCAACTCACTTGGAATGTAACTGATCAGAATTTGGGAGGTGATCGTTATATGTTATATATTAAGATTTCCCAAAATATGTAAGTGGGGTGAATGTTTTTAATCAAACAAAAGTTATCATGAATGGTAAAAAATGGGTCAGACTAATGAATGAGATTCTCATAGAAAATGAAACGAATAGAGTGAAATGGAGAGAGTGAATGAGGTATGTTCTACGCAAATAAAGCGATTGCAGATATTTTTATAAACTAGCAAATGAAAGGTTGAAGAAGACTATCCGTAGAGTCAAACACCCGACCAAACACCCTTGAGTTTTAGACACCTCAAAATCTACGTTCCCAGAAACTAATCGAGAATGATTGCAATTTTGAATTTTAGAGCAAAGGTTACTTTGTCTAAAATTCCTTATATGGTGTAGATCCTATATAGATAGAAATTTGACAATAAAATACAGGGGAATATGTATTTTGACTGTGTTTATGAAATTGGTGAAGGGAATGGTGAAAGAAAGAATTAAAATTCTTCAATTTAAATAATTTATTACCGGAAACCACTTTTCGCTCCCGTCGCAATCACTTTACCAACGAATGTGTGGAAAACTTTGTGTGGAAATTGCGATAAAAAATTGTAACGGTATTTTAGGTCATTGAAAGAGCGTTTGATTTTGTGGTTCCCGGGAAACTATGTCAGATGCTTTTAATTCTGAGTTTCCTTTGGAAAATTTGCGAATGGGTGTATAATTTCAAAAATGTAAGTAAAATAATTGCGAGGAGAAGGGATTACAGGTTAGTGAGATAGGTGAGCATTGGACTCTCGCAAGAGAGTATGGGTGAAGAAAACTTCACCCATACTCTCTTTAATCTGAATATGAGGTTGATTCGTGGATTACACTCAGAAAACCAAATCATTCTGCAGTTTTCTGATGATTTTGTCATAACTGATAAAAGTTCAAACATTGAAATATGAACGGCATATATTAACTGTTTAACTAATCTAAATCTGCGTGTAAAAAAGTTAAAATGTCGTTGTATAGCTTTTGGATCAGAAGAATTAAAGTACACATCTATAATGAGAACATTGAATATGTAACTTTGACATATTCAAATATTTGGGACTCTGGTTCGATCATCGGGCACATGGAGAAATTAACTGATAATTGGTAAGAGTAGACTAAACGTTATTAAAAGAGTGAATAAACTGTTTCGGGGAGCTCATCCGGGTGTGACGGACATAATGTGAAAGGCCTGGTGCCCTCCACAATTACATATAGAATAAGCGTACTCTATGAGCTGGAATGGGTGATTCACTTGTCGATTATAAAAAAGAGTGAATCACCATACATGAAACTGTGCGAGTGATTATGAAAGATAAAGCGTTAATTACTGATATTATAGCCAGATTGCAAACAGGAACAGTTAAAAAAAAAACCAAATGACCTCATTAGGTAAGGAAATGAAAAATGTTATTTAAATATTGCTATCTATTAACTATTTTCACTCCAACCATGAAAAGTTCAACTATCACTAAGTAATTTGAGTAATTAAGATAAATTAAATTTAAGATACCGAAAAAAACAATTCCGATCTCTTTAAAATAAGTGCAAAACTTTAAAACCTATATAAATTAGATTAAAAAAATTGATTTAACACTAAAATCAAATGAAATAACCGTTAAATAGACAAAATACTGTCTGTAACTCTTTGGCATGCAAAAAAATCATCATTTCTGTTTAATTTTGGAACATATATTAAGATTTGCCTTAATAACTTTTGACTTTTGTATTTTTAGGTAAACTTCCTCCCGGCACTTTCGCTTTCAGCTTATTCCCTTACAAATTGCCATTAATTTCATAAAATTTACTGGCACTTAAGACAATTATTTAATGATTTTGTATACTGATTATACAATGGGGTTCTTTAATAACAACACCCTTAATTGGGGTCAACATCTCTAAACATCAAAATAACTATTTTTTACATACATTTTTAATTTTATAATTTCCATTAATTTTTTTTTCTTTTCTTATATTTCAGGTAAGCATTAGAATTTGAATGTCGCAACTCTAATTATTTAGTCATTTAAAATGTCGAGACTATACAGGTATTCATTATTATCTAGATTATATGGATTATTATTATTCATATGACGTTAATTCGATAGAAATACACGAGAATATTCTTGATGTAATTTTTTTTTTAACAGAAAACAATATATTATGTAAATTAATCGATTATTGCGAAAGACGGAAAATGAGAAATTAATGATGAGCACATAATATTGTTTTTGTTTTTATAAAATCAAAAGTCACAGTTCACCAATCCTAAATATCTACATAATATAACAACATACACCAAAAATTAAATTAAAAAAATAAAAATAAATTGTTATAAGTACACATATGTACATCCTTTTTTTTTTTTGATCGACGTCGTCGTTGGCTTACATGATAAATTACCATGTGAAAAATTAATCAAAAAATCTCAAAACCAGTCAATATCAATACATAAATCGTGTTTATATATGGTTATACTGTTCTATAATCTCTGTCTGCCTCCGATATTATATATAAGCATAACACAAACAACGTTTTTCTACACACACAATGCTTCAATCACCTAAAAGTTCAAATAACTTTTTCAGATTGAATTTTTTTTTATCATACACCACAAGTTAGCAAGCAAGTTAAAAAAAAAAAAAAAAGCTCTGTGTTGTGTATTTTCATGAGTTTTCCTTTTTTTTATTTATTACTGCTTTTGATCTATTTTTTGTGTGTGTGAAGTATATAAATTTTCCTCAACTTCCAGTTTATCGTTTATACAATCTCGTCTTTTGTTCCTTTGATAACGAAAAATCTGATTGTATAAATTTTTTGTTGGTTTTAAAAACATTTTTTTTTATTTTTTTTAATTTTCTTGTTGTTTAGAAGAAAAAAACATTATGTAGTCGCTCGAGGTTTATATATGTCTATAGAAAATCGAAAATCCGGTAAACATTTTCAAGTATAATATCTAATATGTAATTGAGAAAGTGCAACCATTTTGTCCATCTATTAAAGATCGCATTTATTTTTTTTTCTGAATGTATGTGTTGTGTCTATGATAACTTATGACACAAAGTAAGGGTCAAGTGTGATTAAAATTTAAAAATTTTATAATTTTTATTAATTTTAAAAATTCTAAGAAAATTGGAACTTGATAATTTATTATCAAGCTCATATTATTTTCGACTTATTTCTTAATTTTTTTATTTTTTATTTTTTTTTTTTTATAAGGTTGATAACAAACAATTTCACCAATTTGAGCTGTTTATGATATTTGCGTGTTTTAAGTATAATAGGAAGTAAATATTTGTTGTTGGTATTTTTAGAACTGCTAGTTAGTAATTAAAAATGGTCGTCACGAGATATTTTTTGAGTTGCAATTATAAAATATTTTTAGACAAAGGCTATTTGAAATAGGTATGACAATCGGTAATTCCCCCTTTTAAGCTTGAACACGATATTGAAATTATTAATATTTAGGTAATCAATTGTTAATCTGAACGATAAATTTTTCAAACGCAATAACTTACGACCATACTTCTCTATTGGTTAGGCTACGTCACATCATGATAAAAGCATATAGTCACATCGGAGCTAATTATCAAACAAAGGTGGATTTTATTTATTTATATAAGAAATATAAATTTAATTGGTTTGTGCCATAACCTCAGTTACTAGATTTAAGATGGCGGCCAATGGTGAAAAAGTGAATTGAAAATTGACAACGAAAGCAAAATTATTATTAAAATTATTTTAAATGTGGGAAACGATCCCTTGGAATATCATCAATTCCGTTGTTGGTACATGATTAGAAACAAATATATTAATATTTCCATCAAACTATTAGTTTATATGTATTTTCTTATTGTAATGGCGAATGAGGAATTTTCTTATTGCGATGGCAAATTCGTTTTGCTATTTGGTGATTTTTGATATTTGCGTTGATTCTTTAAATGCTATAATTAAGTAAATTCAAACCAGAAACGCAGTACCCGATACTTTTTTTTCGGATAAGCTTTCGAAATTCTATACATTGTAACAGGGTTGTTAAGTGCATAACCCTGTTAGCAGAAACTACTGTAGTTTTAGATTTGGCATGGTTATAGAGCATCTCACCTTAGCTCAGTTTAACGGAGGTTTATACAAATTTTCAAGTTAATTTTGCAGAGAATTTACTGAAAACATTGCAAATGTTCTAACAAACACTTTTTGTCAAACTTGAAAATGTCTATGGCGGCTACGAAGATTGTATTTCGTAACCTTCAAGTAATGTAGCACTTTATCTCGAATGATGTCCAAATTTTATCTTTTAAATGTGATAATTGATAATTTGGCCCGTGTAGTACTATGTACTGTTCGAAACTCTAAACATTAAAAATGCGTCGGTAGTTGGTGATGAATGAATACAATTACGAATAGCTGTGGCCACTTCTTGAATATACAGGTTCCAATATCTGTGTGAATCGCCAATATAAGATTTCACGACGATTAATGTAGTTCGGTTAACACGTGCAGTGGCATTGCATTTGGGCGAATATATAAATGTTTTCGATGCATAATGTTGAACTTATTTAGAAGCTATTCTTGACTCTCTTATGGACTCTGGTACCGAAAACAAGTAAAAAAACATTTTGCTCGAGCTAGTCACAAACTAATTTCGCAGAGGCTTCCCTTACCGGTCCCAACAAAATAAATTTTGAGTATTCACTTGTCATCTCTAATCTATAGTTTCTTGATGTAGTTTTGGTAGCCAAGCACATGTGTAGCAGTCTTAACGTAGGCCATTGCTTTTTCTGATCGATCGTGTGGTAGACTTGGCGAATAGTGCCCACACAATACCGATTATATGCTTTGAAAAACACTTCCGGACCCTTATCCGTTCAAGGGAATCCTGGAGAACAGGTCAACAACAGAAACTGGAACTATACAAATCTACACTGACGGCTCCAAGCTAGACGACAAAGACGGAGCTGGAGTCTATTGTGACAAATTAAATGTGAATATAACCGTTCGTCTTCCTGATCACTGCAGTGTGTACCAGGCAGAGGTGGTAGCGATTGAGGAACCGCTGACTTGGTTAATGCATAATGTCATATCCACAAGGGATAGGATATAACAGTGGACAGTCAGCCGGCAATCAAGTCGCTGGTATCAGTTTCTCTGACGTCCGTGGTGGTATTGAAGTGCCGCTCATCTCTTAACGAGATAAGTGAGAATTTCAATATCCAGATAGTCTGAGTCCCCGGTCACTCGGACGTTCTGGGGAACTGCAGGGCTGGCAAACTGGCAAGGAAAGGTATAACTCTCTAATTGAAACCGGAAATGGTAACTGAACTTGAAGCGCTCCAAAACACTACTATCCCTACGTAGACCTGACTTAAGTATAGTCGTGGGGGTGCTGCAGGACACTGCCTCATTGGGGAGCATGCGAGGAGACTTGTGTCAATGGCAAATGACTTCTGTAGAAGCTGTATGGATGAGAAGGAAGAAGAGACTGTGAGCCACTTCCTCTGCTCATGCCCAGCGCTAGCTTACAGGAGGTACAAACATCTGGGCAAGTATTGTTTCGACGGCCTTTTAGATCTCGAGAACTGCAATGTGCGAGATATCATACGCTACATAAGTAGCTCTGAATGGTTCCAATGAAGGTGATAGGGGAGTAGGATCCTTTGGTATCATAATGGACCGTCATCGGTCTAAGTGTGCGTTATCAGCCTCTCTAACCTAACCTAACCTAACCTACAACAAAAATCAGTGAAGATACAAAAATCAGTTATAATTTTTAAAACTTCTTCGATGTCTATTAGAACTATTTTGAGAGCTACTTCTGGGACAAATATGTATGTACGACATTTAACGGCACAATTTAAACGATGCAACTGTGGCGACTCGCTTTGAAAAAGACGATTAAACTAATGTCATTTAAAATTAACTTTAAACGTTTTAAATAATGAATTTTGTAAGCTCTCAATGATTTTATCTGTGGCCTCATTTTTATGTAATTCCTTGTGCAAAGTTTAGTTGGCCGTTGCTTCCAATGATTACCAATTAGTTTCAGTAGGATAAAGCATTTTTTTTTATTTATAATCCAAAAGAATTTGAAGGCTTTCAAATAGGGGTATTCGTTTCGGGTTGTTTTGAATAAAATTATAAATTACCCTAGCGGTAGCTTTTACGAATTTTTGCAATGCAACACAAGCATAGTTGGCAACTTCAATTTTAGCCATAGTACGTAGAAAAATCCCGAATTCACCTTAATTGAACCACTATACCACTTTCATTAGATCAATTAATTCTTGTAGTTGAGTCTTGCAAACTTTCGTTAAACAATTTATGATTTTTTTGAAAAAAATTCAAATTTAGACTTTTGTAAAATTTTAAATTTACAACTGATTTCAAATGACTGTAAATACGTTAAAATTAGGCTTGCGGTGGATTTTAATCGTTAGCTTAAACGAATTTAAATAGCCACAGGGTCAAATTTAAAAAAAAAAAAACTATAGCCACTTTCAAAAATAAAAAGTAAATATGTACCTCGGAGTTAAGAGGCAAATATTATGGCCGTCCAAAAGAATAATAAATATTTGATAAAATTAATTTAATTTTTGTCCAGTTTATTTGGTAAATCTTTAATTAAGTCAAATTTTTTGGCCACAAAGGATTCAACATTGAATAAAACATAATATAATTTCATATTTCGATTTACATATTCGATAAATTTCATGATAGACCCTCATTAGTTTTTATACTTATATTGTAACATAATTTATCACCCTTAATCCTCTATACATTCAAGCTACGGTCGAAATAGATCATTAAATGAAACAATCACCCTGTTGAATTATTGTAACATCTTGTATTACATTAAAAATAATATTTTCTAGTTGCGTAAATGGCACCAACAACAACCGAAACACCATAACCTCCGGTTAAATTTATTTATAACTTCTTCTTTGTTATTTTCGATGTATAAAATGTGAAAATTCTTGTTAGTCCTTATTTCTTCTTATATACTAACTATATTGTAGCCAATCATCTAAAAGTAATTTAAATTATTTTATAGATTGATCGAACGCAACAATATTATACGAATAAAATAAGAAAATTGTAAATTTCCGGAATTTCTATTTTTATGATAGTTGTTGTACTGAGTTTAATCCTAAATAAATATACCCTAGCAATGGAAAAAAAAACAATTCTATGAATAAGATTTGTTACAGTAAAACAAAATCAGAAACTAAACAAGAAATCCTTCGAAATATTTAAAAATGTTGAAGGATTAAATCAAAATAGACATAATTACTTAAAATTAAAAAAAAAAAAAAAAAGAAAACAAAAATCTCTGGGCCAATTCTCCCTGGGACAAATTAAAATCTTTAAAAATGAATTATATAGGGATGACTCGTAAATTATATACATGTGATGCGACACTATATAGTATTCTAAGAATTTAACCCATTTTAAAATTTAAAACTTTCTTTACGAAAATTGGTTGTCGTGTGTATATTTTTTTTTATTAGGGATACAAAAATTCCATAATACATATATAAAAGGATAACAAGTAGAAATCCGATTATACTAAACTTTTTTCAAACGACATACTTGTATATATATTTATTCGAATCGGATGAATAGTCTTTTAATCAATCACGCACTTATTTTGAATTCGAATGTAAAGTTTGTTATACAATAACAACAGACACCCCAACATTTTTTTATGTTTTTTTTTTTTTTTTAGAAATTAGATTTTTAAAATCGAAAGGTGTGTAGGTTTTCCCTAAAGATGATGCGATACGCAAGCTAAAAACAACGAAGGTAAAGAAAAATTCTATATAAAACAATAAAATACGTAATTCTAAATATTATTGAATTATAAATATTAAAGTAGAGGAACGAAGAAAAATTTCTCTTGAGGTTATAATATAGTCGAGTCAAAATGTAATTCGATCGGAGGAAAACACAACAACAAAAAAAATATTGTTTTTTTGGGGATGAGCTGAAGAAAATTCTATATAAGAATTTCTAAAAAGCAGTTATTATTTTTCGTTAAGATTATTGATGTATTCTTTAAAAATGTATATGATTCATTTAATTTAAGCCTTAATTTAATTTGTATTATTCATAACTATTTTCTTAGAATTTAAAATTTTTTTTTAAATTATTTATGGAGCGATTATTATGCTCTTGTTGTAATCAAAACTTAGATATAAGTTCTATAAATAGACGATTAGTATATCAAATCTAAGTAATTCACGATACACATATTATTGTAATCGATTGTTCATTTAATTATTACTGCGCTGATGACTAAATGTTTTTATTTAGAATAATGGATTTTTTTAAGATTCTAACGCGATAAAATCATACGGAAGTTGGAGGAAAATTAAATTATTTTATTAATATTTTCTCGTTATTAACCTCAATCTAGAAACTGGTTGAGTTTAATTTTTTTTATTTTTTAAAATTCCATTAAATTTTTGCATGTAAGTGTGTTAAAATTTCATTAAGCTCATAAACTAACAACTACAGTGAAAAATATTCATTTCAATTTTTTTTTTTCAATAAAATTGTCAATTTCTCATTTGTTTGTTCGTATATCGTAATGGTGTATAGTTTATATTGTGGCTTACCGCTGATGAGGGCTTACAATAGTAAATACGAAGTTCTTAATTACGAATGATAATTTATTTAATGCTTTTAGGGCCCGTTCGATTTCTGTTAACATTTGTTTTACTTTAACAATTTTGACAGTATTCTGCATGCAACCAAATTATCACAGCAGCATTAGCATAAAGTCAAATAATTTGTTGAACGATACACATATAGATCCCTAAATGTTGTTGATGCCCCTACTAAATCCTGGAACTTATGTCACTGGCCAACCACAGCAAAACTAATAATATTTCCATCTTGGATAAAAAACTAGGTTATTAGTGATAATAAGATTTTTTGGGAAGAACTACCAATTTCATGAAATGATTGAAATTCTTAGATGCATTCTGCTCATTAAATCGTCAAAATAGAATTAATAATGTTGTTGGTGGAAAGCACGGTATACATTATTAGGCGACCAATGCAATCAATATTCAATGCAATCAATATAAATCCATAACATTATAGATACAGTGTAAAGCACAATACATTTTAGAGTACGAGGTAAAATTCCTGTATTGTCACCAGATGTACGTTAGTACATTTCGCGCCTGTTTCTGATTTTCACGGGTTATTCACATTCAATTCATTATATCCAGATGTGATCATAAATAAACTAATAAAGCCATATTTGAAATTAATCATAGTATTAATTAATTTAAAATTGTTAGGATTTATCTCGAAACGTCACAATTACAATAGTCTAAATATGGAAGAGACATTTCACTTACGTCAAAATTATTACAAAGATCATAATTATTATGGAAATCGAACGGGGCCTTAGTTTAATTTATACAAAATAATTGCTTACTAATCAATAATTATACATAGTTTTGTGTATACATATGATATTTTTATTTAACTTAAAATCATAAATGATTAATAAGCAAATTGTCACCTTTCATTTATGATCATTAACATGTTGTGTGTCAACAGTTACGCTTTAATTCAGTGACAGTTTTACATATATCTTAGCTGCAAGAACGCCCCATTAATTCTCGACTGGCTTATTTATTTATTTACCTAAACATTACAAGATACAATTGGTAAAAATTACATTTAAACCTAGAATTACAAGGGTCGACTAACTTAAATCCTTCCTTAAACGAATCTCTTGAAATATAAATTTCAAAACTTCGAAAAACAGAATTAAATAAACGCTACATGGTTATAAAACTGGACCAGAAAGACTGTAATTGTTTGATACTATCTTATTAGAACTTCAGGCATTCATTTATTTAATCTTTTCGGCATATTTCTTCGTTTCGGTGTGTTTTCGGTAGAATTTTTCTTTCCACTTCTTCCTTTCGTTCGTAATATTTTAAAGAGCTCGTTCGCTCTTGTCATAAATAACGCATTTCAACCTAAGTTTACGATTTTCATTCAATAACGTCGTTCAGTTTAAAATCAAAGTTCGTATGGGCTGAATCCCGTCGCCACGTTCTTTTTGTACATCTCGAAATGTTTCATCCCAATCTTTTCGCATTCTCGATTGAAGTCCGTTCGTGCGAGGAGTTTGTACGGTCGTTTTCATTAGTCGGATGCCATTACGTTCACAATATTCATTGAAGACTTTAGAAGTAAAAGATGTACCACGATCATTGACGATATTGTTCGGAAGCCCAAAGTAGGCGGTTAGGTCGTTTAAACAATTTAATTACTAGCACTGTCTCCGTATCGTAACGGCTTTACCAATCACGAATTTACTAAAATCATCGGACATCACAATAATATGGGTGTTGCCATGCTTACTTTCGTCTTGTAGTTACATGGTTAGAAGCCAGTCATGCTAATCAATTCCTATTTTCATTGTACAACCAGCAGCAGTCTCCATTTCTCTCGGCGGTTTGTTTGGACATCGACTTAAGGCATCGATGTGAGCTATGCGTTCCGCTGGTCGATGAATTGTCTCAAAATCGTATTTAAGGAATAGCATCCACCATCTTGCAATTCTCAGTATCATTTCGGTTCTCTCTTTCAATCGTGCAAGAGCAGTACAGTCAGTAACAAGGCGGGACCGCTTGCCAAGAATATATACTCAAAAGCGATCAAGAGATTCCACAACGGCGAGAACCTCTAACTCGTAACTGAGGTAATTTTGTTCAACATCTGTGCTATGGCGACTATAATACATGACCGGCTGGGGTTCACCCCAATTAAATTGATTCTCTTCGGATTTGCGTAATAAGTTGGTAATCGGCTTCAAAATTACCGAATAATTTTTAATGAATTTTCGGAAAAATCCGGTAAGTCACAAAAATCGTCGAACTTCGGTTACTGTCGTAGAGTGGGCAAACTTCTTGACGGCGCAGACTTTCCTTCTCCAAGGAACATTCTTTTTTCATTAATCTCGTGGTTCAAAAATGTAATTTCGTTTGCAAGGAACTTATACTTGAGATTACTATAACGCCTAGAATGGAGATTACTATAACGTCTACGGTTTTACTTGAGATTACTATAACGTCTAGAATGCCTTCTTGAATGCCGTTTGTGCAATGTTATGTGGGTCCTATAAGTTTCGATTGGAAAGCAAAAATCCCCACTCAGTCGTCCCAACAATATGCATTCTTTAAACTGTCGATTTTCTGAATAAACTGAACTGAGCTCATTGACAACGACGATATCGATTGACTGATAACGTTCACATTCGTAGTATGCTACAGCGCAACACTGTTTAATACCGACTGAGAGTTCGGACTCGTGTTAATGCAGGGCAATGATGCAAATGATGATTGGAATTGTGATTTATCTGCGAAATTCCCATTTTGATTTATCGTGTTCATAAAAGTGATATTTCTTATTCCAACTCGAACATTCGATCTGTTCCTTTTTTTCTCAACAGTTTCATATTCCTCGTCAATAAAATTCTTCCGGTTATTCGATCAACTGTTTTTTGTTATTTAAAGAAAATTATATAAACTTTACTCACAAAATCTCTGTTAACCCCATATCTGAATCGGTCAACAAGCTTTTGTCGGATATCGAATTTTGATTTTCCTACTTTACGATAAGAAATTACATTTTTCATTTCTTATATGATCTGATCTTGAGTTTCCTTAGCAATAGGACATATGCTATAATTCTTTTTCGGACAATCTACTATTGAAAATATCAAACCGGTCGTTAACCTAAAACATACAACTGTGGTAATATTGGAAAATACTTTACTTCTATTACACTTACACTTTTTAACAAATTAGAACCATCTTGCCAGCTACCGCTCCTCAATGTTCTAGCGAAGCTATATATACAATTGATTTGGAGTTTGTATGCTAGAATAATTGTTTCGTGAATCTCACTTTCTGTCTAACCAGCATTTTTTATGGTTAAATGGTGATTAGTTAATTTGTAAACTATATTCAAAAATTTTACTTTAGTGTGCTAGAGGATTTCCATTAGAAATGTTTTAATCTAAGTAAAGATTCGTTAAAAGTTTAACAAATGCATAGACCTTTTCGTTGTTGTGACAGAAATAAAAAAAGAATGGAGATTCTGCAGTAATCCCAAGTTATTGCCAGAGACCTTGGTAACACCCCTAAATCATTGGCAATTGCGATTACTTTGATTCCATTTCTTATTATTTAAAACAATATTGGCTTGTTTAAAGTTTAGTTGAAATCATAAATTAGCTGTTGTTTCCAGTTGCAACATACTCCACGAGCCTTTACTACTTGAACATAATTGAAAAGTTTTAAAATTGTATCGCACTTTCGATCATACCCATAAGATTTTTAAACTTTCATTTCAACAGCCAAAATTACACATATTATATACTTTATCAAGGTCGGATCACGAATAAGGTTCCATTAGCGTGAAAACAAAATTTAAAATTCCCGGAGAAATATATATTTTATTTGCCCATTTCCGATAGCGTAGGTGAGTCTCCTGGAAGAGGATGGAGATTTTTTTGCTTCCACCTGTACTCCCGGGAGGAGGTGCAGCTGAATCCCCCCGGGGCACCTAAAAATGAAAAATAGAAGGATTGCTTTCATTTCTTCAATTTGTCCTAGCTAAGGTTTATTTTGTTCTTTTGATTTCTCATTTTCCAGTTACAACACCAGTTACAACAACTACTCAAATTTCTCGGGAATCTAATGCAAAGGGGAAAATCTGTGTTATGGGCAAATATCTTCTTGACGCCGGACACTTAACAAACTTGAAACAGTCAACAACATAATTTATAAATAAGAATAAGGAATCAAAGTGGCTACCTTATGTACTCCGGATTTTACTGGAAACAAAAGGTACAATGGAGAATTTTCACTGATTGTCATCGATCGGTAAAGGACAACAACTACTTGGTGGGGACGAAATTACAGATTCTCGAGCTTAGGAGTAAGAAAAGTATGGTAAATTTTACCAAGGGCTTTTATAAAGACAGTATAAATTATGTCAAGCTGAAGTTAAAGGTTGGCACCATTAAATTAAATTCTAACGGGGTAAACCCCGTATTGTCTTTGAAGTATGAATGTTTCTAATGAAAAGACAAGAATTTTTGTATAATCGATTTGAAGAGCTTGGGTATGACGGACAGAACAGTAATTCCGCAGTAGTTACCAACCTCGTTCTTTTAAAGTTGGATGAATAATGTTCATTCAAATATCTGAAAAAACACCCCGCCGAAGACTTTTATTTAATAGAAAATTTAGCGGATAAATAGAAATTTTCCCCAAGATGAAAGTAGTTCTATTTAACCTAAGCAGAAACCGCTCGTTGCAAACAATATTTTTTTTTTATAGTTTTGACTACCTTCGTAATGCCACTTTTACGTCCCATTGTATGGTTATTGAATCTGTTAGGAACAGATAAAATAGAAACATTTTACTGTAAAAGATTCTCTATGTTTTTAAAATGTTAGATGTAAATTTCGATACAAGTGGTAATCGTAACCTAAGCTGCAATTCCTGCTATTTGGAAGGTTAAATCGGAATCCTCTGGTTTGGGTAATGTGAATTTAAAATTCGCGAAACGAGTTTTTTCTTTCGTCTCAAAATACTTGTTACATATTTCCAATTTTATCTTCACGTCCTCTTCCTTTCCAGACCGCAGTGAAAGCTAAGTAAGATAATTTCAATTACAAAGATTAGTACTTTTTCAAAATTGTCCCATTACCGACCAATAAGTTTTTAAATTCTCTCTTAAGAGCTTTGAGATAATCGATTAGAATCAAATTCAGACTCATTTAAATAGCAATAGTTGAGTCAGTTTGGTTCAATCTGGGTTTAAAAAATTGCATAGTACTACCACTATATGGAACTAACATCCTTATGGTTGTTACATTTTTCTAAGAAATTTTATTCTGTAAATCAAAAAACTGTATCCAATAATTTAGTCACTCATTTTAAATTTTCAATTTCTGTTGCTAATTTGATTTTCAACCACCTTTCTAATCGATATCTAGCAGTTCTTTTCGGTAACATTTTGTCTGATTTCCTTCTTGTTATTTTAGGGTTCAGTGCTGGATTCGTTATTGTTTTCTACGTACATTAATGACATAGAATCGTCTGTTCAGCATTGCTTATTCAAATTTTTTCTGTTATGAGGTTCAAATTTAGGGTGTCCCAATAACCGGTTCAGATATGACATTATTTCTAGTTGACGAAATGAATCGCTTAACGCTTCAACAAAACTAAGAAATGTGGAAATTCACTTCTACAACAAAGACAATTGGTTCAAAATCGTAAAAAAATATCGTTCAAAATTTGGTCAAAACACGGGACTCACAATCCAACGGTATCAAGAAGTTTGAGCATAAAGTGCGTGACATGTGCTACCTAGTCGATAATCCAACGCGTACCCATGCTCGTCGTGTTTATTCAGCCGAAAATATCGCCGCGGTCTTCCATGCAACGAATTGGTCCAGCAATTGAAGCCCCGTGACCATCCAATTCGCTGTGTGGCCTGCGATAAACTTGAAATTGATAAGGATTTTGCTCAAAAAATCATCTTTTCGGACGAGACGCATTTTCATCTCGGTGGGTTCGTAAACAAACAAAATTGTCGCTGTTGGGGATCAGAAAATCCACAAGGATATGTGGAGAAGCCAGTGCATCCATTGCGTGTTACTGTTTGGTGCAGCTTGTTGCGTGGCGGCATTATTGGGACGTATCTCTTCGAAGATGAGGCCCTTAGATGGTTAACATCTTTTTGTGGCCATATCTTGAAGGTATTGGTTTGGACGACCTTTGGTTCCAGCAAGATGGTGCGCCATGCCACACATCGGGCGTTACAATAGTGAAACTGCGTCAAAAATTCAATGGTCGCATTATCAGTCGAAATGGTGACATGAATTGGCCGGCAAGGAGCTGTGATGTAACGCCTTTGGATTTTTATTTGTGGGGTGCCGTGAAGTACAAGTGTTATTCGGATAATCCACAAACAATTGAGCATTTGAAAGCCAATATTGAAGCAACAATTGCTGAAATAGATTCGCACACACTCAGAAATTGAACCGACCCAAGGCTAGCCGTGTTTCCCATTTGAATGAAATCATTTTCCATAAATAACCAGGAGGATTGTTCTTTCAAACAAAAAAATTATTTTGGAAATATATTAATAGTTTTATAGATCAGGATTCTGTTACTAGGAATATTGGTTTAATTAATAATGACTTAGTATAGTTAGATGGTCGATTTCCAATGGCCTTAGTTTAAATACAAAGAAATCGCAAACTATAATAATGTATAAGAAAGCGTTAGATACTTCCTCCTTTCCAGTGATTTATCTTGATGGCTCTCTTATTCTATTTTCAAATACTGCTAAGGATTAAGGTTAGTTTTTAATAGAACACTGACTTAAGGTGACTATTTAGTTCGTATTAGTAAAGGGGTGTTTGGAATGCTTAGTTGTTTGTATAAAGTTATGGGGTTTATGAATAGACAATTTAAGATGAGGTAGTTTTGTTTGGCTTTGGCATGCTTCAATGAAATATGGATATTTTCCAAAGTTGTTTCAATGCTTCTATCAGGTTTATTTTTGGTATTAAGAAATTTGATCATATTTCTCCTTATTCTAGTATTATTTTAGTATGTGGATTATCTGAACTTTGTCTTAGTATTTTTATTTTCAAATTGCCTAAAACTTAGCAACCTTTTTATTTGTTCACAAAATTGTTGTTTGGTAGATTTCATTTAACCAACTTGCGCGTATTCTTCCCCCCACAAAAATATTTGTAGGTCGCTAAATAAATCGTTCATTGTTAGTAGTATTTCTCTTTGGAATTCAATTCTTTTAAAGTAGAATTTTTAAAGTGGCATAAAGCTGGTTAATTGGCAATATACGTAGTTTTTTACTTTTTTGTTGTTAATTATTATTTCACCCATTGTTGCATGGGAACCGCTCAGAACTGGACATTTTAAAACTGGATATTTCAAAATAGGATTTGGCAAAACGAGATAAGGTACAAAACTGGATATTTTAAAATTGGATATTTCAATACGAGATAAGGTATAACGAGATATGGTGCAAAACTGGATATTTCAATACGAGATAAGGTACAAAACGAGATATGGTACAAAACTGGATATTTCAAAACAGGATATTTCGACATGTGATTTAAACTTATAATTATTTTTTAGGAAAATTCTGGAATATGGCCAATTAGGGAGGAACTCAGCGAGTTCTTAACCGATTTTGATGAAATTCGATACGTAGGAAGAAAATGGGATTTTAAAATGATTTTTTGGGAAAGTTCTGGAATATGACCAATTAGGAAAGAACTCGGTGATTTTTTAACCGATTTTGATAAAATTCGATATGTAGGATGAAAATGGGATTTTAAAATGATTTATTGGGAAAGTTCTGGAATAAGGCCAGTAAGGTTCCATACTTGAATATTTCTAAGGAGAGAAATCACTTAATGTTTTTTTTCTTTAATTGTATAATTAAGTTTGATTTTAAAACCTTTTTGGGAAAACTTCTAGAATATGGCCAATTAGGTTTCATACTTGAATAATTTTAAGCAGAGAGATAGAATTTTCCTTTACTTAATGTTTTTTTTTAATTGCTTCTCATCTGATTAAAATAATCATTGACTTGATCGAGTTTACTGTCAGTAAAATCATTTATTTTTTATTCTTCATTTATTTTTTATTTTTCTACTTATTATAATTTTTCTTCACTTTAGACAATCTATGTGAGAAAAATTAATTAAAAAATTAAAGAAAAATAAAATAAATTATAAAATCATTTTCAGTTAAAGCGAGATTATTTGATTATTTAATATAAACAACATCGAGCTCTATAATGAACATTACATTAAAAATCATGTACATAATATAATACATACATATTGTTATTTAGTAGCGATAGAAAAATTCAAATCTTGAACACTTAAAAAAAGTCATTATTTACGATTTGGAAATTCCTTCTTTTTTCTCTGTTCGGTAGCACAGTTACAACCTACAATTTTGTTACAACCTACGATTCCCATCCTACATATAGAATTTCGTCATAATCGGTCAAGAACTCACCGAGTTCCTTCCTAACTGGCCATATTCCAAAACATATTTTGTATTATCCTGTTTCGTCAAATCCAGTTGTAAAATATCCAGTTTTGACCGGTACCCTTGTTGCATATTCTATCATAAATGAGCACATACTCAAGATGGAGTGTATAACATGGGTGAAATTGTTTTGAAAAAATTAAAGATGTTTTTATGCCTAATGGAAGCAAATTGTTTGGTTATTTATTTTATTTATATTTTTAAGTTTCGTTAATTGCTTCCATATCGGTTAGGAAAATCTGAAAAATATCCCTTCCAAGTAGGGAGCACCGCCTCAATGTTGACACAAAGGTCCCCATCGTGGTCGCGATTGGCAAATAGCCAAGGCCTTCGTCGTGCTTCGATATAGATCTTTATCTTTTAGTGAATCATAGAAACATCGATTGCTGTCAAATCCAAAACGGCTTTTTTAGAAATGACTCTACTAAGCCATTAAAGAAATAAAACTCATTGATTTGTCAACTTTTGAATGCATTGAGGCAAGTTAAATTTCGCTGCTATCACTTGAAATTAGTATGAAATATAACTCCCTAGAGAACAAGGAATTTAAAAGTGGTATCATATCAAAGACATATTTCGAAGCCGGAAACCCATTACCCATTACTCTTACTAGACATTTTCTCGTTTTGGTGATAAATTTAAAAACATAATTATTTTTTGACACTTAGTTTTAAACATAATAAGATAATCGTATTTTATTCTAAATATTAGCAATTATCGCACCTGTGGGCAGATAACCCAGTTGTATTTACAGCTTATAATATATTAAATAGTAAAGTACACCTTTTAAAAAAAAAAACAACGCATCTACCTATATTAATAAGTTAGATAGACACCAAAGTAACCCAACATAAACGAAAATTGAAAATTAAACTTGTTTACACAGATGTGTCCTCAGTTCTCGGGGTTTTAATCTTTATAAGTAGAAAATAAAATTATTTATTATCGAAAAGTCCGTTTCTGTATGAATTTTAATAATCATAATTAGGATATTATTATCCTGAAAATGTTTAAACCAAGAAAAATTTTAAGAGTAACTTATAATATTGGCAAATTATGGTACTCTTACTATATATCGTATTTACAATGAAAATGTGTAGCAAAACACAACAGGTATCCAATCACATAAAAGGAGAGCATTATGTCTGTTTATTTGCAATTATCTGTAATTATTAATTGAAAAATATACAATTATTTAAATTTGTATAATTATTTTATTAAAATATTGAATTGAGGGTTTGTAATTATTTAGTCATTACACAGTTTTTTTTTTGGGTCTAACTAATTATCTTTATTTATTTTCACCTAATTGAATCATCGCTCGTTTGTTCCACATTTTAAACTTATCTCTGTTCTTCCACTTTTTTTCAGAGTTCCTTTAATACAGTATGGTAATTGAGTT
This sequence comes from Tipula confusa, assembly GCA_963556175.1. Lineage (NCBI taxonomy): Eukaryota > Metazoa > Arthropoda > Insecta > Diptera > Tipulidae > Tipula > Tipula confusa. The sequence continues at coordinate 60,001,022 of OY744477.1, read as the reverse complement.
TTGTTATTAAATTTTAGCTAAAATTTTGTATATTAAGACAACACCAATTACCATTATCGTATCTGGCAACTTCGAGAGTCAAATTATTTTTATTTTAAATACCATGTTACAATTCATTTTATAGATAATCCCGTGTTGCCTGATTTATATATTTTTTTTATCTTATGATTTAAACCATTAAAATATGTAGTTCATCCCCCTACATCATTTATCGTAAAAATAATCGTACATGTCCATTTCTTCACGTACATTACAAAATATACCGCATTATAAATTGTGGAAGAACAAACAAAAAATATAAAAGTAAAATGCGCGTTCATTCGCGTACAAAATATTTTCATGAAAATATAAATGAAATTATTGGATCAAGCATCCAATATTATCGTCACCATTGGGGTATCATTGTCGTCAAATCCAAATGATGTTTTTCTCACGTTTTTTTTAATTTTTTTTTTATTTATCGCCGTCGTCGTTCGCTTATAAGATATACTATAACACTATATACACAAATTATAAAAAAAAAAAAAACTTCTATCGTGTTCGTATTTTTATTTTATTTTTTGTTTGAGTTTATTTATTATGATTCCAACATATTTTAAGATACGGAAGAAATAGACATCATACATATTTTAGTTGTTTGTCTTTTATATTTTGTTTTTAGAAACATATGCGCACACCTCAGAAAATAAACAAAAATTTTTTTTTTATCTATATTTAAAAACACACAAAATGAATGACTGAAAATGGTATAATTTACATATGTCACTTTTTAAACTGTCACGTGTTTTTTTGAAGTAGTGTATTTTGGGTATAAAATCCTAGAGTTAAATTAGCAAAATTATTTTCGAATGCCAAGGACATAATATATACATTGTAGAAAAAAACTCTCTGTTTGCTTCACAAATTTTAATCACAAATAAACATAATGTACAGATGACCAGTTTCGTATATGGTTTGTGGTGTACTGTAATGACTAAAAATCATAAAATTTGAAGGCGATATAATAATGTGGTTTCAAAAAGAAGCATCAGCAATATTCTATAATGTTTAATGTCTCTTTTCACTTTATTCGTAAAAAAATTTACATCCTAATGGTAATTTTACATGATGCGATTTACAATTTTTATTGAATGTTATTATTATCTCAAAGCCGTAACCTGGAATAAATTAAATTGAATTGTCACAATACTTACGCTTCAATTATACTAAAAAAAACAAAATCTTTCTGTGTTAAAATCGGTTAAATAATTCTAAGAAAATTAATTGTCATTTCATTAGGCCATGTCAACTAAGTGCTACAATACCTACAAAGTTACAGAAAAATGATTTTGCACAAAAATTAAATGAAATAAACGTTAAACAAACAAAATACGTCATCTTAATTTAAAAAAAAAATCAAATTAATATGAGTTTGGTGATTTATTAAAAAAAAACATTAAAATAAGACACGTATACTCTCAATTAACAGAAAATTTTAAAAAGTATATAAATTACAGATTAAAAAAAATAATAATTTGCACGAAAATTGAATGAAATAACAGTTACATAAACAAAATTTGTTATTGTAATTAGAAGAAAAACAAATTGATACGTAATTGGTGAGATAATCAAAAAAAATAACAGTAAATGATTCAAAAAAATTGTTTTGCACGGAAATTTAATGAAATAACATAGTTATACTGACAAAAAACGTTATTGTATTGGATGCATTAAAAACCGGAATTTTTTTATGAAATTTGAGCCTTTATTTTGAAAAAATGTTACAAGATTTTTTATTCAAAGTATTGCCCATCACTACCCACTGCTTTTTCTCATCTTTCTGGCAATTTATGGATTCCATCCCAGACAAACTGCGGTGGCTTGGCGGTCAAAAACGAATCGAGCCAATTTTCGATACCTTGAACTGAAGTGAAACGTATTCCTGATACGGCATTCTGCATGGATCGAAATAGGTGGTAGTCGGAAGGAACAAGGTCTGGGCGGGTGAGGCAAAATTTCCTATCCGTTATTTTCCAGGTAATTTTTGACCGGCGCCACAATTTGTGGCCGAGCGTTATCGTGGTGGAAAATGATTGACTCGTGTCTGGTCGCATACGTTGGCCGTTCTGCCTAGATTTTCGGCTTCAATCGGATCAATTGTTGACGATAGAGTTGGGCATTGATGGTTTGGCCACTTGGCAGCAACTCATAGTGGATCACACCTAGCTGGTACCACCAAATGCACAGCATGACCTTGGCCCCGTGAATATTCGGCTTTGGTGTCGATGGGCCGGCCTCGCCTTTCTTGACATACGCTTTTTTGCAATTGGGATTATCGTAAAGGATCCATTTTTCATCGCCAGTGACAATACGATGCAAAAACGACTTCTTTTTGTAGCGCTCGGGCAGCATTTCGGACATCAAAATCGTCTTTCCACGTCTTTCGGCTTCAACTCGTATGTCACCCAATTTCCCATCTTTTAGATGAATTCCAATGCTTTCAAACGTCTGGAAATTGTTGCTTGAACTCCCAATAATTCTGCAAGTTTTCTTGCGTTTGACATGAATCTTGATCGAGTAATACCTCCAATTCTTCATCATCAAACTTTTTCGGCTGACCAGGACGCTCTTTGTCCTTGATGTCAAAATCACCATTTCTGAAGCGACTAAACTACTCAAAGCACTGTGTTTTTGCAAGAGCATGCTCACCATACAAATTCACGAGCAAACGATGACTTTCAGCTGTAGTTTTATTTGAAAAAAAGTGACTCAACAAAACTTTTCGCAAATGCTGTTTTTTTCGCAAATTTGATAAATTTTCCATCGTTGAAATCGGTTGGATGTGCACAATCAAAACAAAAACTTTTATCTGATTTTGACAGGTATTGAAAAGGGCTTTCAAATGACATATATATATATATCCATGATGTACTATAACGCATAAACAAGTAACGACATCTAGTATCAAATTCCGGTTTTTAACGCATACACCATATAATTAGAAACAAATCTAATTGCTTTACATTTGGAGAATATTCTCAATCACACAAGATTCTAAAATTTATATAAGTTAATGATTCAAAAAATTAAATTATTTAGCACGAAAATTAAATGAAATAACCGTTAAGCAGCCTAAACGCTGAAAACAAACACTTCGGTTCAATTTGGATAGCAAAAAAAAACAAGCAAACAAGAATATAATTTCTCCATTTTCTGCTTCACGATCGGAATCAATTAATGTTGTATATCTGGTATTCACGTCTATCATAAAATAGTTATGTTACAGCTAATGTTGTTATCTTTAGCATACTCAAAGATATATAGTCCAATAATGTCGCCTCCACGAAGGTGTATAATGAATAGTCTTTGCTGTATCAATTGATGGTTTTCAGGATCCAATAGCTTCTATTCTGTTTATTAACAAAACCAGCCAAGTTGAAATGTGCTTCGTCGTTCATAATGATTTTTTGTCAAAAATGGTGGCCATCTGTACCGAGCTGTAAAACTTGAGCCGCCGTCTGCTATGCGACCTGGCAATACATTTTTAAATGTTCAGTATTGTTAACCTAAAGGCTGCCAGACACTTATTCAATTATCTTCCTGTGGTAGTCTTCGAGGTGCCATAAAAAAAGTTTCAATTTGGTTTTGCTGTTTTTGTCCTTGTGTCAGGTATTCTCGCATTAAATCTTTGTACATTTTAGCAAAGTCAGGATCTCTCGCAAATCTTCGCTTTATGGAATGCATTCTTTGTACAGCCCTTGGATAAGAGTTTTTAAATGACAAGCCAACATTTATTCGACCAGAGTTGTTTTTTGTTTAATAGATTATCAAGCTAATCTTCGCAACTGTCAAAAATAATGGTGATGGATTGTTTCGGTCGTTTCCTACTTGCCTCTCCCGCAATTATCCGTCCTAATTTGATATCCGGTTGCACTTCAAAGAAACTGTCAAGTCCCAATATGATATCAATCTCGGCACCTTTGTAAAAGTATATGGATCCGCTAAATCATACTGGTTACTCGGAAATTGACTGTGGCTTGTCAGTTGGCTTAGGAATCAGAAATGCTTCTATCTGGGAGTCTGCTAAGCCCCATATGCATAATTTAGCGTTGATCCTCTTGGCATTGTAATTTCTGTGTGCATCTATCTCACAATTCTCTGGGCGAGAAAATCATATAATTGCTCACGGTATAGGTAGATTATATGCTTATAATTTATTGCTAACAAGGATCAACTAATGCAGTTTCTAGTTTTGGCTTCTTTGCTTTCCACTTAGGATTTTTTTCTGTCGTAACGATTTCGTAGTTTTCGTAGAGCTTCGATATACCGGTTGGGCCATTTAAAAGTTTAAATTTAAAAATGACATAAAACAAAAACGGTTTGAAATTTTGCCAAATTTATTTTTTTGTTGTGAAGTACAATTGTTCCGGTTAGAGATGAAATATTATTTTATTCATATGGCTGCCGCGGCTGGCCTCAAAGAACGCCATTCGATCGGACCAATTTTCGATCACTTTTTCGAGTGTATGGGGTCGTATTTCGGCGATGGAATCACGAATGAATGTCTTTAAATGCTCAATTGTCTCTGGTTTGTCGGCATAACACTTGTCTTTAACGGCGCCTCACAGCAAATAGTCCAATGGTGTTAAATCGCAGCTTCTTGCCGGCCAATTGACATCACCATTTCGGCTAATTAAACAGCCATCAAACGTTTGACGCAATAAATCGATTGTGGCATGAGATGTATGACAAGTTGCACCATTCTGTTGAAACCAAACATTGTTCACATCAATACCATGAAGAGCGGGCGCAAAAAAATCGGTTATCGGTAATGGTTGCGCCGTCCTAATTTTCAAAGAAATATGGACCAATGATGCCTCCGCTCCACAAGCTGCACCAAACAGTCACTCTTAATGGGTACATTGGCTTCTGTAAGACCACGTGTGGGTTTTCTGAGCCCCAAATACGGCAATTTTGCTTATTAACGTATCCACCAAGATGAAAATGAACTTCATCCGAAAAGATGTTTTATTTTGGCAAAATCGACATCATCGTGCAGTTTCTCATTGGCCCATTTAGCGAAGTGAAAACGAAGCGGATGGTCATGCGGCTTCAACTCTTGAACCAATTGAACTTTGTAAGGCGTCATACCGAGATCTTTTCGCAAAATTCGACGTAAACTGGTGCGTGAAATGTTCAATTCTTGAGAACGATGACGAGTTGATGTTGATGGATTCTCACGCACACTCTCAGCCACAGCTTCGATATTTTCGGGTGTACGCACTGTACGAGCACGCTCACGTCTTGGCGCATCAACAATGAAACCAGTTTCACGAACTTTAACAATAAACTTGCTTATACCAGGCACTGTTGGACCTAATTTTGCACGACATTTTCCACGTGCAATTTTCGACCAATTGTCTTTGTTTGGAAATAAATTTCCAATAAATCCCAACGTTGCTCAAGCGTAAATCGATTCATTTCGTTCAGTGGAGATAATATACTGAATTTTGTGACAGAATAGAATGACATAAGTATTGCCAGATTCGAAATAACCGGGGGTTCAAATTTAAACCGATAGATGGCCATACCCTTTAGTTTGTATCTGTGAAGCTGAAGTGCTTTAATAATTTGGGGCTACTCCCTTTAATGTTTTCTTTAGATCCTCAAGCAATCCTAGCGTCGTCGTAAATTGATGAGCAAAACAAATCATGGGCAGTACCGAGAATCGAACTCGAAACCGAAAGCGTTGTAACCATTACTCTACAGGAATAAAGTTTGATTTTGACTGATTTTGATTTTGTTGATATTCGGCTTGCTTGGCACATGATTAACACTTGAACAATTTTTTAAATAAAATGAAAACCTTTATTTTGTGGGAAGCAATACCTTCAAAGGATTTATACATGATGTTCACTGCATATTTAAAAGTAACATGTTATTCTCAATAGACATTATGAGCCCGGTTTTCAATTCTTTTTCCCTGTCTTCTGCCCAATCAAACTTTTATATGATAAATAAAACGGGGAGTCTGATTTGCTATTCAGTTAAAGTCGTGCTCCACTTATATTCCTCAATATTTTGGATAGTGTAACCTGGTGGGTATTTCAGGCAATTGATGGTTGGCTATCTCCAGAGTTATGGTTTCGTTAACTGTACGCTGGTTAGTCTCTACTACAACCACAACAACCAAAATTTAAAATTCAATACCATTATTCCTTGTGCTTTTAATGTAGTAGTAGCAACCTTTTCTTAAGTCCTGAACATGTTACCATTATATAAAACTAAATTGATATTGCATAAATTTACATTGCTCAATTTTGTATGCAGCTGAAAAAAAATCGTCTATTCATGGTATATCCTCGTACATTTTCTAAATGAAAAATATCAGAAAAGAAAACGAGCAAAAATATTTTTCATAAAATGGCTAACACACAATAAACCACAATAAAGTATAATATAATGTATTCTGTGTAGATGTGTTATATAATGCTTTTCTGTGTGATGCTTATATATTATATTTTCAATATTGGTGAGGAATGAAATAAAAAAAAAAACACCAAACAAAAAAAGAAATTGAAAATACATGAATTTTCCATATCTATTGTGTATTTCCTTTTTTGCTTCTCTATTCCATACATTATAGAATATATCGCATGTATAACAATTGAATTGAATACATCACATTCTCCCGATGCCTTCGGCGCATTCAGCCAACGGCATACAATTTTATTGTTTTGCCAAATGCTAAAATATACTCAAGACTAAATAACGAAAACATTTGTAAATATAGTAGTTTAACCCTTTCGTAACTAGTATGTTAAATGTCACTAGTGCACAATCGCTAAACGGCGGTGAGGGTTGAAACACGAATCATCGTTCACAGAAGATATCTCTTCAAAATAAAAAATGTATTTAATTTTTTTTTTTTTTGCTAAACTTTAATCCTTTAAAAAATTTAAATATATATTCCGCGAATTTATATTTCAGCACAAGTAGCAAATAATTTTCATTCATTTCGTTTTCTTCATCATTTCCATCTTTTAAAGGTTTATAAACATACAAAAAATAAAAACGAATACACATTCATAATGATGATGAAATAAAATTGGAAAATTTCATGTATAAATTTTCCGCGCTCCTCGAACAACAGCCAAAGTAAAGAAATAAAAAAGGAAAAATATCTTAATACAACAACAAAAATTGTATAGTACATACTATTAAAATAAAAATTGGAATTATTGATTTTGAATAAGGGAAAAATAAAATTCTTTTCCTCCTACATATACAAATTGGTGCCGTAAAGTTTTTTATGCTTTAAAATTCCATCAGAAATATGAAATTGTCTTTGTATGCTCTTTAAAATGCTCTTCTAAAGTAGATTCCCGTATAAATCTGACTGATAAAATATTTTAATTTTTAATTGGAAATAGATGTAAGTCGCTAGAGACCAAAACTGGACTGTAAATTGTACGATTTTTTTTTCCACGAAACCAAATTTAGAATAGATAATGTACATAAAATGTGAACATGTTGAAACCCCATCGATATAAGTATGTATCATATTCACATATCGCTATAATTTTTTTTTTTTTGCCTTCTTTCAAGAAATGATGCAGAAAACTGGATTTTGGGAATATGTTATAAAAACAAATTTTCTTCGTTATTTTATTTTATTTTTTATATTTCACTGGTAATGTTTATTTAATTGACCTTCGAAAAATCACTGAGTTATGCACATGATACCGAAGATGTATGAATTGATAAATAATCCCATTGCTTTGGGTTCATCATAATTGTTTTACAATTATACGAAATCCGAACTGATGATTTGGGATTAAGTTATTCCGTTCGATTATCGGGTTTAACCTTTTAATCAGTAGTTTTCTCAAAGAGTTTAGACATAACTGGCAACAACGCAATTGGTCTATAAGATGAAGTTTCGTATGGTAGTTTTCCAGGGTTCATCATAATTGTTTTGTTTTTTTTTTTCATCTCGTAACAAAAACTTAAGTCGACATCGACAGAAAATAACAAAAACAAAAAAAAAAAAAACGAATGACAGGTTGATCATTATGTATAGATATAATATATGTGTGGTATATTCATGTAGGATATTGTAGAAGATAAATTATTAATGTATTTGTTTTTGGGTAAAAAATCGGTATAACAAAATAAAATAAGTGTCCTTTTCACGTTCAATTGAAATTGATTCCAAATTTTTTAGAAAAGCCCAATGAAAATGATTTTTTTTTTTGTACAATATAATCAATCTTAATCCTGAATTTCTAAACACCTAAAGATATCTTTTAAATTTTTTTGTTCGGTTTAGTTTAGGAGTGATGTGTTTGAAGATTTTCATCTATGTTCTTTCGTGTAGGGATTTGCATGTTATGTTTTAAATATTTTTGGAATTTTATGAAAGCTTTAATCAATCTTCTAACCGTTTTTATTGTTTAACTAGAATAGTTAGAGCAACCCGCACTAATTTGTGTTCAATAAAATTGAACATCAAATAAACTTTAAAAAAAAAATAATAATAATAATAAGGGAACTAACGTTCAAAACTTAAATTTTAATCTAATAAATTTAGTAAAAAATATTGTTGCTGGCAGAAATAAAAATCATTTCCCAAATTCGTGAAAATCCTTACTAGATCACTCACACACACGTATTAAATTTTTTTATTTTTATTTTAAATAAATTGAATTTATTTATTTTATTTTATTACAATCTAGTCTCCTGGACCAATGAGCAATTTGTTTCTGACTTGATTTACTAAGATATATATATCTATAACTCCACCCATTGGCGTTTCACAGTTTCTGGTAAGTTGTTGTTTATCCCACATCGTTATTGTGGATCTAAAGCAGGAAGCGGCTGTTTGTTCTAACAATTAAACCAGTTCAACGGGTTTGGTTCTTTTCGGTCTGCGTATAATTTTGGTGTTGCTTAACAGCTGGATTGCCTCTATATTCACATGTTGCTGGAGTCTTTCATCGTGTCTTGAATTTTTTTAATTTCAATTGAAACGGGGTCCTCTTTAAGGTCTCTATGTAGATCACTATTCCTGACGTACCATGGTGCAACGTCGATGTTCCTTAGTACCCTGTTCTGAAACCTTTGATATTGACGTTTCTGGGTTTTGTACAACCCCAAAGTTCAATACCATAAGTTCATATTGGCTTCAGTATTTGCTTATAAAGTATAGCAGCTTATTGTATGATGATAGAGAACAGTGTCTGCCTATCAGCCATTTTAGTTTTAGTTCTTCATTTTTCTTTTTGACGTGGGCCATTTATATACTTCGGAGACAGCTGATTGTAATTTTTGTGTTGATTCTTCGTTGCTTTTTCCAACAGCTAGCATCGCAGTGTCATCAGCAAAAGTCACCACTGTGTTGTTTTCTAATTCAGGTAGATGATCATGCCTGTATAGTAAATATAAGATCCTTCCTAATACACTGCCCTGTGGTACACCTGCTTTTATTTCGTTCAATTCAGAATAAGTTTCATCGATTTTAATTCTAAAGAATCTATCTTTAAAGTATGATTCCAGTATTTTAGCGAATTGCATTGGTAAGAGGTTTCTTAAATTATGATTAAGTCCTTCATGCCACATCTTGTCACAAGCTTGCGCCACGTTTAAAAACATCGTGGAGCAGACATTTTTCTCTTCAAGTGCTTTCTCAATTACATTGAGTATTCTGTGTACTTGTTGTATTGTTGAGTGTTGATGACGAAATCCGAACTGATGATTTGGGATTAAGTTATTCCGTTCGATTATCGGGTTTAACCTTTTAATCAGTAGTTTTCTCAAAGAGTTTAGACATAACTGGCAACAACGCAATTGGTCTATAAGATGAAGTTTCGTATGGTAGTTTTCCAGGTTTTGGTATCATTATTACTTCTGCAATTTTCCACAAATTGGGCACAAATTTGGTTTTAAATGCTGCATTGATAAGATAAGTAAACTTAACTAGAGCCTTTCTTGGTAGTTCTTTTAAAATTTCTGTAGTAATAAGACCAGGAGCTTTTTTCGAATTCATATTGAATTTTATCTTATGCATGACTTCTTTTGGTGAAGTCAATAGAATTTCTTCACTTGCTTCAGATTCCACCGTTATTATTTGAGATTCTAAAATTTGATCATCATGTGGTTGGAATATTTTTTTGAGGTGCTCCGCAAAACATTGAACTATATCTTCGTTATTTCGAGCCCATTTCCCCCCTTTTATTCTTATTGGAGGGTTCTGCATTGTTGGTCTTTTAATTTTTTTGGTTGCTTTCCAAAGTGAATAACCAGTCCTGCTATCGTTAGTTAGTTCTTTAGACAGTTACTAAATGACTCATCTTTTACTTTTTGGATTTCCCTTCTTAACTGTTGAGTTAAATTGTTTAACTTAATTTTATATTGAATACCTCTTGTTTGCTACCATATTCTTCTCGCTCTTCTTTTTTCTGCCAAGAGTTCTTTAATTTCTTTAGGGTAGTTGTTTCCTTTTATTTTGTATTTAATTATTGGGGTACTTTCCCAGGCTGATTGTTGTATATCATTTACAAATTTTTGAACTTCGTTTTCTATTTGCTCCTTTCTTTTTAATGGAACCTTTAGGTTCATTTTTTCTTCTAAGGACTGCCTAAAGTATTCCCAACAAGTGTGTTTATTTATTAGGCTAGGATTTCTTTCTTTTTGAATAATTTTTTCGCATAATGTCAAAAGTATAGGAAAATGGTCCGAGATTAGGTCTCGACTTTCGTCTACTTGTATCATAGTTCATTGATATATTTTTGATTATAAAAAAATCCATTAAGTCTGGTATTTTGTTTTGATCTGTAGGCCAGTAGGTTGGTTTTCCAGTTGACAAGGTTTCACTATCGCATTTTCTGACAGGTTTAAGCAGTACTTTACCTTTAGTCGTTGTTAGCCTAGAACCCCAATGGACATTTTTTGCATTAAAATCTCCTCCAATTATGTATCTTTTTCCTAGTTTACTGAAGAATTCGAGATAATTTTTTCATTTTTTTTTCGGAGGGCAGTAAACACTAAATAGTGGATATTATTTCTAATTATAACAGCGCGACCTCCTTTAGTAGTGTTTTCTGTGTGATTGGTTTTATAATTTTTAAATGTAATATTTGATTGTCTAGTAAAGTGAATTTCCATGATAAGACATATGTCGATTTGTTCTGATTCAGCATATAATTCTAAGATCATTGGCCATTTTTCTGTTTAGAGATAGCTCTCTTAGCCTTATACTCAAGTGTGTGTAATCGCTCATCAAACGTAAGTTTACTTAATAGCAATTTCAGAGATAGACTAATATCCTCACTGGGTAGTTTCTCTTTGATTTACTTTACTCCTTAATACTTGAGCGTAAGTCAAAATACTCATTTCCTCCCGAAGCTTGTTTTTTCGAATGGTTGGTTTTCTACTTAAATTTGAATTTTTTTTGATTCATTCTTTTAAACTTGATGCTTTGCAATTCAATAGCAACACTGCATCCTCTATAGTTAGCGGGATGATTTTCTCCACAGTGAACGCATTTGGCCCGCCCATTTTTTGGTAGTACGCAACCCTTGTATGCTGTTTTCCGAAACCGGAATTTTTTTATGAAATTTGATTTTTGTGAAAAAATGTTACAAGATTTTTTATTCAAAGTATTGCTCATCGCTACCCACTACTTTTTCCCATCTTTCTGGCAATTTATGGACTCCAACCCAGAAAAACTACGATGGCTTGGCGGCCAAAAACGAATCGAGCCAATTTTCGATACCTTGAACTGAAGTGAAGTGTATTCCTGATAGGGTATTCTGCATGGATCGAAATAAGTGGTAGTCGGAAGGAGCAAGGTCTGGGTAATAAGGCGGGTGAGGCAGAATTTCCCATCGTTATTCTCCAGGTAATTTTAGACCGGCGCCGCAATATGTGGCCGAGCGTTATATTGGTGGTGGAAAATGATTGACTCGTATCTGGTCGCATACGTTGGCCGTTCTGCCTGGATTTTCGGCTTCAATCGGATCAATTGTTGACGATAGAGTTAGGCATTGATGGTTTGGCCACTTGGCAACAGCTCACAGTGGATCACACCTAGCTGGTCCCGCCAAATGCACAGCATGACCTTGGCTCCGTGAATATTCGGCTTTGGTGTCGATGGTCCGGCCTCGCCTTCCGTGACATAACTACTTCTTTTTGTGGCGCTCGAGCAGCATTTCGGACATGCAAAATCGTATTTCCACGTCTCTTGGCTTCAACTCGTATGGCACCCAATTTCCCATCTTTTGGCTGAATCCCAATGTTTTAAACGTCCTGAAATTGTTGCTTGATCAATTCCCAATGATTCTGCAAGTTCTTCTTGCGTTTGACATGAATCTTGATCGAGTAATGCCTTCAATTCTTCATCCTCTAACTTTTTCGGCTGACCAGGACGCTCTTTGTCCTTAATGTCAAAATCACCACTTTTGAAGCGACTAAACCACTCAAAGCACTGTGTTTTTGCAAGAGCATGCTCACCATACAAATCCACGAGTAAACGATGACTTTCAGCTGCAGTTTTGTTTGCGAAAAAGTGACTCAACAAAACTTTCCGCAAATGCTGTTTTTTTCGCAAATTTGATAAATTTTCCATCGTTGAAATCGGTTGGATGTGCACAATCAAAACAAAAACTTTTATTTGATTTTGACAGGTATTGAATAGGGCTTTCAAATGACATATATGTCCATGTTGTACTATAACGCATAAACAAGTAATGACATCTAGTATCAAATTCCGGTTTTTAATGCATACACCTTACATTATTGCGTTTCCTTTTGTTCCTTCGATTTATAACTCTTACACACTCCGTTTCGCTAGCTAGTTCTTCTTCATCTGTATATGGTACTCTTACACAGCTGTTGTTATTAGATTAGTCTTTGGTTATTGACTTCCTTTGATTTAAGAGTACTAACTTCGTTTTCTAGAACTTGTATTCGCTCCTGCATCCATGCAATTGTTTGATTCAGTTGCTTGTTTATATTTGTGGAATCGACCGAATGGTCTTTGCACAATTCACTGTACAGTTTTTTCTCAGTTAAATAACGATTGCAGTTCTCTTGCAACAGTTCGTTTTTCTTGTTTTCCTTATTTTTCAGGACGATTTGCTCCTTTTGTTGCACTAATTTGGTGTTGCCTTCCAAAAAGGGGTTAGTGACTTTTGTAGGAGATCGAGTTAACTTCTGACTCCTTTGGAATGGATATGAAATATCCTTTTCTTTTGTACTCAGTTGAGTATTATTATTTTTCCCTAACATATCTTGGGGTTGGTTGTAATAATTATAGTATAGCAATTATTGGTCCTCCCGACGAATCGTGAGACCGATCTTCGAAGAGAGTGAGTTTCCCTGAGCATCAGGTATACCACTTGGGGTAATTTTAAACGTATTAAATGATCTAAATACGGTGGATGTGGTCTTAGTCGCATCATGACCGAAATAAAGTTTTCTTGCATTAGAATGTCTCCTAGGCTTAGAACAGTGTCACAAAACCTTTTAACAGCCCTGAAGTTTCTGGGAATTATTAAAGTTAGTTTATTGGTTGGCCATTCTTCACTCAGCTTCATCATTAGTTGGTTTCTTTCGTCTTCGACTAGATTGAAGCTGTAAACCTAGGAGTTCATGGGTTCGTTGTCATGGGCATACTCGTAGTTGTTTGTTTTGCTTAAGCTCAAGCTTAAATCCAACCTTGCTTCGATTAATTATTCCATTTATCTTGCCACACTGCTATGGGAGCTTTACACAATTAGATTAAAAATCTCTAGATTTTCTTATTAAAGACGCAAATGACAGCCTTCTCGTTGTCACCACGACCAATGGCAACTCTTCTTGGTGTCGTCAGGTCTCTTATTTACACCTTATATACAGCCATATAAGGTTTCTGCATGTAGAGTACCTAGATCTTCTTATCTTTCTTCTTAATCTCAATTGATAGTTTATGTGGGCTTTAATTATCATTCACAGTTTTTGGTTTGTCTAAGTTCATTGCCTGTTTATAATATTCTGAGCATATTCCGCTCTTTAAGTATTGGTCGAATCGTTTGTTACGTTTTTTGCGGTTAACGCATTTAGCCCCTTCCACTTTCTTTGAATATGATTTGTGGGCATGTTGACCTCCGAGCAGAGACCGCAAATTATATATTTTTCGTTGCAGGATTTGGCAATGTGCCCAAATATATGGCATTTGAAGCACTTTGAGATCATGACATAGTCGATAACTCAGCACCAAGACCCCGATATATACTCTGAGTTTATTTAAAATAGTATTCGTGCATTTTAGGACAGCTCAATGACCCACTGGATGACCTTGCGGTTTCTAGGCCCAGCTTTAAAACCAAGCTTAATGTCCTCTTCTGTGATTTCACCGTTAGTTTGACTTACAATCGCTTCTTTCATGTCCTCTAAATTTTCTAAGCGGTCCATATGATAGACAATAATTCTGGGTAATATCTTTACCCAGGTAGCGTGGCTACAAGCTCAGCCACTTCGAAGTACTTGTTAGTCTAGAAGAATTCAATATCTTCGGTTTTGGTTCAGATTATAATTCCATTACTGACCATATTGCTGGCTAATCCATAAGATTTATTAAAGCCCTTACTTTGGTATTTATTTTCTCGCTATTAGCGAAGGAAGCTTCCTTACCAATAATGGATTGTATTTTGACAATCTGGGTTGGCTTCCAGTTCTCTTGCTCATGCCGGGAACTCTTGGCTTCTTAAGTATTTCTACTATTTCTACCCATTCCTAAAATCTACCGTTAAGCCAACTACATCGAGGTTCATTACAATCCTAACATCTCTGTTGGAACTGAGACTAGTAAAGCATTTTACTCTCTTTGACTCTTTTTTTCTGCATCAATGCCTTTAATCGCATCGGTTAAGCAATTAACTTCATTTCCGGTTTATTCTAATTTGCCCTCATATTTGTTTTTGCTTTCACATGGTTGTGTAAAACTATAGCTGGTTGCATTGTCACGACGACGTTTTCGGGAACAGAACGCTCCGTAGTTTCTTTACTTAGCCGCTTCCGCTGAGATTCTTGAGATAAAACATGTCTAATGACGAAATTAAATGCATCTTATTTGACAGTTAATCCTTCTTTGCCCTTTCGAGATGGTCTACTTCAATAAAATATTAAAATTCGGTTAATGACAAATATTACCTTTCAAATTTGGAACATCTTTCGATCAGGCTTAAAAGACAATCACTGATGTTGACAAAATTCAACTTATGTTCTGGAAGAACAGAAAGAACTGTCTCTGGATTTCTACGTTTAATTTGTATTTGCCTTTCCAATTTTGGTTTCCTTAACTAATGTGGGCCTTAATCATGATGGTACATGATTCCATTACCGGTGGATTGTGTTGCAGTACAAACGATACTCTAGTATAGCTACATATGATTTCCATCTTCTTGGACATGACGATATCCAGTCTAGAACGATTGTGGAGTCTGTTTCATAATCGATAATTAACAGTCATTTAGCTGTTTAAGCTTTCCAAACCCGAGTTCCAGTCTTGAAATACTAACTGACTTAATCGATGCCACTTTTATTTTGGCAGTTACTATATTTATTTTATAGCCATTTTACGTTTTTAGCTATAAATCACAACAGCTTACGCCAACTTGCAAATCCTTGCAACTCTAAATCAGGATCATCCGTATATAACAATCTGTTTATTCGTAATGCTCTCTAGTCTTCTTAGACTGTTTCGAATTTCGGAATAGTCTTGAAAAATTGTTTCTGGCAAAAGATCATCGCAGTTTACTCCAAATAGCAACTAACAGGAAAAAATTTTCTAAAACAAAACCTTGATGATGCTTGAGAATGCATGTTTCTATTAGTTAGTTGGTGTACTACTAGATTCACTTAGAAATGGGAAGTGTAATTAACTGACGAATACCTCACACGAATTAGCACTGAAACTGATTTGGAAACGTCTCTCTTGGCTTTAGGAATACTATTCATAAGTTGTGGACTTGTTGGATGCCCATCTGCGTAGAAATCGTATTTTAATATAACTGAAGCCTCTATAGAAAGCCTGCCATAACGTAACGTAACCCTGCCATAACTGCATGATAATCCGATGCTATTTAATTAAAGTCTGCGTTCCCAGGAAGGGAGCTGAAGTCAATCTTCAAAGACAAACAATATTTGCGAATCAGAGTCTGAAAACGCTTCGCGAAATTGCCATTGAAACATTTTACTTGTATCTTGGCATTTGGGAGAGGATTGCAACGTAGTTGTTTAAGGTCATTCTGTTGACACAAATTACATTGTCGTTTTGATTTACCATCAAACGGTTGTAACATTTGAATTTTTTTCACAAATTTGTGGCCTTTACTACATAATGCACAAGTTTCTGCTGATGCAGTAAATATAAATTTTGTGTATTGTAATTTGGTTTACATGTTTGTTGGATATTCAATGTCAGTAGCTCCCAATTTCCACATTTCTCGGGTGTTGGTATCCTTCTTTTGTGTGGCACTCGTCTTGTAAAAGTTCCTTTAAATATTGAAATTTTTCGGCAGGAGACAGATTAACATTTTCGTACACTGTGGCTCCAAAAAAATTTAAATAATGCTTAATATCTGAAAGAAATCATTTAGACTGCTGGTTTATAAGAGTGGCGATGCAGATAACATTGAGAACTTCCGACATATTTAAATTCTTAACTCATTTTTTATTAATTTAAACATTTTCAAATCTTTTAATAAATTTCATCAAGCTTTATGAGTAAAACAGTTTTTGCGATTCTAGCCAAATTTATTTTTCTGGTTTTCCAGCCAGGTTAATCGAAAATATGTTTGGCCCGCACATCTATTCTATGTCCGTCTAACTTTAACAATTTTAAAGACTAACTTTAACTACTTTATTTAGTTTTAATTGTTTCAGTCGAATTTGCGCACTTATTTGATAAAAACGTCAAAATTCATTTACAAATTCTTAAATTTTGTTATTATTTTCATATGTAGGATTTAAATCACTATATCATTAAAACAGTCATCATTTTCGCTATCGTTTACGTAATTCATTCTGGTCAATTAAGTTTTTAGCGGACTAATTAATTATTATGAGTACTACAACTTAACTAAATATTACGTTCCAAACCAATGAAAAATTTTTGATAATTGGGAGGCAAACTGTTATTAAAAAGTGCATCTAAAAGATCTCAGTCCAATGTTTGGGAGAGCAAGACTGTGTCTTAATAAAACATATCTCGAGCCTAAATCGCTAGTGTCAAAAATTCTTCTCTAATCTAGGGAATTTCAAGCCTTCTGAGAGAATGCACAAAACGTGCACCTGTACAGACCAATACAAAAATGACATTCAAGGAAATGACAATCTTTATATTCATATTTCGGCCTGGTTTATTGAACGACAAACGTCTGAGAGGAAATGGCCGACTCTCATAAGATAAAATGATTAATGACCATTAAGACCACCTCCTACTTATGATGAGATCAAATCAACCATACATTTTATTCGTGCAGACATTTTTCAGGTACATATAGCATTCCAATAGAACTATTTAAACATGTTCCGGATACCATAATTCAATCATATCAAGCATTAGTTGAAGAAATTTGGGTTACAAATCAACTTTCGTCGAAATTGATTGAGACCAATTATAATATTGGCTGGCATAACAATTTTCTAGTCGGTGCCACAATGCACACGATATGGTTCGGCAGATGCAGAATTTTACTAAGCAGAATAAAGTTAAAGCGAGAATTGCTTTAAAGATGTACAACTTCCTTACTGTGCCCAGGCTGATGTAAAGTCTAAGAGCAGCAGCACTGACATCTGCAAATCGTCTTTGGAAATACGAGTTGATTTTTCTAAGGAAATTACTCGAATTTAGTACCGTCCCTCTTCTGGGAAAATTAAAGATATGTTGAATGGTAAAGCTGTAATCAAAACGATCCGCTTTATCCTAATGGGAGGATATTATTATTCAGCGCGTGGAGTTACAAATTGCAGCCAATACGCGTATTTTCAAGCAGAGCCTGATTCAAGTGAATTAATCGGGTGTGGGGGTGAGAAAGAGGGTACACTCTAATCATGAATAAGAAATGAATTATGTTATAAATAAACCAATCTGTAGATTTGCAAAGCTTCACAGGTACTGCAAACATCGAATTTAGGCGGTTTAAATTTTAAATTTATTTCTTTAAGTCCCGATGAATATTTTGATATAGAAACCGGTTTGTTGTGGTATTCCGTGTAAAATTTAGAGTTAAGTTAGCACTTAAATATTTTTTTGAACTATCACGCCCTAAAAATGCAATAAAACAAAACCGGTTTGAAATTTTGCCAAATTTATTTTTTTGTTGTGAAGTACAATTGTTGCGGTTAGAGATGGAATATTATTTCATTCATATGGCTGCCGCGGCTGGCCTCACAGTACCCCATGCGATCGGACCAATTTTCAAGCACTTTTTCGAGTGTATGGAGTCGTATCTCGGCGATGGCATCACGAATGTTGGTATTCAAATGCTCAATTGTCTCTGGTTTGTCGGCATAACACTTGTCTTTATCGGCGTCCCACAGAAAATAGTCCAATGGTGTTAAATCGTAGCTTTTTGCCGGCCAATTGACATCACCATTTCGGCTAATTAAACGGCCATCAAACGTTTGACGCAATAGTTCGATTGTGGCATGAGATGTGTGGCAAGTTGCACCATCCAGTTGAAACCAAACATCGTTCACATCAAAACCATGAAGAGCGGGCGCAAAAAAATCGGTTATCATGGGCGATATGTGTCTCCTTGACCGTAATGGTTGCGCCGTCCTCATTTTCAAAGAAATATGGGCCAATGATGCCTCCGCTCCACAAGCCGCATCACGTGTGGGTTTTCTGAGCCCCAAATACTGCAATTTTGCTTATTAACGTACCCACCAAGATGAAAATGAGCTTCATCCAAAAAGAAGATTTTTTTTGGCAAAATCGACATCATCGTGCAGTTTCTCGTTGGCCCGTCTAGCGATGTAAAAACGAAGTGGATGGTCATGCGGCTTCAACTCTTGAAACAATTGAACTTTGTAAGGCGTCATACCGAGATCTTTTCGCAAAATACGACGTAAACTGGTGCGTGAAATGTTCAATTCTTGAGAACGATGACGAGTTGATGTTATTGGATTCTCAAGCACACTCTCAGCCACAGCTTCGATATTTTCGGGTGTACGCACTGTACGAGCACGCTCACGTCTTGGCGCATCAACAATGAAACCAGTTTCACGAACTTTAACAATAAACTTGCTTATACCAGGCACTGTTGGTCCTTCCATGCGACCAAATTTAGCACGACATTTTCCATGTGCAATTTCCGACCAATTGTCTTTGTTTTGGAAATAAATTTCCAATAAATCCCAACGTTGCTCAAGCGTAAATCGATTCATTTCGTTCAGTGGAGATAATATATTGAATTTTGTGACAGAATAGAATGATATAAGTATTGCCAGATTCGAAATAACCGGTGGGTCAAATTTAAACCGAAAGATGGCCCACCCTTTATAATACGCTAAAAGCTGATTTATGAGGTTCTTAATTTCATTCATCAATTCATCGGAACATGTACGAACATTCGAATCCCTCCCAAGGAGATCTGTGTTAATTATTGCTCTACCCATGAAGAGTTTATTGGTAATATTTCGAATAAATTTTGGTGTTTCTCTCAATGTTGCAATTAAATTGGATTGATGTCTTGCCCTGAGCCAAGTGTAAATGATGGTTTGAATACTGATCGTTTGTGAATTCTGTATTTGTGATTTTTGGGTGCTTTTGGAAGTTTGTGGTTTGTGTTTGAGTGATTTGTGGGTTCTTGGAGATTTTCGGACTCCATTTTTTTGGGAGTTGTGGAAAGGTGGTTCCCTCAAAGGCACTAGATTGACGCTTTTTGTTTTCGGTCATCATGTGAAATTCCATCATGTGCTTGATTTATGGCAGGTTTTGGGATGTCGACTTGCATAGAAGCTTGGCTGGACCGATTGTAGTTTTCAGCAGATCTGTGTTGTGTTGTGTGTGTTGTGTTTTTTGGATAGTTGTAGGAAGTGTTGGTTAGGAGATTTGGTTACTTATTCCAGGTTGGATTGTAATTTCGGATTTTTCAGAGTGGTATCACCCTAAAGTTGCAGTGGGGAGCTTGGGTGAATCTGGGTATTTATGCATGTGTGCGTACTCCTGAATGGATGAATAATGACCCTGTTCCGCATCAATTGAGGGTGGTCTTGAGAGGCAGTAGTCTTGAGTGGAACGAAATGTTGCTGGTCTTGTTTGTTTTTCGAGATGATCGGTTTGTTGTGATGGTGGTTTATGATATTTGTCGGTTGATGATTGAAGTTTTGGGAAGTGACCTGATGCTCTTAGAAGAGGGCGGGTGAAAGTGGTTTAGAGTTGTGCTCTCTTATGCTATGCGATCGTTGAGGGTGTCGGTGGCTTGGTTGTTCTATTATTATATTATTATATTATTATATTATTATATTATTATATTATTATATTATTATATTATTATATTATTATATTATTATATTATTATATTATTATATTATTATATTATTATATTATTATATTATTATATTATTATATTATTATATTATTATATTATTATATTATTATATTATTATATTATTATATTATTATATTATTATATTATTATATTATTATATTATTATATTATTATATTATTATATTATTATATTATTATATTATTATATTATTATATTATTATATTATTATATTATTATATTATTATATTATTATATTATTATATTATTATATTATTATATTATTATATTATTATATTATTATATTATTATATTATTATATTATTATATTATTATATTATTATATTATTATATTATTATATTATTATATTATTATATTATTATATTATTATATTATTATATTATTATATTATTATATTATTATATTATTATATTATTATATTATTATATTATTATATTATTATATTATTATATTATTATATTATTATATTATTATATTATTATATTATTATATTATTATATTATTATATTATTATATTATTATATTATTATATTATTACATTATTATATTATACTTAATTTCCAAAAATCTCGAATTTTGGAAATGATCTTGAATGGTTCTACAAACTGGAGTGTCGGGTATCCGATACCTCAGATATATAGTTAATAATGACAATTGGGCGAATAATATATCTTCCATATTAAGATAATGGGAACTGCTAACTATATGTGACTAAAAAATCTCAAAAGTTATATTATATCATTTGTCAATAATCTGATAATTTCATTATTATCATTAAATAACTAATAGAAAAGTTAACTGGCATATAACATACAAATAGTATACGATCAGCAATTTACAATTTTGATTTTAAATATCAATATACAATTCCCAACATCAAAATATATTTATAACTAAATTCATCGTTAAAAAAATTCAAAACAATCTAAAAAGTATGGGAAAAACAAACTAAATTTCATTTTCTATTTTCTTTCAATTAAAACAAAATTTAAATATTTTCAAATTGAAAATGGAATCTAATCAATGAGTAAACTGACGATATAAAACTTTAGTATGGTATGGTTTCATGCATAAGAATTTATTTTTTTTTTTAGTAACTATATAGCAACACAAATACATAGTACATAGTTGTTGTAATAGTTTCAGATATTGTATTTTTCCAATTTTGTTCTATTTAAAAATAAAAATCTAAAATAAATAGATTTCTATATAATTTCAATTTTGGACTGCCGATGTGCGAGTACACAGAATATTTTCTATAAAAAAAAAAGTAAATATAAAACATAAAACATAATTATTATTTTTATGTTAAAGTTTTATATTTATGTATTTATTTGTTTGTGATATGGAAACGGTTTGTTTTTGTACATAATGTTTATATGGATATGAAAATTGTATGATGTGTTATGTTATGCTCCGGTTGTATATGTACATATATGTGTATGTATGTATTGTATGTTGTTTGACATATAGTATGTGATAAACATTTAAGTTTATTGAACTAAAAATGTTATTATCGTTGGAGATTTAGATTTTTCTTTTTCTGTTTAATTGAAAATAAATAACAAATGTGTCTTATATTGTTGGAGACATAGATCTTATGGTGTGGAAATTGCACAGACGTTGTTGTGTTAATGTATATGTCGTGTCGTTGGTGTATTTGTTGTACACTTTTGTTTATATCTTTACGTATAATAATAAAGACTATAATAATCGTAACATTAAAACAAATCTTATCAGTATCGTAGTTGTAAAATTTTTTTTTTTTTAGAAACTGCTAAAATTGATATATAGATAACACATGATATACGTTTAATATATGTTGAATTTATTATATATTGATAAGTAAAGAAATACAGGTTTCTACTAGATTTTACCGAATGTAAAAATATAAGTAGATCTTTTATAATTTCAATATAAATAGATTTGTATTGTATGCAAAATGTTTGCTTCATGAGCACTAATTAGGAATTTAATTCTAGCTTATATATTATAGTTAACTTAATTAATTCAACAGCTGCAAAGTCTTTATCGAGATCGCTATTTCTAATATATACAATAGTTCGCAAAACTTTATTTTAAAATCTGCTTAATATTGATGTTATCATATTTTGGGAAGCTCTAGATCTATTTTCCGTAGGTCCTTACTGGTTTTAGGAAATTCCAAACAAATTGCTTAACTTCAGTATCCAGTCATCTATGCTTTCTGTTGAAGTCATAAGTTGTATTTTTGTATCTAAAATATGTAACAAATTCTAAAATGTGTAGGCCCAATCTGTATGCTTATTACAAAGACTGGCTGTGTTTTTCTTTTTGTAAGATGTTTTTTTTCCACTGAATATAAAAATGAGAGGTTAAGTCAGAGTTTATATCGTGACATCCATCCACTGAAATGTAATGCTTTGAAATATTCCTCATTACAAAGCAGTTGCTTTTTGGTTTGGTCCAATGGCAAGTATGTTGGTTTATCGGTTGATAATTCTTCGTAGTGACTTTCTTAAATTGAATTCTAGAGCTCCTTTTATTTAATCTTAATTTTTTAGTTGTTGTTAGTCGGGATCTTCAGTTAATGTTCTTAGAATTAAAATCGCTGCCTGCGATTCGTTAAGAAGTTGTTAAATTGATTTTTCTGGAGAGAATGACTTGGCGATTAATATACCAGCCTGTAAATGGCACAGTATATTTTGGCGTTTTAATAGCAACTGTCGTAGGTTGGATTTCACCTGTATTGTATTTTGATTTTTCAAAATGTTTGATATTTTCCTTTATATGACTGTTTTTCTATTATAAGGCAAATATCAATGTTTTATGTATCTAGAACTAACTGCAAATATCTTAAAATATTATGCTGGCGTTCCTGCATAAGATTTTAAGATATTTGCACATATTGTTTGTTTAGGAACTGCTCTCTAATGGCTAATCTCAATGCGTTGTTACTTGCGGGCATATAAGAATTTTCCATATACATCTGCATTAGTTATAACTGCCATATTTCTACTTTATTTTATGTTATTAAAGAGACGATTAGGCAGATTATAGCTTCTGTGTGCTTTAATTTTGCAGCTCATGTTTTTTCCTTTAAATCTCTGCAATTCAACAGCTGTCTAGATGATTATCTTCAAAATGTTCACATTTGGCCAATGTTTCTTTTAATTTATTACAAAATTTTTAGGCTTTTTACCAAGAAATCTTTCGGAGTGCGATTTTTGGTAGAAGTAAGCCTCGGTATATGCCCATAAAATTGACACTTCTTACAATGTGAGTTTTAATTTTTTCAGCTTTGCAGCCTATTAGCTGATTTACATTCAACGAATTTTGCAGAAAAGTTGTTCTTGAAATAAATTTTGTTGAAATTGAAATATAAACAAAAAATGCAATAACATTTAGTTTTATTTGCCTGGGGGACCAACACATAGTATATTAAACTAATTTTATGCAAGTATTGTCATCTTTTTATATTGTTTTGCTATACAACAAGTTTTCATCCTGTAAAAATGAAGTTCATCTTTTTATTGCAGTTTTGTGGGTTTGGATCTCGGGTTTCGTCTTTTTATTTTTAGCAATAGTTGGGTCTCCCAGATCTATGAAACCGATCTCCGAAGAGTGTAGATTTTCCAGAATATCAGGGTTCATTGCTATTTCATTTTCCGCATTTAGTAATTCGTCCGAATAAGCTGTTGCAGCGCAAGAATATGGTTCATAACCATTAACGATCACACGCCTACCCTATTGACGTCCTCTGTGATTGGAGGCCAGCGCTTGTTTATGGATACGTGGTTTAGGAAGTGTAGTTGCCAGGCGCGTTTGAATTATTTTGTGATGCAAAATAGCTAAAAAGTGAAGGCCATATGTTCCAAGGATACCTTGATTTTACTACCTTATGTAAATATGTAGGTCCTTACTCTCGATACGAACTAGCGACCGATAATGGAAAAAGGGTGATGTACTTTGCGATCACACACGATCTCATTGTGGCTATAGCGTTCTATCCTCTTAATAATAGTCACTCAGGAATATAGAAACGGATCTCGGGTCAAAGATGTGAGATTGTCAATCTCAAAGATGTGAGATTGTATCGATCGGCTTCCAAATTTGTAGGCAGTCATCATCAATTTTACTGCATAGGAATTCACCCTGGTTATTCCGATTCTAAAAAAAATCCGTTCTCCTAACATCCTTTGCATGAATTCGGATCCCTTGATATAGGGATGAGATACTTTGTGAAACTGTCTTCCCGACATTATTCAACCAGTATGCAAACCAAATGTATGTCTGATGAATGGAAAGTTTTCGCGTTGTACCCTATACTTCAAAAAGAAGTTCGCTCAAAATGCGAAAACTATCGCAGCATAGCTCTCCTTTGCACAGCAAACAAATTATTGTCTTACATTATGTTGAAGAAAATCACGCCACTGGTGGAAAAAATTGTAGGTGACTACCAAGGAGGATTTCGTCCTGAAAACTGAAGAAGTTTTTTCGCTGAGGGTGATTCTTTCTAAAAATTACTTCAGTACTTCATGACAGCTTCGACTTAATTCGATCTTTATCAATTATATTTGTTACTTCCAATTTCACTAAAAAAGACCATATTTCGAAATTCTTCTCAAGGTTAACCAATCTAATTTACTGCAATGTATTTAAAATGTAAATTCCCAGTCGCATCAAACGCTTTTCAATATCAAAAAGAAGTCTAAATATTTACCAAACTTTTACTAAGTACTAGATTCTAAGAAATTCTTAGCATAAGCTTTTAAAATTAAATATTAAAATTCGTAAAATATCAATTAAACTTTTGTTGCTATAAAAGTTCTATCGTGTCTCGAATCATAAAATTTCCGAGTTAAAAAATGTAGCAAAAAATCAATTAGGTTTTACTAAGAATTCATGTCTAAATGTAATCTAATTAACAATTTGAACTAATCCTAGATTTATAGTTGGGTTCATAATTGCAAAATAAAGAATTTTATCTTGTGCATATAGATTTAGAAATATATAAATTTATCTTGAAAATTTTAATTGAATTAAAATTTATGATTTGACTCCTCAATATCTAATTAACTTATTCTATGTAAATTTTATTTAAATTTTTACTTCGATTTTTAAATTAAATTAATGTAAAAAAAACATGTGATTATGTCGATAAAATTAACTAAGTAGATAGAATTTATTCCTATGAATTTAGGTTTAATTGATTTTTTTAGATTTTAGCATGTTTTGATATTTTCGAGTTTGATGCTATAAAAATGTTTCGTATTAGTTGGAAATTGTAAATCCTAATTTAATGCCATTCAATCAAAATCCTTTGAAAATTTTTGGTTATAAAACCTTCACTTTCTCAACATTGAGTTGAGGTTGTTGACTTTTCAATTAAAAACGGTGTTACTAAGGGATATCCAGATTTTACCATGACAATAAATGTTAACGTTCCCTACTCTATGAATGATAGATTATAGTAAATCAGAAACAAAAGTTTTAGTTTTGAAATTAATTTCCTTAAACCACAATCATATAAGTTAGCAATCATATACGCTTAATAGATGCTCTTGCTTGTTTTTCGCTTAGCAAAAATTATTTGTATTGAGAAAAGAGAGGTATTATTATTCTGTAAAACGAAGAAAAAATGTTTTGAGAGTTGAAACTAACGGTAACTTTCTTATTTGATTGCGAATATGTTTATATATTTTCATATTTTTTCGGTTCATATGATTAGGCGCGTTGTTAAATTTAAGCATGTCCAAGGGAATTTCAGTTTAAGTTTCATATCATGCTTGAAATTAAAGAAATTGAGTTCAATATTCTTAAAATAAGAAACAACATTCTTGAAATAAGAAATAATATTAGTGAAATAAGAAACAATATTCTTAAAATAAGAAAAAAAATCTTAAAATAAGAAACAATATTCTTAAAATAAGAAAAAATTCTTGAAATAAGAAAAAATATTCTTGAAATAAGAAACAATACTCTTAAAATAAGAAATAGTATTCTAGAAATAAGAAACAATATTCTTAAAATAAGAAATAATATTATTTTTATCCTAGGATTTTTATCCTAGGATTTTTATCCTTGGATTTTATCCTCGGATTTTTATCCTAGGTTTTTATCCGAGGAATGGGAACGGGAATGGGAGTTTTATCATAGTGTTTTATCCTAGGATTATATCCTAGGATTTTTATCTTAAGACTTATCCTAGGATTGTTATCCAATGATTTTTATCCTAGGATTTTATGCTAGGGCTTTTATCCTAGGATTTTAATCCTACGATTTTATCCTAGGATTTTTATCCTATGATTTTTATTCTTAGATTGTATCCTGCGTTTTTTATCCTAGGATTTTAATCCTAGGATTTTATCCTACGATTTTTTCCTAGGATTTTTATCCTACGACTTTTTTCTAGGATTTTTACCCTAGGATTTTATCCTCAGATTTTTATCCTTGCATTTTTATTCTAGAATTTTATTCTAGAATTTTATCCTAGGACTTTTATCCTAAGATTTTATCCTAAAATTTGTATCCTAGGATTTTATCCTAGGATATTTATCCTAGGATTTTCATCTAGGATAAAATATTGTTAAAATTAGAAACAATATTCTTGAAATAAGAAATAATATTCTTGCAATAAGAAACAATATTCTTAAAATAAGAAATAGTATTCTTGAAAAAAGAAACAATATTCTTGAAATAAGAAATAATTTTCTTGCAATAAGAAACAATATTCTTAAAATAAGAAATAATATTCTTGAACTAATAAAAAATTTCTTGAAATAAGAAATACTATTCTTGAAATAAGAAACAATATTCTTAAAATAAGAAACAATATTCTTAAAATAAGAAACCATATTCTTAAAATAAGAAACAATATTCTTGAAATAAGAAACAATATTGAAATAAGAGAATATTCTTGAATTAAGAAATAATATTCTTGAAATAAGAAACAATATTCTTAAAATAAGAAACAATATTCTTGAAATAAGAAACAATATTCTTAAAATAAGAAATAATATTCTAGAAATAGGAAACAATATTCTTAAAATAAGGAACAATTATCTTATTTTTATCCTAGGATTTGTATCCTAGGATTTTATCCTTGTATTTTTATCCTAGGTTTTTTATCCTAGGATTTATCCGAAGATCCGAGGATAAAGTCCCAGTATACAAATACTAGGATAAAATCCTAGGATTATATCATAGGATAAAAATCCTAGGATAAAAATCCTAGAACACAATCTAGGATAAAATACTAGAATGGAATCGTAGGATAAAAATCCTAGGATAAAATCTTACTATAAAACCCTAGGATAAAAATCCGAAGATAAAATCCTAGGATAAAAATCCGAGGATAACTTCCTAGGATGAAAATCCTAGGATAAAATCCTGGAATGAAAATCGTAGCATAAAAATACGACCAAACACAGGACTGAGGCTGGGCTTAATGTCAGCAAAACGTGATATTATTAGTGCTCCATTTTTAACGTTAAAAAAACTAATAAACAAACCACACTAACTGGTGAAATTAAGCAACAAAAAATTAAATTCGTACAGCAACACATGCTCGGGATGTGCAATCTGAAATAGTTCGAATAATGGGAAAAAAGTGGTATTCTCAATAAAAACAATTTATTTATACGGCCCAAGCTACAATTACTTAATTTTAATGATTTCCAAAAAGAAAAACGATTTTTGACCCGCAATTGTGCCAGACAAAGAGATGTAATGGTATTGGACGCAATGTTATATTGAGGCGGTCTTAAATTGTTTTTTGTATCAAACCGAATGACTGACAATTCTTAAAAGGCATTTCTGCAATCAGGTTTTCCTGCGACATGAGTGAACATTTAGGGCCTCTCCAATATAATTTTCAGCATGATAAATGTGAATATACACATCACCCGTGTAGTAAAGTTTTGGATTACAAGTAAAAACATAAATATGTTACCATGGCCATCGTATTCATTGAATTTGAATTTTATTGAAAACGTTTGATGTTAGCTCCTTCACAAAATTTATGAAGGTGGGAGGCAGTACAAAATCAATAAGGAGCTAATTACATACAGTCTTTATGTTATTATCTCAAAGACCTAATTTTTGAAGTAATTTCTAATAAAGGAGGTAGTACACAGTCACACTATTATAAATAAATAAAAGGATTAAAAATCCGAAAAAATGCTATAAATTACCACTGATTCTAAAATAAATGAGAAATGTACTGTTATTTTCCCCCATCAAAAATTGTTTTTGCCTTAGTTTTTCAGAATACTAATTCCGCTCTTTCCTTGCAAAAATGCAAGTGCATCTAATCAAGGGAAACGCAGTTAGAATTGTCTCGAAAAATTATCAGATTTTGTTCAGTATTCTTTGCGGTATCGAGGGAAGGGAAGTGAGTGATATATCCATTATGTTTTCAATAAAACAGAATTAATTGCTTTTAAAACACTCCTTCCGGTAGTTTTTTGCATTTATTTTTGCTTTAGCATAAACACTCGGAGACTTCAATCCACCGGAACATATGGCTTGCCAGACTAATATTATCTCTTCAAACTTTTCAATTTCAAATAATTTTTAAACCTCCTTTTAGCCTTGTCCTTCTTTTCGTGTAATATTGCGGTACAAGCAAGGTGTAAAAGTTTATTTTGATGTACAATTTTCTTATTTCTAACTTTGTATTACATCTTGATATATGAATGCTTCCAATTAAATATCAGATTTCAAATTTTAATAACCAACGTCATAATCATAAAAGAACAGTAAGTTCAGTGTTCAAAATAATCTAGGATTTATTTCGACTTAACCATGGTCCCGTATTTCCCAGATTCCAATCCGTTGAACTTCTCGATGTAGAATATGTTTAATGTTTTTGTCGCTAGATGTAACCATATTATAAATACACATAGTACATTCATGGTATGTTAGCCTATTGACGTGCTAGATGTCGCTACTGATATCGTTTTAAAATAATCAAAATATTTTTATATGTATAATTGCCTAAATGTCAAATATTTATTTTAAATTTTGACGATATTGTATCGACCCGACATCTGGAACATCAATGGGTAAACTGCTTTTTTCTTATGATGGTAGTACTATATGTATCTATACTATGATGTAACTAACGAATTATTTACTAAATCAATACTGACGTTTTGGCTTTTTTGGGAAAAGAAAGAAAAATTTGTGATATTTTTTAGTGTACCTAATTTTTTTAAAAGATATACATATGTAACATAATAAAAGTGAACATTTACTATTCCAGTCTACATTAAATTCATTTCATATAGCATTTTTTTAATATATTTTCAAAAAATATTAGACACTTTGTTTGAAAATCGAGGTGAATGTACGCACATAATCATTTATTTACTGTTACTTTCTTTACAACACAAATGCGCCCAAATGTCAACCCAAACCAAAGTTATAATATCTATTTTCCCTATTTTAAACCGCCAAACGATTTTTTACTTATTGTGGTAGTATTGCTAGCTTGTCTAAAATTTTATCAAGTGCAGTACCATAATTATACTCACACCTTAGAAAAGGTCCCATAAATGTTAACGCGTAGCCTTTATTTTTTTCATAAATAGAAAATTTATTGTGTTGCAAAGCAACGAAGTCTAAAATTGGCATTGATTTGGGGGTATATATATATATATATATATATATATATATATATATATATATATATATATATATATATATATATATATATATATATATATATATATATATATATATATATATATATATATATATATATATATATATATATATATATATATATATACGAATATCTATGAATATAGTATACAATAAACAAAGAAAATAAGCAAAACGCCATTGGCGTTTGCTGTATACATTTTTTTTATCGTGCTTAGGAAATACATAATTCGAAAATACACAAAACGAGGGGAAATTTTATAACCAAAGATTCCTTCGTAATAAAATAGAGTGGAATTGCTTATAAAACCGAAATAGAGAGGCGCTATTCTACTATAAACTTATCGATTTTTTTATATATAGTTTACGGTTTGACATACCGCCCACCATACTAACCATGCTTTATTCAAGTTTTATTTTTTTATGTATGTACAATGAAAATATATAAAAAATAAACTTTCCCTTTATTTATAAATAAAAAACGGATAAAATTTCTTTGTTTAAAAATTAATTTGTCCAACAAATTAATTATGAAAACGAATAAAGTATACATCTTGATGACAAGGATATATTTGTCCTATTTTGCGCGCGCGAGACAAATACTAAGAAATATATCACCAGGATTGCCAGCATCACTATTAATTCATATTTTGTTGGGAATTTTTTTCCCATTGAAATCCTTTATCGCCAAAAACAAAACAAAGACAACTTTATATTATTATTGTTTCTGGTCGTTTCTAGAACTGTCAAGATTCAAAAAATCAACCTTTTTTTTTTGTTTTTAATTTATGAAAAAAAAAAACTATTGCTGTACGAATCATTGTGTTATAACGTTAGGAAAATTTATATTATTGTGTATCTGTTGTGTGAAACGGAAAAATATAGGTGTGAACGAAAAATATTAATTATTTAAATATATCCTGTGGGTAATTTTTTATTTTTTATTTATTTTTTTTTTGTGTTTTTATTATATTGCCATTCGTATATTTGACTACCTCAAAACAAAATTTATTATGCAATTTGTGCAAGTGGCAGTCGAACTTGCATTATTCTAAAGTATTAATTAAACAGATGTAAGGTAGGCAAATAATTTTTTTTCTAACATTTTATTTTATGCACATAATTAATTTATCAATGATTAATTATTTATAATAAATTTAAGAAAATATATTAAGTGAAAATAGGTCAAATCGATAAATCTGTTTTTCTTTTTTTTTTCATTTATTCTAGAAAAACTATTGGAAACCAACAGGATCAATAACAAGTGGTTCATCTTCGGCAAAAGAAGAAGATATATATATTGATGATGAACAAATTGAAGGATCTGGTGGGCGAGGAGAGGTGAGAAATTTGTGTTGTGTTTTTTTTAATGTTATGTATTTTGGGAATCAAAAAATAGGCTCAACGTGGGCAGACCTTATATATATAAAAATTTGCGATGACGTTATAGTGCAGTGTTGCCAAAGTTTAATTATTTATCTTAGTATAAAATCAATTTAGTATCTGTATTGTTATAGCATACATTTAGGGTAATTAAAAATTCATATATCGTTGCATGTATTTATTTCTATAAAGTTTTTATGAATAAATAAAAATAACCATAGTATCTCGTACGTAATCTTCTAATTCCTAATCTAATATCGGACTAAATCGATGCTTTCATCATTTAGAGAAAATCTATTTTTTTTACCAAAATTTGGCCACACACAGTTCTAACGTACTTAGCAGCATATAGTATTTCTATATTAATATACTTTTCAATTTTCAACACGACAACCTCTTTTTTTAAAGACAGCCAACTCTTTTCTTATAGTTTATCCCAAATTTTCTTCAGAATTTGAATTTGGTAGTTTAATTCCATGTTGGTAATGGCTTTAATCGTTCTATGTTTAGCATTGCACTAGCTTCAACTGTTTTAATGCTCACATATCTTCATTTAGAGTTAAAGCAAACGTTTTAATTATTTTGACTGACAAAATTTTCAATTTTCTTCAATTCAATTTATTTATGTTTTTATTTACAGATTCATGATGATTTAGAGAAAGACGCTGAATATTCAGGATCTGGTTATGGCCCAGACGATGAGGATTCAACAATACGTAAATTATATAATCCAAACTCGATTAGTAAAATAAATATAAACAGCAACATCGATCGATCAAAAGTACAGGAGCAAGATTTAGGCGGTGCTGGTTCAGGTGATGATAAATTAGATACAGATGATGAAGATTATGGTGATGAAGATGATATAGGATTCGATAAAAATGACCTTGATGATCCATCGACAACCGACAATGATCATGATGAAGATGATTCATTTTTACCAACGATATCGCCAACATCGGGCGATGTTATTAGTAGTAATATTAGCACGACCGAGCAAAATATTCATCCTGTTATAACGTACGAAAGTGGTAATGTCAAACCTACTGTTGACGATGGTGCAGAAGATGAAACCGAAGGCGATTATGATGAAGCAGGCCCTCGTATTCCAGTTCGACAGAGTCCAGCATCCAGTCAGTTGCATGCTTTATTTTATAATTTTTTTTTTTTATTATTCATACTATCCCCGTCATGCCTATCCGCGTGCTAACTACTAACAGAAAAACGCATATAAAAAAGAAATGGAAACTCATTTAAATTAAAAAGTGAAAACTTTTTTTTTCTTCATATTTTCATTTTTTTTTTTTTTGCTTTGTTTATTATAATTTAATTTAGTTTATTGTACATATATTATTTTATTTTTTCTAATCTTAAATATGTATTTTAGTATATACGCGAAATAACCATATCGTATCTTTCCCATACAGAGAAACCAACAACAATAATAATGCGCTCATACAATAAAATAAAACATAATAATCTCGCTTTATAAATGCTAGTATAATAGTGCCTGGTTGTAGGTGGACTAACAAAAATATATTGAAAATAATTAAATTGTGTGATATAAATTTAGTTTTAAGAAGTTTACATTTTATTCGTAAAAATTCGTGCGACTCTACAATTATAACGCTATTGTCTTATATTTATTTACAGCCAATAATAAAGATAGCAAAGAAGTGTCACGAAGTAATTCAGATAGTGATAGTGGTGCAATTGATTTGGATATTGATGAATCTGGTAATCCAATAATACCGGGTACATCAGATAAAACATCAGACTCAGATAGTACAAAGAATTATAACGAAGTATTTATAATGAATACAAAGGGTGATGATCGTCCAACGAGTTTCTTTGCCCAGCCTGGAATATTAGCGGGTATGTACTTTTTTTTCTTTTGGAAAAATGCCATAATCTAAATTTAGAATTTGTTGGGAAAATAATTTAATTTTAAATTTTTTGTTTAGCTGTCATCGGTGGAGCCGTTGTAGGTCTATTATGTGCCATATTAGTTGTAATGTTTATCGTTTATCGTATGCGAAAGAAGGATGAAGGTTCTTATGCACTTGACGAACCAAAACGATCGCCAGCCGCTAATTCGTACGCAAAAAACGCAAATAATCGGGAATTCTATGCCTGAGATTTCTCAATTGAATCCAGCGATGGTGATTTGTAAATTTTAATTAATAAATTTTTTTATTTTTTTAGTTTTATTATTTTATTAATTGTAATACATAATAAATAATAAAGAAACAAATAATAATAAACACAAAAAAAAACAGAAAAAAAAAGAAATAGATGAACATATAAAATTAATTAATAAAATTAACATTTTATTACTATTATTTTATTTTTTTTATTTATTATCTAAACAAAAAATAAAAACCTATATATATATAAATATATTTATCTAATATCATTAAAAAACACCATCAAAATTAATTAAGTTAATTTTTTTAAACAAAATATTTAAATTAACAAAAACAAAAAAAACCACAAAGATTGAGAGCTTACTTACTAATTTATTTATTTTTAAATTTAATTTTTTTTTTTAACAACGCACACAATTTATTTTTTTTTTAAACAAATTTTTAAATATTTTCTAAATTAGAAAAATTACACGTTTTGGTGGTTTTTTTTTATCTTTCAAAATAGTAAGATTATTTTTCCAAACATTTATGATCTCGTTACGATTTTTATTTAAAAAGAGGTGTAAGGGTAGCGGAGATCAATAAAAAAAAAAATTTTAAGAATCAGTGAATGTGTATAAATTTATAAAAAAAAAAAAAAAATTAAATTAATTGTAATTAAAAATAGAAATAAATAAAATAAAAATGAAAATATAATTAAAGTATTATTTTAATCCATTTTTTATTTGATTATTTTTTTTTTTTTTTTTAATAAACTCAGCCATTTATACTTTACTTTAAATAAACAAAAAAAAATAAAAAAATATAACTAAAAGAAACTGAATAATATAGTGCTTTAATAGATTTTTATATAGTTAAAAAAAAATATATAAAATTAATAAAATTATCAATATATTAATTAAAATAAAATAAAATTATGTGGGACAATAGAAAATAAATAACAAAAACAAAAAACCACTTTATTTTATTTAATAATTTTGTAATTTTTCTGTGCCATCATTTTTCGTTTTTTTTAATTTTTATAATTTTGTTTAAATTAAATCAAACTTTTTATTCAATTTTTTTTTTATTTTGTTTTAATTATACATACACTATATGTATATTAATTATTACTAATTAATTATAAATAAATAAATTAAAAACAAAAATTATAAATATATCGATTTAATTAATTTTTAAGTAATTTTAACAAAAAATAAAAATTAATACTACAAAACAATTTATATATATTGTATATATATATATATATATATATATATATATATATATATATATATATATATATATATATATATATATATATATATATATATATATATATATATATATATATATATTAAATGTAAACTATATATATATATATATATATATATATATATATATATATATATATATATATATATATATATAAATATATATATATATATATATATATATATATATATATATATATATATATATATATATATATATATATATATATATATATATATATATATATATATATATGAATTATGTAATTAAATAAAAAAACTTTAAAATGAGAGGAAATTCTAAAAAAGAGTCTCTTTTTTAATTTAATTAGATTTCAATGCTCTTTTTTTGTTTGTTTTAATTTTTATTTGTAATAATGGCGGCTTTGAATTATATATATATATATATATATATATATATATATATATATATATATATATATATATATATTTTGTATATTTTTATTTATTATAAATTGAAAATAAAAAACCTACTATATTTAATAAAGCAATAATAATTCGATTTTTCATATCAGAAATCTAATAAAAATGTCAACTATACTATTTCATCAATGTGTGTATGTTTTTTAATTAAATCGTCCATTAAAAATTAAAATTAAATAAATAAAAAAAAAACGTAAAAAATTGATAGAATTTAAAATTAAGCCATTCCCTGTCGTAATCGTTTTTATGTTATATAAAATTAGTTTGCCATATGTTAAAAATAATATATAAATAAAATTAAAAAAAACCTAATTACTATTCTGGCTAAAATTTACCTACTTACTTACTATATACAGTCACTCTGATATAGAAATAGATTTTGTTTTAATTTTTTTTACATTTACACACTATTTTACTTTTATTATCATTTTACTATGTCATTTTTTTTTATGATTGATAACATAAAACTACTAAATTAAATTAAATAAATTTATAAAACAAGAAAATAGTGAAATAATTAAATTTATAATAAAAACAATTGAAAATGTTTTTAGATAAGCAAATGATAAATATAATTGTAATTAATACTAAAAAAAAAATATTTGAATGACATGAAATCGAAATGAAAAACTTAAAACAAACTATCTTATAATAAATATAAATGAATTAAGGATATTATAGACTATGATGTAATGAGGGATCTTGTAAATAAAAAATACTCTATTGCAGTGTACGTGATATGATGTTTTTCCGTTTTGTAATTTGTAGCGAGAGAAATAGTTTTTTCGTTTTAAAAAAATTTCACGTTTTCCTTGCTAAAAAGCAGTTTTGTTGGATGTATTTTTTAAACTCTATAGTTATGCCGGTTGTTTGTATTGGCCTATAACATTACGTGAATATAAAACGTATTTGAATATTGAAACGCATTAAACATTTCAAAATATCTATAAATTCCAATTTTTTGAATTTAGCAATAGAGCTACATCTTAATGATCATCTATTATGATCGTTTTGATTCCCAAAGAAGCCAAATTGTATTATAAAAGCACTATAGTTTTGAACTGCGTGTTAGATAGCAAATCGAGTAGAAATCTGCTGATGTACACTACGATTAGGAATAAAGTTGCTTGCCGTTTATAATAATGCGCTGCTTTAGTTTCATTTTGTGTTATAAACTTATAATTCTCAAAAAAATCCAAAATCACAACATATTCCCCAACTTGCAGATTATTTCAGGCTTCCAATAGCTGTATGCTACATCATCCAGCTCTTCTGCGGCGGCTTTAATTTCTTTTAGAACATTATCCTGTGATGTGATTTAGTAATTCCTTTTTTCACCATGTGATTTAGTAATTCCTTTTTTCACCACATATTAAATATTTTAAACATTTTATTATTTATTAATTTTTTATTAATTTGTTATTATTTTAATTTTATTATTTTTAACAATAAATTATTTTATTTATTTTTTATTCGAGTGTAATGGCGTGAACAACTTTTTTCAAACTCAAGCTTTTTATGAGACAAAATTATTTTTTTTACTAACAAAAATTTTGTTTATAGCGCCTTTGATTGTTAAAATTTTACAAATAATTTTAAATGAAAGAGTTGATTTTTGTACTCAGCTATTCTTTTAAGTGCAAAGTAAATTTTAATTAAATTTAATTAATATGAATTTTAAAACGTACAGTATGATAAAGGACGCCACAAACACTCCCCTCCCAGAGAGATCGAAGATCTATCGAATTTGACTAGTAAATCTGGAAGGGATTCTGGACACACGACCCGACCTCGTAGTTATTATAAATTTAGGTGATAAGTCGAAGCGAACCTGTTTGCGAGCTTTCGGCTCTACGGAAGGTAATTTAGGTCCGTCAATCGAAATAGGAAGTTCTGGTTTATGAGTGGGTAGGGTTAATCTAGTTTGCATATTCTGAGTGTCCGATTGGTAGTCCGAATAGCACGGTTTGAGACGATCAATGGAAATTTTGACGTGTCGTCCGTTCATATCTATAGTGAAAAATTTTGGAGTACGGTCGATCACTAAATACGGTCCGGTATACGGTGGTTGTAAAGATCTGCGTACTGCATCGGTCATTAAGAAAACATGTGGGGAAGTATGAAGATCTTTGCTAATAAAAGTTTTGTCCGTAGTGTGACGAGAAGCTGGTACTGGGCGAATTTCGTCGAAGTGTCGCTTGATATTCGTTACAAAGTCAGACTGTAAAATTTGATCGTTTGTAGTATCCAAAAAGGTTCCCGGAACTCGAATTGTACATCCGTATACAAGTTCAGCGGGAGTGGCTTTTAGTTCGTCACTGTAAGTCGTTCGTAGTCCAAGTAAGATTGAAGGGAGAATACTGGTCCAATCCGTTCGGTCGTAGCACATGATGGCACTTTTAATGACACGATGCCATCGCTCGATCATACCATTACATGTTGGATTGTAAGCCGTTGTTCTCCTTCTCTGAAAACTGAGTAAGTTAGCCAGTTCGTTAAAAAGTTGTGATTCGAATTGCATGCCTTGGTCCGTGACAATGAATTCTGGCACACCAAAGCGAGCTATCCAATGTGAGTAGACCGCGAAAGCGACGGTGCAGTAATATCAGAAACTGGAATCGCCTCGGGCCAGCGAGTGTATCTATCGATCAATGTGACGCAATACCGCTGATTGTCAGAAACTGGTAATGGACCAATGATATCGAGGTGAATTATCGAAAAACGTTGAGAAGTTAATTTGTAAGTACTGAGTGGAGATTTAGTGTGTCGTGAGACTTTAGCCTTTTGGCATGCTACACAACTGTGCCATTTTCTGGACGTCTTTATTAATAGATGGCCAAATAACCTTCTGTGTCAAGAGTTTAATAGAAGATTTGACGCCAGGATGTGAAAGATTATGAAATGCATCGAAAACTTGTTTTCGGAAATTTAGCGGAATGAATGGCCTAGGTGTAGAAGTAGTAGTATCGCAATAAATAAGACTTTTCGAATTGAATGAAACCGGGAATTTCTCAAATTTGAGAACAGAATTACTCCTTAAGATTTCTTGAAGTTCTTCATCATTGGACTGAGCATCTGCGATGACAGCATAATCAATACTTTCAGGGATAGAAATTTGATTAATGCGTGAGAGAGTATCAGCGACGACGTTATCCATACCAGATATGTGTTAGATATCAGTCGTGAATTAACTAATGAAATCTAAATGTCTGAATTGACGAGGAGATGCTTTTTCGGGATTCTGATTAAAAGCGTAGATCAGTGGTTTATGATCGGTATAGAGAGTAAAGATACGACCTTCGAGAAGGTGTCGAAAATGTTTGATACCCGAATAAGCCGCGAGAAGTTCACGATCATAAGCACTGTATCTTTTTTGCGTATCATTGAGACGTACTGAAAAGAAACCAAGTGGTTGCCAAGTATCCGAAACTAACTGCTGAGCCACCGCTCCGATCGCTGTATCGGAAGCGTCAACCATGATGGCCAGAGGTGCTGATGATGATGGATGAATAAGTAAGGTCGCGTCCGTAAGTTTATTTTTGCAGTTATTAAACGCTTCAATTGCTGCTGTCGACCACTGAATTGGAACGCGACTGTTCTTAACATAGCCTTTTAGGTAGTCGTTTAGTAATGTTTGATCGGCAGCAGCACCAGGAACGAAACGTCGATAAAAGTTTATCATTCCTAAGAAATGTTTCAGTTGATTTACCGTCAGTGGTAATTCGAAATTTTTGATGATTTGAACCCGTTCTGTCGATGGTAGAATACCTTGTTCAGTAACCAAATGGCCTAAAAAGAGAATTTCTGATTTAGCAAAAACGCATTTGTCTACATTTACTACTAAACCGTGTTTTTTTAATTTAGCGAAGATAATTTTGATGTGTTCGAGATGTTCGTCATAATTTTTAGAGGCAATAAGCACGTCGTCCAAATATACAAAACAGAAGTCAAGTCCACGTAATACTGAATGCATAAGACGTTGGAACGACTGTGCCGCATTCCTATGACCGAAAGTCATTCTACAAAATTCAAAAAGTCCAAAAGGTGTCGAAATTGCAGTCTTCGGAATGTCCGTCGGTTCGATTGGTATTTGATGGTAGGCCTGAACAAGATCAATAGTTGTGAAAATTTTGCAACCCTCAAGTCGTTGAGTGAAATCCTGGAGATGTGGTATCGGATACCGCTCTGGAATCGTTACTTTGTTAAGTGATCGAAAATCTCCACACGGTCTCCAATCTCCGTTCTTTTTTTGCACAAGATGCAGAGGGCTGGACCAAGGACTGTTGCTGGGTCGACAAATCCCGAGTTTCATCATATGTTCGAATTCTGTTTTTGCAATAATGAGTTTGTCCGGTGCCAGTCGTCGTGTCTTGCATGCAATTGGAGGTCCGATAGTCTCGAGTTTATGAGTCACGTTATGTTTAGTGTTATTTATGTTGATGTTACCGTGAATGACTGTCGGAAATTTTGTGATTATGTCGAATACTCCTGGGTCCGTCGTTAACCTATCAATCGCTGTTAAAGTTGGTGTATCATTGAAGGAAAGTCTACCGAATGTATAAAAAATCGTTAAAGGGTCTATCAGCCGTTTTCTTTGTATATCCACGAGTAAACCGGTGTTCTTCAAAAAATCAGCGCCGATGATAGGCAACGACACGTCAGCAACAATGACCTCCCAGGTGAATTCATGTCGCAGTCCAATGTCTAATTTTAAAATTTTAGTGCCGAAAGCGTTTACCGTAGAACCATTTGCTGCAAATAACTTGAATGATGGGTCGACTTTTT
Source organism: Tipula confusa (assembly GCA_963556175.1). NCBI lineage: Eukaryota > Metazoa > Arthropoda > Insecta > Diptera > Tipulidae > Tipula > Tipula confusa. Next base: position 59,960,823 of record OY744477.1, on the reverse strand, counting down.
GACTCTGAATAAAACTAGCAGGCAAAACGGAAACGTCTGCACCAGTATCTATTAAAAAATGAATTTGTGAATAGGTTTCAAAAATTGAAAGACGGCTGGATTGAGATAAATCATTGCATCCAGCCAATTGCGAATGACTTAATTGTTTTTTGGAATAGGGGTATTTGAAGAATTTTTGCAAAGAAATTGACATCCGGGCTTACACTTAAAAGCTTTGGTACCAAAATGTTGGTGATAAAAACAAGTAAAATTATTAGCTGCCGAAGGATCACCGGAATTTTGATCAGAAAAATTTTGATAATTTAGTGAGTTTCTTCTAGATTTACTGGAATTATTTTGTGACCTAGAATTGCGACGGTGTCGAAAATTTGAATTTGATTTAGATCGAGATCGAGAATTATGTTGAACAATTTCAGAAATTTCGGCTAAAAGAGTTTTTTTGAATTCCAATAATTTTTGATCGATTGTAGTGGTTGAACTTTGACAATGAGAGTTAGGCGCAGACGTCTCCAGTATGCTTATTTGTGCATGTTTCATGGTTTCATGTACATTGTCAGCTCGCTCAGCCAGAACTGTCAAGGAAACATCATTCTCAAACGGAGTGAGTACCATCTGAACCTGCTGTGGCAACCTCTTCATCCAAAATTGACGGATGGTTGCATCGTTTAAATTATCTCCAGCGTTCAGTTTCATGGTACTCAATAGCTGCGATGGCTTCCTCTCACCAAGAGTCAAGCCATGCATCAAATTATTAATTTTGGTTTTTTCCGACTCACCAAGTACTCGAATTACTTCAGATTTAAATGTTGAGTAAGGTTGAGGACCTTTCGCACTAGTAATAAGATATGCGAAAGTGTCGTGGTGTCGTGCATCCAGTACCCCAACCGCATGAGCGTACTTAATTGCCTCTGATGCAATTCCAGCGACCTTAAATTGTTGTTCCAGTATTTCGAACCAAACTACTGGATTCTGGGAATACAGAGGTTGTGGAGGTTTGAATGCAACCCGAGCAATCAACCCAACCGAAGTAGACGGATTCAAAGAATCGTGTGTAGTTTCTTGTTGATTATGATCAATGAGTGTCACAGCTCTGGTGACAGCATCATTGATCATACTTGTTAATTGTTCGGGTGTCAGTGTAATTTGTCGTTCGTTAGCAAACAAATTACCCGATAGGATTGATATTCTTTCCTCATCATCGTCCGCTGAGAAAGGAGGAGGTAGTGGGTCTCTAACACACTGTACGACACGCCGAAATAAGTAAGAGAAAATCAAAAATAAAACCGAAAAGCAAAAAAGAATTGGAACGAAAGACATAACTAAATTAAGCAAAATTTAAACCGAATAATAAAATGAAATTCTAGTGCTTGCACTTAAAAAATAGCTGAGTACTTACAATTTGTGTTTCCGAAAGTTGTGAGTTGGTATCCTCGTTTGCTGCTGCTGTTGTTGCAGTTGATGTTAATGTTATCGTTGCTGCTGCTGTTGTTTCTGTTGTGGTTTTCGTGCTGCTTTCGGTGATGTTGCAATTATTGCCGTAAGATGATTGTATTGGCTGCGATGTACTATCAAATATTTTTGAAGATTACGTGTTAATCACGTCGGGGTCACCAATTATGTGATGTGATTTAGTAATTCCTTTTTTCACCATGTGATTTAGTAATTCCTTTTTTCACCACATATTAAATATTTTAAACATTTTATTATTTATTAATTTTTTATTAATTTGTTATTATTTTAATTTTATTATTTTTAACAATAAATTATTTTATTTATTTTTTATTCGAGTGTAATGGCGTGAACAACTTTTTTCAAACTCAATCTTTTTATGAGACAAAATTATTTTTTTTACTAACAAAAATTTTGTTTATAGCGCCTTTGATTGTTAAAATTTTACAAATAATTTTAAATGAAAGAGTTGATTTTTGTACTCAGCTATTCTTTTAAGTGCAAAGTAAATTTTAATTTAATTTAATTAATATGAATTTTAAAACATACAGTATGATAAAGAACGCCACAATCCAACAGCTCATTGCAGTCTTCATATCTATCTTCACAGTAGTGCTACGTAAAATTTTCACAGGATACTTTTTTTAACAGTTCTCTTTCATTCTTAACAGGATCCCATCGTAAAATTTTTGAAATGCCTCAGATAATTTACATAGAACAAGTAGCTTCTGCTTTTGAATCCGCTTGCCATTAGCACCACGAACACTTATGTAATCATTTTTTCCAGGAAGCTGTCGGCTGATATCCATACTTCTGTGGGGAAATTACCGACCTCGTTTTTCTTGACCCAGTAAAGCTCCTGTCTCTTTAATTAAATTCTCTAATTTTATTACAATGTGTCTTGTTGCCTGGAACATATCCATAATTCGAGGTACTGACCAGTGCTCGTATATTTCCTCGTGATTAAAAGTTTCCACAATATTGCTAAGAACATCCGATTGACTTGGACTGTTGTACGACGATGTTGAACAGTCTGTTGCAGCTGGATTTGGCAAAACTACAACTTCTTTTCATTTATTATTTCACGAGTTAAAAACTTTGGAGCTTGTTCAGCTAATTTTTTCCTAACAGCTATAAATTTTTGTCTCAAATTTTTGTGATTAAATTAAAAGAATTGTAGCATTGTAGATTACCCATCTTGTATTTTGACTTCAATATATAACTGAACCAGTTAGAACTTTCAATAATAAATTTACAAAAAATATACTTTATATTGCGTTTTTAAGTAATAAGTGAATATTCTATAAATCTGTACGTTTATTTATATGACGACTGCTGATACTATTGCAAATTTGAGATGGTAGTAAAATTATTCTGCAGGCAATTTTTTTGTTACTAATAAACAATAGAAGGTAATCAAACAATAATAAGATAAGTAATAAAACACGTACGTAATGATTCATAACTGTAATACACGTGCTTGATGAATCATTGCTATTTTACTACGAACAAACTTATAAAATCCATAAATTTCAATTTTGCAGCCATCTAATGTTCATACTGAAGCTAACAGAATTCCGGGCTTTCACTATTTTCAACTTTTGGTTTATTACCTATAAAAATCAATTGTAAAATTTACATTAATTGTAAATATCGACTCATTTTTCACAATCAATAGAGCAATTTTTTTTTTATAAAAAACACGATTTTTCAACTTAGAAGCCTTCTGGTTGCTAAACTAGGGTGACATTAAACACGGTTTTGCTTTTTTCTGAATGGAAGGAGTGTTATCTATCATCGTGTATATGATGATGCTATATATATATATATATATATATATATATATATATATATATATATATATATATATATATATATATATATATATATATATATATATATATATATACATATATATATATATATATATATATATATATATATATATATATATATATATATATATATATATATATATATAAATATATATATATAGTTAGGGTTTTTGATTTAAAATAAAAAAATATAAATTAAATTTTTACTTTTTAATTATTTTCTTAATATAGTTTAATACACGTTTGCAGTTACAATCCTCAATGATTTGAATGAGAATTGTAATCGGTTTTATAACGATTGTCGTTATGCCGACTGATCGCTAAGTATTGTCATCCCTGTTGATAATATGATGATACACAACTATGTTGTTTGGTTTCTTCCATTCTCAGCTAGGTTAGTTATCTTTATTTCTTGTAACGTCATTGTGTACAGAAATCTGTGGAAATGAAAATATGGCCATTTTAATATTTTGTTTATAGTGTTTTCCACTATTGCGGTGATAACGGTTATTTTATTATTCTATATTATTTCTATTTCTTTGAAGCGTGGAGTGTCTTTTAGATTAGTTTCGATTTTGACAATAAATCTCTGCAAACGATTGGCTGTATAGACTGGAATGCCTTTTTTTGAACCGAAAATTGCTAGTAGTGGTTTATGGTCAGTTTGAAAAGTGAATTTTCGACCAAAAATCATTCGGTGAAATTTTGTTACCGCGAAAATGAGAGCAAGAGCCTCCTTTTCAATCTGGCTGTAGTTGCGCTCAGCTTTTGTAAGAGTACTTGAAGCATGATAAACTGCCTTGATCGATTTATCTGGAAACTTATGAAATAGGCAAGCTCCAATGCTAGTGTTGGATACATCTGCTGCTACTATGATGTCCATACTTGGATTAAAATGTGTTAACATCAAATACGACTTTAAAATATTTTTAAAAAAGTCAAATGATTGCTGGCATGCTGGAGTCCAAATCCATATTGAATTTTTAGACAATAGATCGTCTAACGGTTTGCGTAGCTAATGCATATTCTTTATGAATTTACCATAAAAATTTATAGCACCAAGATATGACTGAAGTGATGTTATATCTTTCGGAGGAGGCGTTTTAGTTATTGCATCAACCTTTGATTGATCAGGACGGATCCCCTCTTTATCAACGATATAACCCAAATATTTGATGGATTTCATGTCAAAACTACATTTCTCAATTTGAAGGTGAAAACCGAATTCCTCAATTCGCTTCAAAACTTTATATAAATTTTGCTGGTGATCTGCTTCAGTTTTCCCGGATCGAGATAAGCTGCTGCTCCGTCCAGGTCACCCACTATTGTACTCATAATTTGTTGGAAAGCTCCTGGGGCTGATTTGATACCTGGAGGAAGTCTGTTAAAACGAAACAGTCCTCTATGCGTGTTGATCGTGAGTAATTCACGAGACTCTTTGGCAACTTCCACTTGTAAAAATGCATCGGACAAGTCGAGTTTGCTGAATATATATAACCCATTCGAAATTTTTGAGATAACATCCTCTGGTAATGGGAGTGGAAATTGATGTGGTTCAAGAACTGCATTTAAACCGGTTGAATAGTCCGCACAAATTCGTATAGAACCGTTGCTTATAATTTGGCTTCACTTAAGCGATTATAATTCATATAAAGCAAACCGATTTATACCGGGACATTTATCAAATGGAAAATTATTAACTTATTATTTCGTTTTCTTTTCAAATATGGCTCGATCACCTTCGACATATGATTCAATTCCGCTCGCCACACTTCACACGTTCGTATTTTACTTTCAGCACCACATATATATTATAAATTTCCGGTTTTCGCTTTTTAGTTTTGAACATTTTAGTAAATAAATTGAAAATTTTAAAACTCACTCTTTGACAATGTTATGAAAAGTTTGTTTATTTATTTTTTGAATAGTCGCTGGGGTTGATAAATTTGGAATTATTGCTATGGCCCCAATTTAAATGAGCGAATGTTGATGTTTATTTCAATTTATTTGGTCCATATAAAAGAAAATATTGTTAATTATAATTTAATCAAGCATTTTTATGATCTGAAAGTATTAAAAGAGTGCTTTGTCGTCGGGAATGTATATGTTTGGAAAGTTTCAGGTCAATTGGACTTGAAGAAGTAGTCGAAAAATTGCTTACAAAATTTGACGCAGACAACATACAACAACAAACAGTGTGAGTTAAAAAAAAGTGTGTAAAAAAACATAAATTTGAAAGCAGATTTAATCGTCTGTTCCTGGGTAAATAGTAACAAGTTATTTTTCATTAATTTAAAATTTAAGAAATAAAATTTGTTTAAGACTAGCACGTACTTTTTTTTAGCCGTAGAATCCGAATCTGCAATAAAAAATAGAAGTTCGTATATTTAAATTTCAAAGTTACCTCCCGCCCCATCTACAAGGAGGAAAGGGGAAAGGGTACTTATTCTAGCACTAATGTATATTTCACCCGCGGAATGATTAAATTTTGATCACGGACATTTTTTTCGTTGAGTGCTTATCTTCCGAAGTTTCAGCCTAAAAAAAAAACACCCGGTATATGCAAACATTTCACACTTATAAACTTATAATTATGCAAAATTAAATACGTTTTGTATTTTAACTTAAAAAAAGAATTATTTTGATTAAGCTTTTAAATCGAAATGAAACTTTTGAGAAACATACTTACAGCTTTTTCGATATATGTTCATATGTATTCAAACTCAACCTTTTAGTCAATAAAATGAAATTAAAATATGCATAAGTACTATTTGACCGTAGACCGATATTTAAATATCGATTTTTTTTTAATTTAAATTAAAAGTCATTAAAAGTCAGTCAGTTATTGATTAGCTTGACTTACATTAATACGTGAATAGTTTTGTGCAATTTTAATTAGTAAATAATGTATAGACCAATTGTAACAATTCCAAATACGATAAATTTAGATTTGGCGAATGAACGAAAAAATGTAACGTTCAATGTGGAAGAATTTAGTGAATGGTGGTATGGAGGAAAAGAAAAGCTAAGAAAACTTCGTGAAATAGGTAAACTAGGCTTGAGTAAATATTAATGTAATTAAATCGATCCAATCAATGTATATTTGAGAGTGATTCAGATTAGCTTTTTCAACAATGAAGTATGTATCCTAAATATTTAGTTGTTCTAGGCTACAAGATTTTTGAGTTCAAAGTCTAGAGTTTAATATGCGATTTAATTTGGCTAAGTAATTTAATTAAAAATAAAAACACAATAACCGCCTGGAAATAAATTAATTATTGTATTAACATGTTATGCTAAATTTAGCGGATAGGACCATACCACTTTTAGTTGAACATGGCAGATAATTATTTTAAACACCGATAGTACAAGAATAATTTATTAATTTAAAAATAATAAAATCGATATTCATATTGCATTTACTAATACTAATAGATATTTTCATGTTCCAGAAAACTTTTTCCTCGATGACCCCATTCACAAAGATCAATTACCCATTAGCTATATGTCCCATAAGGAAGTGTACGAACACAGTATTAAACAAGCGGTTGTAATATTCCGAAAAATGAAAGAACTACAAGTTACTGGCATCGACCTAATCGATATTTATCAAGCCATGCTAGGTCGGGTTGGTGCTGGTTTAGTCGAAGCGGGCAATCCAATTGCTCTACATTTTATTATGTTTTTACCGACTTTAATGCGTCAGGGTACACCGGAACAACAAGCCGAATTTGTAGGACGTGCATGGTCTGGTCAAATTCTCGGAACATATGCACAAACAGAACTTGGACATGGGACATTCGTTCGTGGATTAGAAACAACCGCAACATACGATCCTAAAACCGAAGAATTTATACTCGAGAGTCCAACTCTTACATCGTACAAATGGTGGCCAGGAAATCTAGGCCATACTGTTAACTATGCGGTTGTTGTCGCCCAATTATATACAGGCGGAAAATGTCATGGAATTCATCCATTTATTGTACAACTTCGAGATGAAGATAATCATATGCCGCTTAAAGGTATTCATATCGGTGAAATTGGCAACAAATTGGGTATGAATGGTGTCAACAACGGTTTCTTAGGATTTAAAAACGTACGAATTCCACGTAAAAATATGTTAATGAAAAATTCGCAAGTGTTGAAAGACGGAACCTATGTTAAATCAAAATCGAACGTTCTCAACTATGGTACCATGGTGTATAGCCGCGTCAATCTTTTAAATGATGTGTCCAATTTTTTATCAAAAGCAGTGACAATAGCAATAAGATATTCGGCTGTTCGTCGTCAAAGTCTAATCAATCCAGAGTATGTTTAAATTTAAACTAAGTTAATGGTTCCGTTACCAAATAATTAAGAAATGTTAATTTCGTTTTTACAGACTTCCCGAAGTTCAAATACTTGATCACGTCACTCAACAATATAAACTATTTCCACTACTCGCTAAAAGTGTGGTATTCCGTGTCACAGCCAATGATTTAATGAACAAATACAACCAACTCACCTCCGATATGGATAAAGGAAATTTGGAACGATTACCTGAGTTGCACGCTATTTTGTGTTGTCTTAAAGCTGTGCTCGCGTTGGATAGTTCAACCGGAGTAGAACAATGCCGTCTTGCTTGTGGTGGTCACGGATATTTATCTTCATCTGGTTTCCCATTAACGTATAACATGATCACAGCCGCCAATACGTACGATGGCGAAAACACCGTATTGCTATTGCAGGCAGCAAGATATTTATTAAAAGCATGGTCTAGCGCATTAAAAGGTGAACCACTCACACCAACGGTGTCGTATATTGGTGATTTGATTAAATATCGTGAACCCGGTCAATGGGATTCATCAATCGATGGAATAATTGCTGGCCTAAAAACAGTTGCTGGTGAAAAAATTCGACTTGCTTACGATAACATTGAGCGTCGCAGAAAGGCTGGAGCCACTCACGAAGATGCAACCAATCAAACATCGATTGAACTAATTCAGGCCGCCGATTCGCACTGTCGTGCATTCTTAGTTGAATCAGGATATACAATGATTGAGCGTGCGGTGAAAAATCTTTCGCCCGCCCTAAGTGATATACTACGCCAACTAGTCGAACTATACGCCGTCGAAGCATGTCTTCGTGCCCAAGGCGATTTATTTAGAGTAATTAATTTTTTAATATCACTTTAAACAGTTTAATAATCCTTTTTATTATTATAGTTCACAAAAATTACCGAAAATGATGCTCGTGATTTACAATCTCGGGTCGAACAAGTACTCACTAAACTACGTGTTAATGCTGTCGGTATTGTTGATGGTTTTGATATCGACGATCGTTTGTTGAAATCCTCTCTCGGATCATACGATGGCAATGTATACGAACGTTTATTCATTGACGCATTGAAGAGTCCATTGAATCAAGAACCGGTCAATAATTCGATATTCAAGTTAAAAGAAACAATCAAATCAAAGATATAAGATACCTAATTGTATTTGGATAATTTTTTATATGTTTTGTTTTGTTCTGGGTATTTTTTAAAATTAAAATAAGGTTCTAATGAATTAAAAATGTTCATATAATATATTACAAATGTTCTCAATAATTTTTACATAGTATCTCAACCAACACCCATACAAAATGGCCATACTTGGTATTTCAGTCATAGTATTAATTACAGGGTGGCTGATACCAAATGTTACTGACTTCACTCTGCTGTCATTTGTGTAGTTGTCATTTTCGCGCGTCAATTTTTTGACAGATTGAAGTCTTTAATTTAGAATTGTTCTAAATTAATATCTTATTAAAAAAATCGTAATGGAATTCAAACGTAATAGTATAATTGCACTGTATTTGGGTGGAAATTCACAAACAGCAATAGTTCGTCAGCTCCAGCATTTGAATGTGAATAAAATGTTTGTGTATCGAACCATAACTCGATACAATGAAAATGGTAGCATCGCTAAACGCAACAAAGGTGGTCCTAAAAAGACAGCAACATCAAAAAGAAATGATACTAAAGGTGAAGAAACGAATCCAACGAAATCCTCGTCAAAGTGCCAATCAATTAGCCGCACGTCTACATGTTTCACGATACAGCATTCAAACCATATTAAAAAATGAACTACATTTGAAGCTAGGCTTGCCACCCGTCCTCCTTTATGGAGGACAGTCCTCCTTTCTTAAAAAATTTCTTCCATCCTCCACAAACACAAAAATGTCCTCCACCAGAAAAATAAATACCATATTTTGTAGCGTGTGACTCTCCTTGCAATGTAAATATTAAAGAGAAGGACTGAAAAAGAACGACAGTTTATTCGGGGCTAACTATTTCACCGTTTTAGATTTATTATCAAATTATTACCAGGTAGCGATGAGTCAAGAATACTCCAGAGTCAATACCCATAACCGCTTTTGTTACTGCTGATGGACATTATCAGTTAAATATTGAATTGATTAGTTGACGAGATTACTGAGTAATTAGTGGTATATCTAGATGATATAATAATCCCAATTAAGATGATCGTAGAGGGAATGGGACAATTAGAGCGGTTGTTTGATGTAATAAGGTGCCATGGTCTATTGCTTAAACTGGAAAATAGCAGTAGATAGCGTTTGAAAAAAACGCAAGGTAGAATTTTTAAGACATGAAGTGTCAGGATCACAAGTTAGACCCGGAAGATCAAAAGCAGGTGCAAATTTTATACAGCCGAACAAGAGAACTCAGATACGACTACAGTTTATGGAATTGACGGGATTTTTTCGAAAGTTCATGGAAAACTTTAATATTGTTGCAAAACTTTGGAAGCACGGTACCGTGTTTATATGCTAAATGAGTGAGTATCGCAAAACGTTAGTAATATGTGACCCTAATTTAGAACATGAAGTGGTTACCGATGCTTGATCGAAAGGGTGAGTTGGCTTTTTGTTGCAAGTCTATCAGTATAAAAAAGACGACATGTGGCTTATTTAAATAGACAGACCACCCAATGTGAAGAAAAGTACCATTCATACGAAAGGCTTCCATTAGCCTTCGTCGTTTTACAAAGTTGCTCAACAAAAAAAAAATTAATACCAAACAATTCAATCTGGTGGCTAAAATTTGCAGATTACGATTTTGTCATGGAATATCGGCCTGGAGCACATATGAAGCATGTGGTGAGTCGGAATACAAAGGGTACGGAAGAACTGATGCAACCGACCAGTTTAGATATTTATAAAATGACTAAAGGGGAACACGATGAGCTTGATGGTATGCACCTATTGAACGAGGATCTTAGAGAAATATTTATTACGTTGAAACGACCACATCAAATTGCAGGTTAACGATAGATACTCCACGATTATTTGGCGAATAAATGCCAACTTGTTTGTAAGCCTTGCGAAGGGCGTATTACTGTGTCATTATTAGAATGATCAAGTGGAGATTCGCCCAACTAAATCACGACTATATGGGATATGTGAAATTTAGAAGGCAATAAAGATGCTCCAGAAATTTTTTTAGCTTGGACCATTTCCTTATACGCTAATACGTGTAAGTTGTTCCAAAGCTTTTGCGAAAACAACGACAAAAAGCATGTGATAAACGCAACCACAACGCCGAGAGCGAAAGACCAATTGAAAGGAGATATAACCACACAATACTATCTATGCTAAGGGCTGCTATATGCAAAGAAGACAACAAATGGAATTTCAAAATTATTCAATTGCAATGGTCATTAAACAACATACCAAATTCAACTTCTGGAAATTTGCCACAGTATTTAGTTTTGAACTAAAACCCGAAGAATATATTGAAAAAAAAAATTATTACTCGCGCCTTTACAGACAAAAATCCAATTGCTGAATTCAATTAACTGAAAGAAATGGCTGTTAAGAAAATGAATCGAGCTGCGGTTAAAGAGATGTTCGATAGTAATCACCGGAAACCAAGGAACTATAAAGAGGGTAGATTTTTAATGAAAGTTTATTTTTATGACACGTTTTTAATGCCCCTACGACGTTTTTCACGTCGACAAAAGTAGATTGAATTTTGAACTAATCGGAAATTGAATTTAAAGAAATTCTTCGGCACACATCGACGCGAAGGTTGTCTTTATCGCCTGCTATAGATACAACTATAATTATTTGGCCAGCTTGTTCAAGATATTTCATTAGTTTAGATTTTCAAAAATGGATACCTGGTGAATGTTTTGAACTTACCAAACATGTTTTGGAGTGTTTAAAGCAAAAGTTTAACTGTCCTCCTCTGACATTTTCCAAAGGTGGCAAGCCTACTTGAAGCCCAACAAGATACAAAAAGGTCAAGATCTTACGGAGGCACAAAAAAAAGTTAGGCTTGAAAGAACACGAGAATTGAAGGCCTTGGCCGAACGTGATGAGATTCCAAAAATTGTCTGTTCCGATGAGAAAATTTTCACCATTCAACAGTTTGTGAATAAACAAAATGATCGTGTTTGGTTAGAGCACAATTCCAACGATAATTTGGACACAAGAGTTGCCATGCGCAAGCAATCACCAGCTTATGTTATGGTTTGGGCTGCAGTTACTGCAGATGGACGCACTCCTCTGGTTTTCATCGAACATGGAGTCAAGGTAAACCAAGAGGTGTACCGCCAAAAGATCCTAAACGATGCTTTGCTACCTTGGGCACGTAAACACTTTGGTACGAACCGTTGGACATTCCAACAGGACTCGGCACCGTCACACAAAGCTCGAGCGACACAGCAATTTTTACAAAATTGCGTTCAGCGGCTGATTTCGTCAAAAGAATGGCCAGCATATTCACCAGACTTGAATCCCATGGATTTCTCCATATGGTCCATTTTGGAGAGTAAGGTGTCCACTAAAAAATACGAAAGTGTTGATGCATTGAAGTCAGCTCTTGTTTGAGAATGGAATAAAATTCCGCAAGCCCACGTTCGGTCAGCATGCAATGCTTTCTATGGAAGACTGAATCAAATAATCAGAGCCAAAGGAGGCCATATCGAGCAGTTACATGTTTTTCATAAAATGTAATATGTTTTCAACATATTCCACGAAATTTCAATAAAAAATAATCAAAAATAAAAAAATTACAGCGTTTTTATTTGGTAACACTTGGTCTCAGCCACCCATATTTACGTCGGGTGTCACATGCTTATTGCAGTTAAGCTGCCACGTTTAACCGATAAGCGGTATACTACTTTTAATATTTAAACTATTATCCTAAAAGTAGTTTATTTTTTCTTATACCCTAACATGATGGGTCATATTTAACCACTGGCTTAATTTTTCTGCCGTAGCGCCTAATTTTGACTGACTGCCGTGTCGGACTCGTTGACCCCCCACAACCAAGCTGACCCGTGATTGTTGATGATCCCGTTAATGGTATTTCAACCGGTGGTGTTTCGCCCGCTCGATTTTTCTTTGCTTCGAATTGTATCGATGGTGAAATAGGTAATGGTATCTTTGCTTTTGTTGTGTGAAGGTGTATGTTGTTTCTTCGATATTTTCTACCACATCGGCGTTTCGACTATCACCTATCTTGCATTTTCAGTGATTTCGACTACCTTCGCTGGTTTCCACTCGCGATGATTTGTTTGCATTCCGACATTTTCGCCCATTTTAAATGACAATCGAGGTGTTTTCCGTCTTCCCAGCAGCGCTTTAATATTCCCTTTACAGTTTGAACATTTGTTTCTGCAAATCCGTTTGACCGAGGATAATGTGGTGACGATATTCGATGTTTAAATTGCCATTTTGCCTCGAACGCCCTAAGTAGTTTGCTCGTTTATTGTGGTCCACCGTTCAATTCCAATATTTCGGGTATTTCATGAGATGAGAACCACTGGCTTAGTAGTAATATTACCTCTGCCGACGTTGATGATTTTAATTTTCTAAAATCAGAAAATCCGGAAGAGTGGTCCGCCAACAGTTCGTAATCGTCCCCCTTGAAGTTGAATATGTCCATAGATACCAGTTGAAATGGGTATTCAGGTATCTCCCGCAATAATAATGCCTCCTTTTTATTTGCCCTTCGGGTCTGTTGACAAATTGCACATCGCTCTACATAGTTTTTTGCATCCACGCTTAGTCCGTTCCAAAACAATGTTTGTAATCTGCGCAATGTTGTAGAAATGCCAGTGTGGCCCGCATGTGCCTCAGTCATTATTAATTGGATCATTGCTTTTGGCACGATTATTTTGTTACCCTTCAGCAGTAATCCCTCTTCGTATGTAATTTCCTGTACGTATAGCGCATACGCCTTGGTCATCTTTGATATTTTCTCATCTTCAGCCGGTCATTTATTCATGATTGCTATTCTTAATGTCTGTAGCTCATCGTCAGCCGCCGTTTCTCTGGCCAATCTGCCACGTAGGTCTTTACCAATTGCGTGAATTAAATTTATGGCGCACGTCTCGTCACTTTCGTATTCGTCGATTTCGCAGTCCCGGCTTAATGCATCTGCTATTGGTATCGCTGTTCCTTTGATACACTTTATCTTTGGCGAATATTGTAATATATCGAATAGTATATACGCTGCAATCTCAATGGTGCGTTTTGTTTGGGATTTAGGAAGATCGTCTCCAAAGGTTTGTGATCCGTTTCAACGCTTAATTCTTTTCCATATACGTACTAATGGAATTTTTGGCATCCGAAACGAATAGCCAACGCTTCTTTTACTATTTGTGGTTGGTTTTGCTGTGAAGTTGTAAATGCCCTTGTGGCATTTTCCCCCTGCATTAAACAAGCGCCTATAGACTTACTGCTTGCGTCTACGCAGATAGCTTTACCGGCTCATTTACATCGTAATACGCTAGTACCGATGTGTTTGTCAGTACCTTTTTTTTATTATTATTATTTTATTGGCACATTTTCGAACGCAATTTACCGATGCAATGCCCTTTATGTATATATTTTTTTTTAGCACAACTTTTACCGGGGGTTTCTCTCTCTTTCTTACGTTGTACTTTTTTTTTTTTAATTTTATTAAACGGGTTTAGGCACCATGTAATGATAGTAGTGATGATACGTGTTGTAGGTTTGATGGTAAGTGTGAGAATGCGTTGTATATTTTATGTATGTTACAAGTTACATGCTACAAGTTATATGTTCATGTTCACATGACACTCGCTAGACATTTTTAATTCCAATATGCATTTATTAAATTAAATATAACCATAACACAATAATAACAAAAAAATTATAACAATCATATAACAATCTAGCAGCCATGCTTCCCGTCGCGTCGTACTAGCTACCATATATTGTTTATATGCGCCCTACAATACTCTTCCATTGCCTTCATTGCTTCCCTAGTATACCTGTTGACCCCGCTGGAAATAATCTTATATTTCGAAAATGCATATCTACCACGAACAATATATGCTGATGCTATTTTCTAGTCTTCTTTAACGGACCTAAGTGGTCTATATGGATTGTACCAAAACGACAAATGGTACCGGCACTCTTTCATATACTTACAACCAATGTTCTTTATATGCCCCGATTTCTAAATGAATCTCAAACATGGAAGACATCCTACTATATGATCCTTTACTTATTCACAATGTTATCCCTAGTAATATCTGTTCTTTCATCCTTAATATCTTATTAATTCTTAACTGAGCTACCATCAACCTCAGCTTCTACCTTTCTTCACCTTCGTTTTCGTCTTCCTCTTCCAAATCGACCTCTTCTACTACTCCATCTAGTAACAACATATTTATCCTACTCAACGCATCTGCATGTTGCTCTCTCATTTTCTGTTTTTTAGAAAGTTGAACTCATTCAACTATAATGCCCATCTCTCTATCTTTAAATAATATCCCTATTTTCTGAAATAAAATCACAAAACGCTCTTGTTCTTTTTCCCATACAACCTTATTATATTCCACTACCCCAATACTACCTTATGCCCCTCTATTATCTTCGTCACTATCTTCACTATCTGCAAAATCAGCTAATAGTCTATCTATGTATCTTATAAATGTTGCCGGTGCAATAGCAAATGCAAAAGATTGTTTGTTATACTCGAAATGTCGTTGTGGCGTCATGAAATCAGTATATACTTCTTCGAGGTTTCTTCTAAATACGTCTAATTCCCACTCATCTTTTCCGTTAAGCCATTGCTATGAGACTACCTTGGACTCGAATATTTCACAATAAAGTTACATTCATCCACGAACTTGTCAATTTCATCCGAATTGAAGGGGTTATTTTATTGTCACATTTTATTTTTGTTGGATAGACACTGATATTCAAGCACTTTCTCAGCTTTTGAATAAAGTAACTTGCGGATGTGTGCGCAACATGTTCACTATGAGGAAACCAGATAGCCTACTATTGCTTTCGAACGTTTTCGTTAAATAAACGCATCCAATGTTTGTACTACTCCTTTCGACCATAATAGAGTAGAAAAAATTGTACTATGAGGAACGAGATTGCTTTTTATCGCTAATTTATTAATATTTGAACCTTGTTACGCTGAAACATTTCCGTTGCACAGTTTAGCGCAAAATGTACACGATTCAATTTGAATCGTTTTAACACCGTTATGAACTTAGTTAGATTTGAACTGGATTGATCCAATTCCATTTTTCAGAATCCACTTGATAGGACAAGAACCGTAAATACTGTCTGATTTGTCATATGTCTAGAAAAGTCATCTATAATGGGGATGAGAAAATGTTTACGTGTAATGGCTTTGCTTAAAGGTTTAGGATCCAAACAAATTCTAAATTTACAGTTCGATTTTTCCTACAATTTGCAAATTATTAGCAGGTGAAATTATTCCCTCCAGTACCAATCGCATTAACTCCAAGCTCAAAGATTCCAGTAGGCCGTGCGGTATTTGTTTTTTATAATGCAGTGTCGGTTCTGCGTCTTTATACGAAATGCCTTTCGCAGTCTAGTCACCAGAGCGAGAAACATCAAACTTCCAACCCCTTCTCTGTACAAATAATTAATATTCTCTTTTTAATTTTAATAAAACGAAATAAGAAACCTTGTTTTAATAAAAACAAAGAATTCAATATTTCTTGTTTTATATTTAAAAATAAAAATTATTTCAGAAAAGAAGTAAAACTTTCTTTAATGTGATAATGAAAATTTTTATATTAATTCTTTATCCAAATTCTTTCTAAAAAGAAAAAATTTTCTAAAAATGTATAATATAAATTATTCTTTTTTTGTTTTAACCAGGTATTAATTTCGAGGATTACTATCCTCTTCATCAGCCTGTATTACTTTGAACCCGAATTTACCTCACCCATGTTCTTATATACCTTTAAGAGTATATTTTCCGCCTCCTTGTGCTATTTTCATTTTCCATTATTTTTTAAACAGGTATTTGATTTTAGTCTGTACGTTTATTAGGTCCTTGTTATGTCTGGTTTTGTAAATTTCGTAATCTTCCAGTGTTGTCATCATGCTACCTTTTTTACATTTATGCAACACTTTCAGATTTTCGTTAATGCTTGTGTATTTGTGGTTACTGTCAGTCATGTGTTGTGCATAGTTTGAGTCTATTTTGGATTTGCCGATTTCTTTCACATGTTGGTTAAACCTTCTTGGCCCATTGGTATCGTATTCAGTCTGTTGATCATGTGCAGGTATGCCGCAATCTTAAGTTGTTATGGATTGTGTGGTCCGTTTGTGTTGGTTTTCTGAAGATTTTAAACTTGTGTTCATAATTTTCATACCGAATCGTTAGATCCAGGAAATTAATACACTTGTTTTCTTCAGTTTCCAAAGTGAACTTGATGTTGTCATGTATATTGTTAAGATAGTCGTGAAATTGTTTCAATTGCCGATTGCTTCCTCTAAACAGTGTAAGTACATCATCTACATATCTATGCCAGTATACCACACAGTCCCTATAAGGGTTACTCTCACTCAATATTTTCGAATTCTCTAAGTGATTTTAGAAAATATTGGCTAAAGTTCCCGATAAAGGGTTTCCCATTGATAGTCCTTCTTGCTGTTCATAGAATAGGTCTTGATGTTCGGAGTAATTTTGTTTGGTAATCACCTTTAAGAGATTTCTAATTTCCTTTGCACATTCCGTTTCTCCCTGATTCACGAGCAGGTCGTAAGTGATTCCAATAGTTTCTTCTATTAGAATGTTACTATACATGCTCGTTATAAATATCAAAAGAGGCCAGTTTTGCACCATGAGGAATTTTAACTGATTCTATTTTGTTTACGAGTTCTAGGTTGTTCATCAACGAAGCGTTGTTTTCCAGTTTAACTTTATTCATTAGATACTGATTAACGCGTTTCGCTATCCTGTAGGAGCGGATGTGAAGTTAATCACCGGTTTAATAGGCATATCCGATTTATGAACCTTAGGAAGTCCTTTGATTTTTGGCGCCGACGGTTTGATCATTTGTACCTCATTTCTTGTTTACTAAGAAAAGCTGTACATTTATTTATGCATTTGTTGATACTACTGCAAAATTTATCAGTTGGTCACAATTAAGTCTAATTATATCATTATCCTTAATATAGTCTTAATACTTTGCCGTTGTACAACTCAGCATCCATGATTACCGTCGTGTTGCCTTTATCAGACTTAGTGACGATCGCCCCATGTTCTTTTGGTTTTGAATTTAAATCTGGAAATTGACCTGGCTCAACTGGAATTGCTATATCTGACATAAACAATCAATGAAGAATCTTGTTTGCATAGTGGTTTCGGTGAAGAAAAATAGATCCATCCTGTTTCCTGTCAATTTTCATTGTTAAGTTCACATGCTGCAACTAAACAATCGTTAATGTAAATTGAAAGCATCTTCCTCCTGCCAATAGATCTGCCTTTGTAGAATGCAATCCAAAATCATTCAAACCTTTTACAAATTGTTTGTCACAGTAACGGGACTGCTTAAGACAGTACAAACTTTTGATGAATTTACTCACCTTACCGGAGCCATCAATATAGCGTCTATTTATCCATGTAAAACGGCAGTTTTTATGTCAAACTGTTTTGATAATGGATAATAATGCCTGAACTAATGTACCACTGGAACGTTTCCAGATAATCTATACCATATTACTGGGTAAAACAACCTTTTTATATTTAACTTATATATACCTAACGGTTATTATTTGCTTTATTATCCTGCGGCAATGAAACTAGATCCCAAGTATCGTTTTTAAGTAAAGCATAATAATATGTTTTTCAGCGCCTTCCTTGCCCACATCCAAATTGTTTAATATTTAATTTGCCTTAGTATATCTTTACTGTAATGCAACTTAAATTTACCATTAAATACAGTATGCATTTTGCTTTCTGCCCGATCATGCTGTTGCGGTGGGTAAGAAACCGTTTTTTGATATCAAATTCCACTTGAAGTTAGAAAATTATCTACTACTTTATTGACGTATTCCGTGCCATTGTCAGAACAGAGAATGTTAAGATCACAACCAGTGCCCGTTTTCAACATGATAGTAAACTTCTTTAAATGTCGAGGTGCTTCTGATTTATTTTTCTTAAAGAAATCTTACCGATGATTCGAAAAATAGTCTTTAAACCAAACGAAATATTTCGGTCCGCTTCGAAGAACCCTTCGACCCTATTACATTTAGAACACTTTCCGGTTACTAAATTTTAAGTTTTGAAAATTGGTTTACGATGTTGATTACCTTTTGCAACACATCCTTTTTTGCATTGCTTTGCAACTCATGCTCCTACGCACTGTGCATTTTTTTCCACATGTCTTTTAAACTTGTTCATTACAAAATCTTAAAGCGTTGAGACAACCAACGCCAATTGTTGTCACGATCATTTTTTAAGCTTTCTTGTCGTATTTTATCCGCACTTCAAGTAAATCGCCATCGTTCAATATTACTTTCACTTGAAATTTCTAAATCAACCAATTGTTATGATTGATTAATTTTGTCACACGGGATAAAACCGACTCCAATTTCGTGTTTTTTTATGTATACAATTTTTTGAACTATTCACCGTACCGTTATGCAATGTACTGTTGTACATATATATTGTGTAAGTTATTGAAACAAACAGTGAAAAGAGTTATGGATTAATTAATTCTTCAATAAAAATGAATATTGGTACGAAATTATAACAGTTTTAAGCGCAATTTACCGTTAATTTGTGCCGTTGCATGCAACGATTTAATTTTGAGCGTGTATTAGTAAATGGAGCACGTTTCCACCTTGGGAATTTTTACGCATATTGTCAATCAAGAGATTATTTTTTTTTACTTGTTTCAAAGCCATATTTTACATTTAACAACGATGTCGGATAATGCATCGAAAGATGCAAAATACGAGGGATTTAAAAGATGGCGATGGTATATAGGGAAGCAGATGAAAGTAGCCTCTTTAATTGAATTCCAAATCCAACGTTAAGAAACGATCAGGTGGATACATGGTTTCTCCCGCTTGATCAATGGTTTTACAAAACCATATATATACATATATAATATATATATTAATCAAAGAATTTATAAATTATCGTTGGCAATCATCGAATCATTTTTTAGTACCTCGTTCGGCCCCAACGGCATAAGGTCTACATTTAATTCAAATTCAAACACTTTTTTAATCTATTATCAAAATGTTGGTGGTATGCGCACAAAATCAACGAATTTTTCATTATTTCTATCATCGTCTTGTTACCCGATATCTGTTTTATCTGAGACATGGTTAAAATCAGGAGTTTTAAGCTCTGAATTTTTTGATGATAATTATGTAACGTACAGATGTGACCGATCCAGCCAAACTAGTGATAAATCTGATGGTGGTGGAGTTCTTGTAGCTGTACTTGGCCCAATAATACTGTGGAATATGTTGCTGTGAAATTATCTTGGAATGGAAAATCATTATGTTTATATGCTGCATACGTCCCACCTCTAAGCTCTGCTGAGGTTTATAGCTTACATTGTGCAAATGTTTATTATTTTGTATCTGAGTGTAGTACACATGACATCATATGTGTATTAGGGGATTTCAATCTCCCGGGTTTATGTTGGTGCACTGAGGATGTGGATACGAGTGATGTGGAACAAATTTTTATTGATACCATGTTGTCTTGTAATTTACATCAAATTTGCAAAGTCGCTAACCTGAATGGTAGAATTCTGGACCTAGTTTTACTAAATGATCCTAATTGTGGATTAGTTACTAAGTCGTTAGGACCTTTTGTTCCCGGTAGATTGCACCACAGTGGATTGGAAATCAACTTTGACTGCCAAGAGATGTTTTGTAAATTCATCAACAATACACAACCAAAGGTAAATTTTAATTTTAAGAAGGCTGATATTGCTGGACTGCAGATGTTTCTTGATAAGGTGGACTGTGCGTTAGTTGACTCATTTTAGGTGGTTTTACATGAGGCTTTTGACAAACATGTACCTAAATGCTATAAGCGTAGAAATAACCATCCTCCATGGTGTGACAACAATTTGGTCAATTTGAGAAACAAAAAGAATAAGGCACATACATAGGTGATAACGCGGATTGTTTTAATTCTTTCCAACAACTTCGCCGGACATTTGATAAAGAACAACGCCGAGCCTATAGAAACTATATTTCGCGATTGGAAAATAATTTAATTTCAAACCCTAAACTATTTTGGCCTTTTGTTTATGTCAAAAGAAAATGTTCCGGTTATCCCCAAACGATGTCGTTAAATGATGTTACTGCCTGTAATGCTGAGGACATATGTAAATTATTTGCTGAATTTTTCCAATCAGTCTATAAGAAATACAATGATAAGGTTAACGATGTTTCCTTAGGACATCCTACTACGCATCATCAAAATTTTATTGGAATACCTCATATTTCTGAAAAAGATGTTAGCCTTGGTATATCTAAAATGAAATCGGGATGTGGCTTTGATAATATACCCGCAGTAGTACTTGAGGACCTTAATAGCTCGCTATCATTACCTCTATCTCGGATATTTAATGCGTCTCTGGAGAGTGGTGTATTTCCGTTAATATGGAAGATCAAAAGCGTTCAGCGCCTTCGATTCCAAATGTCAGCTAGATGTGGTTTTCACTGATTTTGAGAAGGCATTTGACTCACCTCAATTTGAGCTACTTCTTGCCAAACTTGATAAATTTGGAGTGAGCGTAGTATTTTTGGATTGGATTGGTTTGGATCGTACCTACGTGATCGGAAGCAGGTAGTTAAAATTAACGGGTTTACATCTAAAATGATTCTGTAGACCCTCAGGGATCTCACCTAGGTCCTGTGCTGTTTAATATATTCATTAATAAAATTGCAGCTCTATTTTAGTACAGTGACTGTGAATTATATGCAGACGACTTGAAAATATCAAAAGCTATACTTATAACCGAGCAACAATGTATTGAAATGCAGAGTGATCTAGATTTACTGTATAAATGGTCAGTTGTGAATAGATTGAATTTAAATTTGGAAAAATGCAAGATTATGAGCTTCTCCAAGAAAAAATCATTTATTAATCTTCAATATCTTACCAGCTTGAAAGGGTTGTAACATTCAAAGATTTGGGTGTTGTATTGGATCATCAATTGATCATATTGATTTGATCGTGGCTAAGTCTAGTTCTCTACTTGACTTTATTCGTCGTATCACAAAGGATTTTCATAATCCACAATTAATTAAAACTTTGTATTGTTCTATTGTTCGGTGTAATTTGGAATATGCGTCGATTATTTGGGATCCTGCTTACAATATTCATATTGATAGAATTGAACGGATTCAGTAGAAATTTATTATTTACTACCTTCATAAACTGAATTGGCCATTTGATCCGAACCTTCCAATGTGGCTGAATATAAAGAATTTGACATCCTACGGCGAATGCTGTAGAATTGCCGATTTGGATTCATTACTTGTAAGACGTAGATGTGGTGCTTCATCGTTGATTTGCTGAATTGTTTTATTGACTTCCTTGAACTACTTGCAAATATTGATATTCATGTGCCCTGCAAACCTACTCGCGTCAGGAATTTTATATATTTGCCGACATTTAACATAGGCTCTCCACCTGCCATTACCATCAAGTTATACCATTAATATTATAACAGTTTGCTAGTGGAGACTCGCAATTAACATAACATTGCCATAAGTCTACCATCAAGTTATACCATGATGGTATAACTTGATGGTAGACTTATGGTATACAAAATTATGACATTTCGTTATTTTCAAAATGGCTTCATTATGATTTTACGTTGAAACTTTGTATTATGCTTTATATTTTAAGCCCAATTTAAAAATAAAAAGCAAAAATATATTAAAATTATTAAATTTCTATAAAAACAATCAGTATCTATTGAATATATCGAGGTTATATACTCCATAAATACTCATTTTCACGAATGATTCCTAAATGTCAGATTTATCGTACATTGACCACACGAGACGCCATCTTTAATAATTTAGTCTTATGGTATGTTAGTGGTAATGGTATGATTTATATCAGGTGGAGACGTAGGGTAAATCTAATTACGCATATAACAATCCGATCCCGGCTATTTGTCGTCAATTTAATGAAAATTTTGATGTGTTAGTGTAAATTAGTACCCTATCCTCTAAAAAGATAAACAAAAAAAATAAACAAAAAATAAAAAAAAAGTACAAAAGTCTGCTACTTCCGGTTAGCCGATTTCCGCCAAAGTTAACTATCCTAAGTATTTATTTTTAGCCCAGAGAACCCGAATCTGCAATAAAAAATAGGGGTTTCTATTTTGTTTTTAAGTTACCCTCGCCCCCTAAAAAGAGGGGATGGGGTACTAATTAACACTAATGTATTTCCCCTTCTGACAGATTAATTTTTGATAATAGGCATTTTTTTTGTAGAGTGCTTATTTTCCAAGTTATTTGATAGTTTAAGCTTTAAAAAAACACCCGGTATATTTGGCTAAGTTCATGTAACTATATTTAAATTTAAATTTAAATAAAAAAGCTATGTTTTCGATGACTAACATTGTTTATTATTCTGAAGAGAAAGATATGCAAGGGGGGGGGGGGGGCAAAATTTGTAGTTACACCACTGGAACAAACACCCGATAGTTGGGACGGATTTCTTATCAAATTTAATTGAATAGATATGCAAATAATATGCAAATAATAGATTAATCAATCAGATGACGTCATTTACAGTACGTGGAGTGATCGCTAGTTGACGACCTGTAACAATTAAAACGTTTGATACGAATCATCCATTTGCTTCATTAACTGATGCGGTTGGGGATTTGTAGACCATCGAGTAGCAATTGGTTGTCCCCACTCCATATGATTATGAAAAACGCCAAGCGGAAACTATCGAGCTTTAAACGTTGTCACAAAGTCGGACAATAGGTTCATATTGGTAGTGGATTGGATTTTGTATTTGCATACATTGATGACATCGTAATCTTTTTAGTCAAGTATTCTAATCTCGTCGACATTACATACTATATATTAACTCGTCAAAGTGTGAGTTTTTACGGCTGATAAAGTAAGCGCTAAACAATCGAAACGGTTGATAAGTCAACAACTACTAATGGAGTAAACGCAATCAGCGTGTTATGGTTTTGAAATGTCCCAGGCACTGCCAGAACGTAGCCAGAAATATGTCAACGGGTGTTGTTTGGCGTTCGAGAAACACCGTTAAGCGGAAGATTATATTCGTGTAAAAGTTTTTTTTTTTTGTATCTAATTTCAGTCTAGCGGTGGAGTTATGTGGCAGCTCAATGTTTAATTATAGAATTACAATAGTATCAATAATAAGCAATGAAAATGAATAACAAGTAGTAGTCAGTAACGAATTCTTATCTATATTGGTTGTATGCCATTAAAATATATTTAAAACAAAAAATAAAGTTTATTCTGAAAACAACCATAAGTTTTTTTTTTTAAAAATAAAGCAAAATTGTTTCCAGAATAAAATGTGTATAGGATAAGCTCTTCACGATCAGTTTTTTTCTATGGGAAAAACAACAACAACATTTTTCAATTTGCAAACCATAAAACAACGAAAATAGGTAGTCACCTTGAGTTTCTTTCGCTAGAGAAGTGATTTTCTCCAAAATAATCTAAGACAGCAATTTGAAAAGCATGCACGGCGCATAGGAGAGCTATGCATTTGCGATCACCTTTCTAATTATCAAATATAGAAAAGTTGACATTTCTATTCATCGGGCATGACCAGTGTAATTCCCTGCTGGTCTACAAATATGGACTTTAGATTATGTCAATGTGCAATAGATGTAAATGAAAAATGTACGTTTATGTAAAATGCTGTATCTTTCACTATGTTTTGCCGACCCCTTCAAACTCACGCGGAAAAATAATTTACCCGAAACTACGGATTCAAAGATTAAGTTCACGGATATTCGCTACATTAAGTGGGTTTTTATTGAAAAAGCAATAAACAATAATAATCAAACTCATAGCTATTAAAGCTGCTGGTCTCTAGTGGTCCGGTTACGAGAAAAACCTACCAATCTACAATTATTAATTTAATTAAAAAACCTAGTGTTAAGTAATTTTGATTTATTTATTAAAAATTTGTATAAAAAATCACAATACTATTTTAAACGAACCCCTTAAACTTTAAGTAACAAATAAAAAATATAACCGTGTAATAGCACCTTCGTATTTATGTACATTCATATATGATAGTTTGTAAAAAAAATGATCCAACTAGAACTATCTTATAACTTTGATTTGACTGCATTTTTTATTTGGAATATTGAATTATTGACCGGTTCTTGATTCAAAGGACTTTTCAATGCTTCAATGAATAAACGTTCGTACACATTACCATCGTATGATCCGAGAGTGGATTTTAAAATACGATCATCGATATCAAAACCATCGACAATACCGACAGCATTGACGCGTAGTTTAGTGAGTACTTGTTCGAGGCGAGATTGTAAATCACGAGCATCATTTTCGGTAATTTTTGTGAACTGCAATAAAAATGTATTATTATTAGTTTTGACTGTTTAAAGTGATATTAAAAAATTAATTACTCTAAATAAATCGCCTTGGGCACGAATACATGCTTCGACGGCGTATAGTTCGACTAGCTGGCGTAGTATATCGCTTAGGGCGGGCGAAAGATTTTTCACCGCACGCTCAATCATTGTATATCCTGATTCAACTAGGAATGCACGACAATGAGCATCGGCAGCCATAGTTAATTCAACCGCTGTTTGATTGGTTGCTTCTTCGTGAGTGGCACCAGCCTTTTTGCGACGTTCAATGTTATCGTAAGCAAGTCGAATTTTTTCACCAGCAACTGTTTTTAGGCCAGCAATTATTCCATCGATTGATGAATCCCATCGACCGGGTTCACGATATTTAATCAAATCACCAATATAAGATACCGTTGGTGTGAGTGGTTCACCTTTTAATGCGCTGGACCATGCCTTTACTAAAAATCGTGCTGTCTGTAGTAGCAATACGGTGTTTTCACCTTCGTACGTAATGGCGGCTGTTACCATACCATACATTAATGGGAAACCAGATGAAGATAAATATCCATGACCACCGCAAGCAAGACGACATTGTTCCACGCCGGCTGAACCATCGGCTGTCGACACAGCTTTAAGACAACATGAAATTGCGTGCAACTCAGGTAATCGTTCCAAATTTCCTTTATCCATATCGGAGGTGAGTTGGTTGTATTTTTCCCATAAATCATCGGCTGTGACCCGGAATACAATACTTTTAGCGAGTAGTGGGAATAATTTATATTGTTGAGTGACATGATCGAGTACTTGAACTTCGGGAAGACTGCAAAAAAAAAGAAATCAAGATTTCATAAATTATTTTGATTAACTTAGTTCAAAGTGTAATATAATTTAAACGTACTCTGGATTGATTGGACTTTGACGACGAACAGCCGAATATCTTATCGCTACAGTTACTGCTTTTGATAAATAATTGGACATATCACGAACGATAACGACGCGGACAAACATCATGGTACCATAGGCGAGAACGTTCGATGGTGATTTGACGTAGGTTCCATCTTTCAGCACTTGCGAATTTCTCATTAACATATTTTTACGTGGAATGCGTACGTTTTTAAATCCTAAGAAACCGTTGTTGACACCATTCATACCCAATTTGTTGCCAATTTCACCGATATGAATACCTTTAAGCGGCATATGACTATCTTCATCTCGAAGTTGTACAATAAATGGATGAATTCCATGACATTTTCCGCCTGTATATAATTGGGCGACAACAACTGCATAGTTAACGGTGTGGCCTAGATTTCCTGGCCACCATTTGTACGATGTAAGAGTTGGACTCTCGAGTATAAATTCTTCGGTTTTATCATCGTATGTTGCGGTTGTTTCTAGTCCACGAATAAATGTTCCGTGTCCAAGTTCAGTTTGTGCATATGTTCCGAGAATTTCACCAGACCATGCACGTCCTAAAAATTCGGCTTGTTGTTCTGTTGTCGCCTGACCAATTAATGTCGGTAGGAACATAACAAAATGTACACCAGTTGGATTGCCCGCATCAACACAACCAGCACCTAATTGACCACCTAACAAGGCCATATAAATATCGATTCCATCGCTACCAGTAACTTGTAATTCTTTTATTTTTCGAAATACTACAGCCGCTTGTTTAATACTGTGTTCGTACACTTCTTTGTGAGACATATAGCTAATGGGTAACGGATCTTTGTAAATGGGGTCATCGAAGAAAAAATTTTCTGGAAAATAAAATATGTATGAGGAAATGCAATAAATCGATTTTACTGAATTAAAATTTAATTAGTTAATAAATTATCTATGTGCATATATCTATGTGTACAACAATTGTCTGGCAAGGTCAGGTAAAATTGGTATGTGCCTGTCCTCGACTCCCATGTCGCCTAAAATGTTATTCTCTTATCTAGAATCAACAATTAATTGAATTTTGGAGTGTTTAATCTTATCAATGCCGAATATTGTATAACATGTACAGGCAGTTAATGTGTTAATTTTTTTTTGTTTAATAAGTTGTTAGCTCAATAAATCGCGTACTCTATCTACACCACAACAAAAATTTATCTGCGTACTTTGTCAGCTTATAAAAAATAGAAAATGAGTTTTGGACTTTGAACTCAAAAATCTGGTAATCCATAAGCAATTAAATACTTAAGATATATACTTAATTGATGTCGAACTTAAACCGGATCACTGTCAAACATACATTTATTAATTTGCATTAATTTTACAGCTTGACATTCAATTAAATCTCTTTATGCACTTATAACATTAAAATGTAATATGTACTCAAGCTGCACGTACCTCTTTCACGACGTTCCCTTAACTTTTCTTTTCCTCCATACCACCATTCACTAAATTCTTCCACATTGAACGTTACATTTTTTCGTTCATTCGCCAAATCTTTATTTATCGTATTTGGAATTTTAACAATTGGTTTATACATTATTTATATTAATTTAATATTACACAAAATTATTAACGTATTAACGTAAGTCAAGCTAATCAACGAATGACGGGAAAACTGACTTTTTTTAATTTTTAACTTTATATTATGATTAAATACTGATTATTTACAGAATGACTAGATTAAATGTCACAATTCACTTCATATATACGATATTTTCATAATATAGAAACGAAATCTCTCTTGAGCTTACAGGGTGGTGCGCGATAAATTCTTATGATGATTGTAAAAGTTGGAAAATCGCCTCTCTCGAAGAAATTGACGGTTTGGAACAGAAAAATGAAATGCAATTTTATATATATGTGTTCGTACTTTCAAAATGCGATTAAATAGTAGATGGCTTCGCGGATGTCAAATAGAAAAGTAGTAAATGTATTATTTTAATTAATTAATTAATGCAATTTGGTAATAAAGATGAATACCACGTATAGGCTAGGTCTATTGTCAATTAGCCCCACACCACTTCAAAAAGCCCATTTTAAATTATTTTTCCGATCTGGATCTTTGGAGCGTTATAAATATTACCTATAGGGTAATTTTTTAGTTACAGTGTTTGTCGTTAAATGTCTATTATTATAATAAATACTGGCCATTTAATCGAGACAAAAAGAAAACAACAATTATAAATATAATTTTTAGATTAAATTTTGTTGTTATTTACCGTCATATTTTTATTTTCAAGCATATACTAATTAGACATACAATTTATCTAGTTATAGCTTAAAAATAATATAACATCAAATAATGAAACTTTTAATACAGAATTTCTAGTTCCTATACAAGTAGTTCTGTTCTGAAGAAAATGAAACATGCGTTTCATATTAAGTGCTGTTTGTTTTATTTCGAAATAATATTAAACGCGTATTTAATTTTCTTCAGAACAGAATAAGAACTCAAAATTTTGTATAAAACTTTCATCATTTGAAGTTTCATCAATTTTACGCTATAACTAGTTAAATTGTATATCTAATTAGGATAAACTTGCAAATCAAAATATGGCGGTTAATAACAACAAAATGTAATCTAAAACTTATTTTAAATTTCCCATATGAATATGATGTTTCTCTTATTGTTTATCCCAACCATACAATTGGTGTTAATCGGTAGAACTAATTAAAAAATTGCCCTATTGAATTTGTTTGCCCATTTACGAATGTATTACCGGTGGGAAAAGTAGGAAAACAACCTCTTACAAAAAAAAACTGAAAATATCAATCTCGTTTTAATTGACGGTTTATTTTCTTTATTTTAAAATATTCAAGGAATAATATTCTAAAATAATTTAAGTGCTTTAAGAAATGTCAAACGCCAAATTATAATGATCATTAGTTCAAAAAGAATACGCAACGTGGTGCCCGCAATTATTGCATTAAAATTTAAAAAAAATTGTACTAGACCATGATACATTTTTTTTTTTGTTTATTTTTAATTCCAACATCAATTTATACTTCGATTGTCTGTCACCTCGTTAAGATTACCAAACAAAAAGAATTATTTTCTCCCAAAAAGAATGTTTTAATCCGCTAAGTTTTTTTATAATTATGTTTATATTTAATTAAGTTTAGTTTAGTTTTAAATTATATAAACATATTATAAAAATAGATTGAGGTAAGTATCAGAGCAGATGCAATTTGTAATATTGTGATATGTGTCCGTTTCTATTTTTTTTTCTCTTTTTAATGCATTCTGAAGGTAAACAACGCGATTAAAACGATTCGTCGGTGGAACGGATCGTACACGGTACATCACACACACAAAAGGAATAACATCACAACAAATCTCAACTATGGATAAAAAGTTGTTTTATTGTTTCCTATATAAATTATTACAAATTATCGTAATTATACCCGTAACTGTGTCGGATAATGTAAGTTTAAACGTCTTCGATGTATTTTTTTCCGTCACCATATGGAATGTCACTTTTTTATTGATTTTTTATTTTGGCATATACGTGTGAATATGCCATGTGTATAAATTTACGTTTGTTTGAACATATGGTTCGTTTTAGAATTATAGGCTCGTGCTTATCACAATCGCATAACATTATAATTGTGACCTCTGTGATTGATGGGTCACGTAAAGTAATGAGCGAAGTCCACGTAACTTCTTTAAAGAAGTTACTGGACTACACCATACCTTCAGACTTAGGTCTATTGCCTTTCAGAACCAGTATTAAAACCTCTATCGCGATATAGCTCTGCTTTGCACAGCATACAAATTACTATCTTACATAATATTGGAAAGTCTTAATAATATATCCCCTCCTTTCTAGTCAAATGTATATCGTTCATGAAGTAAACGAACAGCAAATAGGTATATAAAATGCCAATTCTCTTTCAGAATCTTAAAACACTGCGACAACAAGGTGGCTATGATTATGGAGAATATCCACAACCAGAACCGGATCTAGATCAAATTGCAAAATATCAACAATCTCAAATTTTAGCAGAGACAAAAAGGCGAAAAAGTCTTTCCGCAACACCGGTACTCGAACAAACCGATCGTTTAAACGAAAGTTTTGTTGTACAATCAACGTGGCCGGATGATTCGTTAAAAATAGGACAAGTAGCCGCTGTTACATTAGATACAATGGGTAATGTTGTGATATTTCATAGAGGTGATCATATTTGGGGTTCCGAATCGTTTGATGTTTATAATACGTATGCGGATAGATCTAAAGGCGCTATTACTGGTAATACTGTGGTGGGATACGATCGACAAACGGGCAAAGTTAAATTTCAGTGGGGGAAAAATTTGTAAGAATTTCTTGCTTTTTTGTTAATTGGCCAACTGAACGATTTTCATTTTTTTTCGTAGATTTTATATGCCGCACGGATTGACAATCGATAAAAATTATAATGTTTGGATAACAGATGTTGCCCTTCATCAGGTTATGAAATTTTCTTCGAGCAATGGTGTTATAAATGATAATCCACTTCTTGTACTGGGTACTGCTTTTAAACCGGGCAATACACCAGACACATTTTGTAAACCAACTGCGGTTGCCGTTTTATCGAATGGTGATTTTTTTGTTGCCGATGGATATTGTAATGCTCGAATCATTAAATACAACAAAAATGGCAATAAACTATTAAAATGGGGTGAAAATTCGTTCAAAGGTGAATCAATTGCTATTGCACCAGAAAATTATTTTGCTGTGCCCCACGGTCTAGCACTAGCCGAGGAAAAAAATATATTATTTGTGGCCGACCGAGAAAATGGTCGAGTACAAAGTTTTAACGTAACCGATGGCACATTCCAAGCACAATATCACTATCCGATAGTTGGTGATCGACTTTTTAGTGTTGCATACGCACCAATAAACGATGGACAATTGTACGTGATCAATGGACCAGATTCAAAGCATGCCGTTAAAGGATTTGTGATTGAGTTAAAAACTAATCGTGTCGTCTCGAAATTTGGTCCGAATGGTCAAAATTTTTCGACTCCACACGATATTACGGTTTCACGTGATGGTTCTGAAGTGTACGTTGCCGAATTGGCACCAAATAAAGTTTATAAATTTTTGTCCATCGATTATGTAAATAATAAAACTATTGTGAATACAAAACCAACGGCAACAACGGATGGAACAGGGGCGGGTACAATAGGTGTTTCGTTAACATCAAATAATGCGTTAGAGGCTCAATCAGCGCTACAGACTGAGACGGGGACCACGGCTCTATTTATATTGCTTACGATCGCAATAGTCGCCCTTGTAATATTTGGGATTGTTATGCTGATATCTCGCCGAAGAAAACGAGGTAGGATTCCTTACGAGGGATTTGATTCAAATCTTAAGTACACAGCTTATACATAAATTCCTTCCTCATATGTATGTTTTATATACACACACACACACCCACATTTTTGATATTATTTTAAGTTTTATTTTATTTTTTATGTAATTTCATTTTTGGTATACAAATATAATTTTTTTTTTTTACATTTTAGTTCGTTTCAATATTTTACATTTTTTAACTACATTACCTACTAAAAACACTTGTAATTCATTATTAGGTTGTATGCCATTCGGTATGCGCAATCGACGTCATGCATGGGATTTTCCTACCGTTGGTAAACCGGAAGGTTTCAATTTAGGAAATTTGTTGGATCGTAAACGAGGTTTCGAAAAATTAAATCAAGAAGCAAGTGATGAGGAACCAAATGTAACAACAAATATGCTACCTAATCAGCAGTTTGCATAAATATATTTAATTATGATTTTCATAAATTTTAAACACCATAAAGTCATGTACACAAGCAATTTAAGTAGTGCCATCTTTGAATCAGATTATAAACTAAAAGACCAGCAGAAATAGATGGCAGTATCAATTGATCATTATACTGTTTTTATTTTAACATATCTTCTCTATAAACTTATGCACTGTAAATAAAGTAAACAAAATAATTAAACCGGTGGAGTATTGTAACCGTTCATATTTTTTTTTTTTAAATAGCAAAGACACACACCTAGTATAATTTCGCAAAGCAAATCTGATCGACATCTATGATTGAGTAAACTAAGCTACGAGGTTTATTGTAAAAAAAATAATGGTTTGATAATTTCTGGTTCTTAGCTTGTGGTATGGACTTCAAGAACGAAAAAAACATTTTCGAAAATGTACAAAATTTTAAATATTATCAGTAAAAAAAAATTATAATTTTACACAAGTTGTAATATGATTTCGTGGTGATATATGCGGATCAAATAATGGAAGCACGTTACAGTATGTTGATTTATTTTCGAGTATAAATAAGGCACGATCAAGTAAAATGGCAGTTTCGACGAGTGGCGCAATCATTAATCGTAGCGTATAAAAAATCACAATTTTGTACCAATCGTTTAAATTTCGAACGATATCTGTCGTAATATCGTTTTGTGTAATTTCTATATGTAAATTCATAACGGCCGTTTTACAATATTCGTAAAAATTTAAATTTTCGTTGTATTTAATGGACCGAAGTCCTGCGTGGCACAGATGAGGCCATTTTGATATGATTATTTTTTCGATTGCGGCACGATATGAATGAATCCGTAAAAAATGTATATTATTGTCGTTTAATTTTTCATGCAATATTTCGATGGCATGGCAAGCAATTTCGCGTGATTCATAGCTTAGTTTCGATTCATTTATGCGTTCCATTAGATATCGACTAAGCGGATAACAGTACGTCGATAGTTTCATATAACAACAACCGACAAGATTTATAAATTTTGCCTCGGGTATTTTAAGAAATAGTCGCATTAGTATGACCGCCAAATCACCACACGGATGCAATCCAATAATTCCAAATTGAAATTGTTCACGATTTTTAATTTTTAATGATGTAATGAGTTGTTCACGAAACTCGTTTGGTCGCATGCTACTCGTTAGTTTGATTGTTAGATGGATTGGTGTTTTGTACTTACAATCCGGAATGTAATTGGCTAAAAGTCTTTCCAATTTACTATCGATCATTTCGGCTTGTCGATTTAATTTATCTTGTTGTTCCAGACAAACCATATTTAACCCGTAACCATAGCCAAGCACACGAGAAAGATGACCCAGGCCAGCTCCAAAATCTACGATATATCTAACATTTAATTTTCGTGCGGTTTCATAACATATTTGACTCATTTTATCAACTTCATGACGTTTTTTCGGTTTTACATGTTTTTCGAATATATATTTTAGTTTTGGATGCTTTAATAAGGTTGCCCCATTGCCACATGGATCGACGGGTTCCCTAGAAATGTTTAGTTTGGCGAGTAAACATTTTAGGGCTAGTATTGATAACGGTAGACATAAAGTAGTTGAACATTTATTTCCATTCAATAATATCGCTAGATCTTTTGGCGGAATTTGACGAAACGCCGCTTTCCAACTTGTTGGCAATTGGTCCCAGTGGTCTTCGATATAAAAATCCTATTAAAATATTTACCAATAAATACATTTATAAATAATTATAACCAATTGTCTTACGAGAACATCCGAATTTAATAACCAATTAAATTTATTTAATATTAATAAAATATCATCCAGATTCTGTTTCACTTTGTTTACTTCCATGCCATGTGCTACTCGATGATAAACAAAGTACAGACTCTCCAAATTTGGAGAGATAGTTTGTCGCCACCTTCATTCCTATAAAAATGTCAAACATAGAAATAAAACGTCAAATCGAAAATATTAAAAACGAAAGGCGACGTCCAATTTTCGATAACAATAAAATATAATAAAAAAGGTAATTTAAAATTTATTTCGTAACTAATAAAATGCATCCAAATTGGAAAGCAATATCTACCGTTTATATAAAACATCAACCGTTTGTTACCGAAACGGAAATAAATCAAAATGAACCTATTCAAAAAAAGACCATTCCAAATGCTGCATTAAATGGTGCGGAAGTTTCTAATTTTTATAAGACAATCATAAATTCGGTATCACACCCGCAGCCAAACAAGAAAAGACAAGTTGATATACAATTTAAAACCAATCCTTCAAGAGTTCAAACTCGTTTAACATTCAATCAATTTTGTTTGGCCGTGACGCAAAATGATAGTAGCGCTGTGGAAGAAACTTGTCGATCTTCGCCCCAAATGATTAACCAAACCGATCAGTATAATTGGACACCAGTTATGATGGCTGCATGTGAAGGGGCACATAAATCATTTGAAATATTATTAAGACATAATTGTGATATAAACAAATCCGACAGAAACGGTAATTCGGTGTATAGTTTGGCAAAAAGACGAGGCCATCGCCACATACTGGAATTGATCATGAAATATTTTAAAAGCAATACAAAACATGAAACGGATGAAGCTGAGCCGTGTAAACAAACCGAATTCTATTGTGATCTATGTAAATATAATTTTAAAGAGTCGTCGTCGAAGGAGCATATAACGTCGACCCTGCACCAATTCAATATGGAACATTTTAAATTTCCCATTCGATTCGGTATCGACGAACATAATCGTGGATTTCAGTTGATGCTTAAACAAGGGTGGAATAAAGTGAGTGGCCTTGGTCGAGAACAAAATGGTACAATATTCCCAGTTAAAACACAAATTCGTGAATTTAGAAGTGGCTTTGGAATTGAGCAAAAAACAAATGAACGTGTAACCCATTTCAAACCGTACGATTTAGCGGCAATCAAACGAAATAATATACCACCAAAGGTCATGAACAAGCGTGATATTGAACGCAAAGCAAATCATGATCGGAATAAAGAAAGAAAAATTAGAAAAGCTTTATCATAGCCCTCTTCTATCTTCCATCTTTGCAGACTCAAATCATGAACGAGGAATCTGTCAACAAGGTGATGGCCATTCTGGTAAAAACAGAAATGGTCGCAGATAAAATATCGATGAATAAACAGGAACTAGTAAATTTAGATAAACGACGGCAAGAGACTCGAGAGGCACTTCGCAATATTGAAAAATTGACTGAGAATAAAATTTGGATTACAATTGGCACAATGCTGGTCAAAGTTAAACGCGACAAGGCAATAGAACTTCTTAAAAAAGGTTAAATTAAATTGGACGTTGTAATTATATAAAAATTCCAATCGAACGAATTTTGATCACATTTTCAGATCAAGCCCAATTGGAACAGGAGATCAACAAATTGCACAGTAATCAAAAAATTCTAGTAAACGATCTTCGTGATATGGAACATGCACCACAATTGAAAGGATTTAATTTAAAGCCACTCAGTCAAATTGAATTGTCTGCACTTCGGAAAAATTTTTGATATGTAAATGAAAATAAAAAATTCTCATAAGAAAAAAAAAATCCCGCCTTTTTATTATGTTTTCATTTAAAAATTTGACGAAACTTAACGAAAGTCTCCATTATATATTTTGACCATACGTTTTTAGTTTTTTATTTTTACATATGTTTGATAAAAAAACGATTGTGACAAATTTAGTGAAGAATATAGATTTTTATACACATATACATATGATGGAATTTGGTGGTGTTGTTGTTTTTTCTTATATACTTGTGTGTTCTGTGTAGAAAAAATATGACGAACATTTTTTTTAATATGATAGCCATATTTTTTCGTATTATTTCTAGAGTACCCCCCAAACTATATAGTATACATAATAGAGTCATTTGCAATATTATTTGTGTATATAAATAATTTATTGTTATATATAAATATAATTATGTTGGATACATAAAAATATATTGAAAAAAAAGTTTTTTGAATTATTTGTGTTAAATAAAAATGTATTGTGGTGAATAAATTATTAAATTCCAATTAGATATATGTTGAAAATTATTTTGTGTTGAATATATGTTACATGATGTTTTAAATTTGTTAATAAAATTAATTTATATTAATTTTATTATTTTGTGTTTGAATAAATCTTAAATAAAAAAGAACAAAAAAATATATCAAGAAATTAATTTAATAAAAAAACGAGTTCGCAAAAGAAGTTAATAAGAAAAAAAAAATTGCAATAAGAAAATATTACAGCAAAATGAAAATGTGTTAGTGTGTTGAGTTGAAAAAAGTTAAATTAAAAAGAATATAATTATATATAAAATATCGATTTAATCGAATTAATTTTTATGTAAATTTGTGAGTTCATCTAATTACTTATGTGTGTTTGGTGAAAAATTATGGAATTTCTGGAAAATTTTATGCTTAAAAGGTAAATACAAATTTTGATGCATAAAAATTTATTTTTTAATAAATAAACTTGTTGCTCATTTCGGGCTTGATGCGAATATAAATGTATGTGTGCGTATATGAGCTAATAATATGCTAAATATTAGTACATTTATTGTGAATAAATTGCGAGGTGAGAGAAGTCGTTTAAAAATGTTGTTTTTTCAAAAGATGTTTTAAGAGTATAGGGCATCAAATTCGGTTTGGGGCTGTTGTCGTTCCCTGCTAGCTCTTCCCAATTTTCATTTGCCCTGCGTATTCTGCTCTAGTGAAATCGTGTTTATGAAGTGGACATTTCTAGATTTCTTCAGTGTGTTGACGGTATTTCACAAATGACACGGCCATGTGCTATGAGGAACAGCAATGGCAATAGTTCACATTCTTGTTTAACGACTCGTGTGTTGTTGTAATTGTTATATTGCATCCTTGTGTGTTGAATCCTATGTGTAAATTTCTGTGGTTGAGTTGGATTATTTCCTTCGGGATACCTATTTTACGAAGCAAAGAAATATTAGTTGGTTCCTTTCGTTGGATTGTACGATGATAATATGGATTGCACAAATATAATCTTTGTTGCTCTTGCCTATAATTCCTATACTTCAATAATGTTGCGGAGAGGGATGTCTTGTCAGTTTTAAATTCTCTTATGTTTCCTTTATTTGGCATTGTTATAGCCCGGTTTCCATTTCTTTAGAATGGTACTGTCGCTACAAATGTGTCACAACTGATAATTTCAGCTGGTATATTAAGCATTTCGGGGGCTTTGTTGGTGATTTTCTATAGTACACTTCTAGCTTCTCAAAATCTAAAAGTTCGTCATTGTGTTTGCTATATTTGCAACTATCATCATAGAATTATTTCCTGTGGGTCCTTTATTAGTGGGATATTTGTAAATTTACTTTATTTGTGTAGGGTGTGTGTGCATATCGTAGTGTGAGAATGTCTTTTTTATTTCAACTCCTTTTATATTTACGTATAATTCCAAATCCAAGGTTTTCTGGTATACATTGTATGGCCAAGCACATTGAAACCTCTCTGCGAGAATGACATGAAGCGTTTTTGTGAAGCAGACTCCTTGTGAATTGTCAATATTTTTCAATTGAATTTACAATATTTCTTCCGTTATTATCACATGTGAGGAGTGTAAGACCTTCAGGACTTCTGACTCTCGGCAGAGCTACATGAACCAAAAGTTAAGGGTGTCTGCGATTGTGGGTATATACAATTTCAGCAAATGTTCCTAATTGGGACTAGTTAATACTCATAGCACACTCGGGTTCTTGATAGAAGTAAGTTCTTTTGGCCTTAATAGATGTATTCCGATTCAAGGGAATTGTCGCAAATCTTAAACTCATAGATGTTGCGCTAATATATTGGAACATAAGCCCAGTTTAGTTACCCATCAGCAACATCAATATTAGCGGGTATTCTCGAAAGGACTCAATTGCCTTCATTGAAGACTCTGAAGAACGGCATGGTATTGTTCTTGATTTGTGCACCCAGCAATTGCCTCAGTTATAAAAGTTATAAAAGTTTCCATCGTAGAACAGTCGAACTCCTTTAGGGCAGAGCACACAATACCTCGGTTAGCTCGTAAAATTTGAAAATTTTCAACAATTGATCCCCAATTACCCGTTGCTTCTTTTGTTTATAAATTGAGGTATCTCTAATGGTGGGCAACTGCTGTAAATATCCTATAAAGATCACGTGCATCCTCCTAAAAAAGGAGTAGCATTATTTCTGGTTATCTCCTTAAGCCTCCCTTCCATTTGGTCTAAATTTCAGCCGCGACCACAAACTCGCATACAGATTTCTCTTCTTCATTGATAGAGGCATTTGGAGGTCTCTCGTGTTGATTTTAATTGCGGAATGAATGGTTGTACCTCCAATAGCTACCGCAGCTTTATACGATGATGTACAGGTCATTCATTGTGACCATTCTTATTTCTATATTCTGCTAAACCCTTTCTTTGGCATTAGCGTTGTATCTGGAAACGAATTGCACGAGAATGACTTATTAAAGTTCTTTTAAATCGAATCATCTTCAAGTTCTTCAATTTTCTTCATAGTTTTTTGCTTCATCTTTCTCTGTCTAGTAAGCGAATAGTCGGGATATAAAGACAACCTTTATGAAGCACCTAGATATAAAGACAACCTTTATGAAGCACCGGAGAATAGCAAACAAACTCCAAGAAGCCTCCTGAAATTCTAGATTCTGTTCAATAATTTGCAAGAGTTGTTTTGCTACAAACTGCTGAATCCTCTGGTTGTTTTTTTAACGCAATCTTTCACTTTTGAATGGATAGTTTTTAAACTGAAAGGATTAAAATTTCGAAAGATTAATTTCGTTACTTTGGTGAAAATGATCAATATCGTCGTAGTCAGTTTCTTCCAAATTTTTTCCTGATAAGTTCGAACCTGCTGCGCCTGTAGTTGTGGGAGCCTTTTTAGGCCGTAAAATTTGGGGTTTTCATGAGTTAAAATATCTATAAGATGGTGAGTTGGAAGTTTGATGTTGCCATAACCCTCTGAACTATAACCTCTATGCTGATATTCGATCCGCTTAAAGAAGTTATTAACTCGTTATTTTCAGAATGAAGTATATTTCTTGGATTGTAGGTTTGGCGTCATCACATTAATTAAATTGTGCAAGTAACGGAATCTTCATTGACCAATGAAATTTTTTTTTTTAAAATTATTTAAACCTGAATGTCTTTAAGAATCATCTCTTCTGCTTGCCTTTTGAATTTATTTAAAATCTTTAATATATGTGATCACCCGCCATCGCTTGTTTGTTGTTTCTGTTTACTCACGATTGGCTTCTTGCGGGTGATGTGAATTACAATTTTCGCGCTAAAAACTTATATAATCTTGTACACTATATTGATGTGCACTAAATATTGCGAATTGTAGCTGCTCGTAGAATTCAATTTGTTTGAATGACACCATCTGCTTCTTCTGTAAATGCATATCACTGAATAATTGTTTTATTCCTAATCTTTAAACAGAAACGTGCTGTTATGTGTCTTGTCTGCCTGAAAACCTCTGTCATTTTGAAATCAATGTTTAGGTTATATTTGTTAAAAACTTAA
Organism: Tipula confusa; assembly: GCA_963556175.1. Lineage (NCBI taxonomy): Eukaryota > Metazoa > Arthropoda > Insecta > Diptera > Tipulidae > Tipula > Tipula confusa. The sequence continues at coordinate 59,921,394 of OY744477.1, read as the reverse complement.
AATATCTTAAAGAAATGAAAACTTAAATCGTATAAAGTTATAAATGTTCAATATGACACTTTAATTCATAATTCAACCTGGCAATTGAAGCGATTTGATAACAACCTTTTACTGATCGTCTACTAGTTTTGTATGGACGTTCTCCATATCATTGATTTATTAATTAGCGTCGTTTAATGACATGTTATAATTATACCTAACTGGTAACACCAACCAATCTAATACAAATATGTAAGATACTACTGACCACTAAACGCGGCGATTCATTTCAATTTAATTATATTTTCAAGTACAAACCCATAACCAGTTTAGTTATTATAATTACTCATCCATTATATTACTTGATTTTTTATGAAATACTTCATTGATTATAGACAAGTACATTATAATTCAACTCGTTTTAATCATAATGCATAAACTACATAAAACCACATTCTAATTAATATGCATCGGTTATGGACATTTTTAACATGTCAGTTTTTTTTCCATCATCCACACAGTCAATGTACTAATATTAAATCAATATAAAAAAAAATATAACCAAAAAAAAAAAAACACATACATTTATACTTAAATTGCTTATGTTTTATATCAAGGTCGAATATTGTTATATACACACTATCGCACTATAAATACATATACATATCTATGTACGTAATACTATTCCAATTGGATTTATGTATGGATACAAAAAAACATTATGAAGTAAATGACAATGTGTTAGTTTTATTAATTTTAATCTCATCTCGCGTTTTGAACATATAAACTTTGTAAGCGAATTAATTATAAATTTAATAAATTTTTACAATCATAATTTTATTTTAATCATTGTAATAAATAATAAAATGTTATAAGACATTTTTAAAATCCAGAGTCAGACGACAATTTCATAATATTATGGTAATCATATTGGAAAAGAAAAAGTAGAGGAAAACATTTTTTTTTTTTCATTCAAATTTTTAAAGCAAAATATTTTTGTATGAACGGATATTAATTGATATTCATAATTCTTTTGCATATATTTCTCAAAAAAAAAAAAAAAAAATTAAAAATTAAAATTTTTTTGTAAAAACTATCACAAAATGCATTTACATATGAATACGAATTTTAAACCGGTGTATGCTATATGGTGTGGTTTGGGATCCAGGGTTGATTTTTTTAAAGATATGTTCTATAGTCGCGCTTTGTTCGTAATACGTAATACGTAAATACGTAATCTTCAGATATTGAAAACGGTTTGAATGACATTGCACATTATAAGTCTGATGTTCTCTTTTTGTGGGATATAACCTATTGGTTAGTCCCGATTTAGGTTATGTATACTCTAACCAGATCCAAATTATCTTGGTTGCTGTTTACTTCTTTCCGTAAATGTACTTCTAATGTTCTGTTGATTCCTGCGGTTTTCTAATTTTGCGGCTTTGACACAACTCCTGGAATACAGATGACTCGAAGTTTTGTCTTCGATTTCAATGTAGCTCCAGTGGTACTTCGAATCTGCATATCTAATTGTTCACAAATGTGTTCACAACTTTCCGAGTTTCTTAGTTCTTGATAAGATATCTATTCGTCAATTGACCCAATATAAGCGATCTCTTGCTTTGTCCAATGTATTATCGATGCCCAAATGTGATTCAGATTTACATTATGCATCTCCTGCAGAATTTCTTTCATTCGGTTTGCTGGTAGCACGATTTGCTGTCTGATGTTGCCGTGAGCCGATTCTCAAAGCCTTTAGACATTACATCGGCATTGTTTTGCAGTAGGCCTTTCCTATTTTCGGTTTTAATCAAGTAGGCTTGCAATCGTTCGATCCATCTTGAAATTTGTCTCTCTGGCTTTGCATCAGCCATTTAAGTGCCGGATCGTCTTTTCAAACTTGCAAAGTTTTTTTCTAGCTTCAGTGCCCAAAATTAAAAAATCACCTGCTCGTAGATACGCCAAAATCGGAGAGCTGCAGTGCTTCTTTTTTTTGTTGCACGGAAGCGTCTTGATGCTCCTTAGTCCAGTGAAATTTTGAGATTTTTCAGTTAGTCGATGTAGGCTCCGTGTACTGAACTCTGGGACATTCCTTGGTGCGGGATCCAGGTATATTTTACTTCCTTCTTGAAAAGGCTACATTTTTGTTGCACTAAACTTTAATCAGCCATCTTTAATAATTCTCAGAACTTACTAAAGATTGCTTACATGTTCATCAAAGGTACGTCCTATTCATCCAGATGACCCAAACAAGTTTTCTGTAGTAAGGCGGTCTTCTCGAATTGCAACCTGCCAATATCCGCTTTTAAGATCCAACATAATGAAGATGAAGGATAGCGTATCAAATGTGTCTTAAATTGGTGGTAATGGGTAACTGTCCTTTTTAGTCACATCGGTGAGCTTGCGGTAACCAACACAGAGCTTCGTCGAACCATCTTTCTATTTAACAAGTATAACTGGTGGACTCTAAGGGCTGTTCGACTCGATTCTTCCATCATGTGCCATTTTTTAACCAGCTCATCGGCCTTTTGTTGTTTCGCTGATGTAAATCGTCTTGGCGCTTGTCGAATAGTAGTAGTATTTCCTGTGTTAATATGATGCTGAACAATATTAGTTTGCCCTATATTGCCATCGTTGCTGCTTTTGCTTCTGCTGTCGGAAGATAATTGGATAGTAAACGAATAATCCGCACAAGGCTCGCAGTTTGCGATGTAGTCGACTTTCTCTATTTCCCAATCATTTATCTTCCTTGATTACACTTACTGCCGGACTCCCGTTCGTTACTCCCACGGGAGCTTTTGGGGGAGTTTCATCAAGGTTCACCATGAAGATGCGTGGTTACTATTCTAATTTTGGTTCCCTCAAGGTCATCGTTTATTCTAGCATAGATACTTTTCTTAATCATTGCTGGTATCTCTATCGTTTCTCCAGTAATGACTCGTAATCTAATATGTTCATTGTAAATCTAGGCCGGTATACTGGCAACTAAAAATCTATGTTTAAACCGTATTCCTCCGATTGTTACTGGTAGGGAACATTCTCCTTTTACCGCAGCATTTAAACCAGAAGCCGTGCTCAGTTTGTGCCATATCAAGACGTATGACCGATTTGAAAGCTCCGGTATCCATTTTTTAGGCAATTTGAGTTGTTCAATTAGAACAGTGACTCTGGAAGTGACCAGCAAAGCTGATGGCACTTTGTTTTCCGGATCTTTATTCATGACGCGAGATAAATAATCTTCCTCACCATCTTCCTTCTTTATGCGCCTATCTGCCGCAATCTCCCGACTGTCAAACTGTTTCATCGTTAAACCGGTTCCTGGTTAACGATGAAGCAGTAACAAGGTTTTTGACATTTGAAATATTTCGACCGAGAATTGGACCTTCGGCGTGTACCACTCTAGAAGCCTTGAGTTATTTTATGATCGTGGCACCACTCATGGCCTGAATCTTCGAAATATCTTTTACTTCTAAGTAGTTTCCGCAATTTGAAGTTGTCAGATTGCTAAGAATTGCTAAGGTGGCTCTTGTTGTTCAATTAACGGGAGTTTTACGGTATGCTATATTACGCTGTTCCTGAGTAGGCCATCCATTATGCTATAAAGGGGCCTGAAACTGTACTTTAACGGTCTCTATTGGAATTTTGCCATCAACTAATCGATGTTTTAGATTTCTTTAATGTCCGCTAATCCATTTCAAGTGGGTTTTACTCAGGTCTGTTGGGCAAGCTTCGAATTTTTTTATTTTATCCTCTAATCCCTGTATCTTTCCCATTAAAACAGCTGCGATGGATTGCTTAAAATCTAGTGTTTCTCACTTAATGGAAATTACTTCAGCTGTGATAGATGTTTTCAACTCTTGTCCAGTAAATTTTATTGCACCTTTTCACATAACTACCTCGTCCCTTTATTTCCCCACTTCTTTGTAAACGCCCTCTTACCTTTTAACTCTTGTAAAGATACAAGTCTTAAGCTTTGACTGTGTTTGATTGATTCTAGCCCAAGTTCCTTCATCCTATTTTATTGCAGATAGTTGTGGTTTAGGTTTCAGAGAGATTACTGTGTCATTTTGGCTAGGAAGCCCAATGTTTTGGCCTGGAAGCCCAATCTTTTGAAGATTGGGAGTAACGTTACCATCCTTAAGTCCTAAATTTAGTTGTTTCCCCCTATGTTTTGCTCCACATTAAGAATATTGTTAACGTAATTAAGTCTGTCTTTACTTTTGATAGCAACATAGGTTCTGAATTTACTGTTCCATTCAAATATTTTACGCCTAGTAATATCGAAGGTCATTTTCCAACTTTAAACTAATAAATAATTTGCAGATGAGTAATTTTTGTCCAAATCTCTTAACAACGGTTTTTATATAGTATAGGGTGGGTGGGTTGAATTTAATTTGAGTTTTCTTTATCCAAAATGCGTCATAGGTTGCTAAAGACAGTTTTGTGATCTAGGATAAAGTATCCATTTGACGTGAATAAAGAAAATAAAAAATTTGATACATGAATATGTTTTTTTTTATGTTTTGTTCTATATGCAATTTGTTTTGGTGTCATTTATATTATAACTGTGCATCGAAACAGAAGCTGCAATTCTGTTTATAGAAATTTGAATAGTCTTGAATTTATAATTTCTTCAGTAATATGTGGTCTAGTTTTTACATTTTGCGCTGAATATTACTACGAATTGATTGATTGGACCGGATAACGCCGGTCCTACTCTCACCCTTTCTACATTTAACAAACGGTAGGATAGGAAGGGTTTTCTATATATTTATATTTCGATAAATGAATATTTCCATGCATGATAGAAATGACCCGGTTTCAGACTCCTCATGATCATTACGGCATTATTTTGTGGGGTAAAGGAAGGAAAGATATGTCAGTAATAACAGAGTTGGTCCGATTTCCCGGTAGCCAATATTCAAACTACTGTTAGCACAAAGACAATAACAATTTTAACGAACTTTTCTGCATTATGTCATCTCTTATCAGCAACTCCAGTGTGTCACCATTCAAGTGTAATCTGCAAATGTTCCCTGAAAACAAAATCTATAAATAAACTAGCTGCTTTTAGCCATATACTGTAATAAATAGCATTATTTTCCGCCCGAATTCACTAATTAATTAATTAATTATTCTATCATCCCTATTGCTAGAAGTGCAAAATCCCAAAATTATTAAAAATAAAATTTTATTAAAATAATTAAACGTTCAATTTCTATCGAATTCACCGTTTTATACCAAATACACAAAGTATTTGCATGAAAATCCTATTTATATTCACTTTACTCGACATAAAATCACCGAAATTATTATAAATAAAATTTTATTTAAATAATTAAACGTTCAAATTCGATCGAATTCACCGTTTTATACCAAATACACAAAGTACTTGCATGAAAATCCTATTTATATTGGCTTTACTCGACACAAAATCACCGAAATCATTATAAATAAAATTTTATTAAAATAATTAAACGTTCAAATTTGATCAATTTCAATCGAATTCACCGTTTTATACCAAATACACAAAGTACTTGCATCATTCCGCACTTTATATTACTATACTGACAAAAAAATCTTGTTATGTACAAGTAAAAAATCCATCATAATTACGGTGATCAAGAGACTTATCTGTTCACTAAACCATGATTTAAAGATCTAACCATGCTATACACTTATAAAGCTACCTTTACAAGTACCCAGATTCTCGGAAATCTGTATATAACTTCTTTTGTAGATATGAAAATAGGACAAAATACTTCAAAAGGTTTTCTTCATTTTGCTGAACATTAACGTCACACCATTTGTACTAACGTTCAAATTCATTTAAATTATTTTCTTGTCTGGCAATCATTTAAGAATAGGCACAATTCAAACACAAAATGAAGTGGTTAGCGAAGACTTATTTGTGACACGGAAAAACTATATAAACTTGTTAGTGATGTAGCTGAGATTTGGCACCTAATGGTAGTAGTCCCAAGCGACCGTGGATGAATGTTTTGAGCGTAAAATAAGATTATCAAAATTAAGCTTAGCAAAATTAATTCAAATAGGATATAACTGATAGAGGAGATTATTACATCTCTATTGCGACGACTATTATTATAAAACTAATGTATGAGTAGCATTTTAATTCGGATTCCTTTAGAATTTGGCAGCTAAAACACTCCAATATTTTTTAATGGTCCTATAACCAATTTTGTTTCACCCAATTTTAAATAGATTTTGCACTTTCAAACACAAAACTATTTGTAACCATATACAAATTTATTTGCCAAATTTTTATAAAACTTTAACACTATTACTTTAGAGCACTAAACACACTACATAAACACTACTTTATGATCTCAGCTGTGAGGTAGCAGAAAAAGTTTCACTTTTCGATCTTTCATCATGATTTTTAGGACTTGATTGATGTTCTTGAGTCACTGGTTTATTTGGACGATCAGAGCGTTTATTATCATTTGGTCTGTCGACCATGTCTGAAATCAGCATACCACCGAAAAATTGATGGTTTCGAGGGAACAGAGTCCAAATAATATTTTTCAAATTTTTCTTTTTTTATATTATTTTCAAAATTTCATAACCGGTCGTTTAGTGATGGTTAAGGTGTTGGCTTAAACACACTGCGGTCTTGAGTTCGATCCCCGCCGCTAGCCACAACGCCGTCACCAATGGTGTGAAAAACGTTCGTTGGGCTGACAACCTATACAACGATCACCAATTGTAAAAATATGTTCTGAAAAATTAGGTGGTTATTTTTAATAAAACTTTTCGACATCATATTAATTGGTTCATTGTCGCTATAGTTAGTCCTATGTACATCTGGATTTAGGAAATCATTTTCACGTAAACGTCTACTTGGCACTTTAATGTTAATGTTCTCCATGGCCGATGCATCAATTTGATCCAGCAGTAGGTTTCCAACCAAAGAAGACTTTAAAATCTCTCGTCTGTTTTCCATCGTTGTTAAATTATAGATATTGCAGCTCTCTTTCGGATATCGCCATCGTAGAAAGGACACCTAACGGTGACTACATACTCGAGTTAAGATCGAACATATATATGCATAGTATAAGATTTTAATTGCACTCAGCTCATCACCTGTCCATCTCTTGATGAATCCGAGCATGGAATGGGCTTTAGTAACACATATGTCAATATGCTTTGTGAAAGTCATATTTACAGTAAAAGTAACTCCTAGGTCTATAATTTCAGCTGCTTTTTATAGTTGAATGTCATTAATATGATAGCTGAACTCTATAGGAATTGCTTTCCGATGAAACGACATCATTTTACATTTACTGATGTTCAAGATAAGTAAATGATAATCGCACCATTTTACAAAGCTATTGACTTCTTGTAGTTGGTAGGTGTCAATTATAGATTCTACTGATTTATAAATTTTAATATCATCCGCGAACATTAGTACCTTGGAGTGTTAAATACATTGGGTAATACTGTTGATGAAAATAGTAAAAATCCAAGGACCAAGGTGAGAGCCTTGTGGAACCCCCGAAGTCGATTTAATAGGTTTTGATTTTTATTTCCCAAAGACAAAGTTGTGTGAGAATCCGAATTTGAATAATCTATCCAGTGCTTTGCAATGACTGATAGAGTCGTATGCTGTAAGTTGAGACATTGCTTCTATCTCCGGCTTTGAAAATCGACGTTATTCTAGTAGTTTTCCATATCTGCGGAAACTCACCCAATCTTAGAGATTGATTGAATATCAAACAAAATAGAAATTCTAAGCATCGATAATCCTTCAATACCGAAGCAGGGATGCTATTAGTGCCGCAACCATTACCGAAATTATTTGAAGCAAAATTTATGTCTTCTGTTGAAATCGTTGGGATTTCTATGGACAAATTTATATAACAGTTACTCGGATTATCATATTTCTCTACATCTTCCGGCTTATAAACCGATTGAAAAAACTCAGCAAACAGGTTTGATATGACCTTAGGAACACATATCCACTGGAAAACCCGTAATTTTACGTTTAGTTTTAAAAAAGGACCAAAGATGCTTTGGATCATTTCTAATTTTGTCGTTGATACAAGTGACTGCTTGTATTTAAATTCATTGCTTGTTTTAAAATTACGGTAATGTTCTGTAAAATTTTTCACAGAACATTAACGTAATTTTTTTTTTTTAGAAGTATAAAATGTTGTAAAATTTATCTACATTTACATAAATGAATCATCATTTTCCATTTATTGCTATTTTGACACAGAGATGCTCAATAGTGGAATTTGTTAATTCAATGAATTCACTGAATATTGATGCATTAACAGCTATTAGTACACCACCACCCGATGGCAGCTTAATTTAGGCGTGTATGATCTAACGTCAGATTCTGTAAATTTTGGCGTCGATATTTCCGTTCGATTTCCTGTACCAAAAGTCCGTTTGGCTACAATGTAGAATGCAATGCGGTTAGAAATTGATCTTCAGGCAGACTAACACGAAAATATGTGTAGTCATACACTTGGCCATGTTGTTGATTCTGTGAAATTTTAACGCACACAGCTTGATCAAGTCGCATTTTTAATTTAATAAAATTTTTAAATTGTTGATTTGTGCTAGATTTAATAATTCTACTCACAAAAAGCCATCTTCGAGGTGCTACAGCTTTTATATCTTTGTGTATCTTCATGATATTGTTGTCGTGTTGTCTCTTGAGCAAGTGGTATTGGCTTTTGCAGTGCCGTATTTGACAACTTTGGTACTACATGTGAAGCTTAAATATATATATATATATATATATATATATATATATATATATATATATATATCCCCAATCGAATTAAATATTATGATTATCCTTTCTTAGAAGATGGATACCATCACGTAAAACGCAACTAGTTAAAAAACTCAATTCCGAGAATAATCGCTGTAGCATTATTGCAATAACACCCGCAGTAAATTAATGTAATTAACCAAAAATATTTTATCGTGAAAAAAAAAATTAAGAATTTTTGGCTGAAGTTCCTTGAATTTTAAAAGTTCATTACAACCCAAATTCTTGTTGTATAAGATGTTATAAGTACTATGGATTCTTTTAGAAGGAGAAAATTTGAATTAAAAAAAAGTTTAAAAATAATTGGGTACAAAGCATTTGCTTCTACATCGCTTAGAAAATTCTATCTGGGGGAATATTTGACATTCTGGTGCCAAGCTGAATTATATACAGAATACATTTTTTATTATTTTCAAGTGATTTAAAGGTAATTTAGAAAATTCACTTTTTTTGTTATCGAATTAACAAGGAATACAGATTCAAAGAATCACTAAACTTTTAAAATTAAAAATTATTAAAAACAAATAATTTAATGATTTTCTATATATTCTTCTAGCTTTAAGAAACCGTTGAAAAAACCAAAATCTGTTAAACCGTTCTGAAAATATGATCAAAAACGTAATAAATGTACCCAAAACCGCTTGAAAATGTGAAAACTTTAAGACAGTGTAACTCGAGAGTGAGAGAGAGTAAAAACAAATTTCTTCTATAATATTTTTTTTACTTATAAATCGAATAAATATAGTTCGAACAATTTTTGAGACGAACTCGTGTTGATATCTGTTAAAATTCATAACAGTGTACCGAAATCAAAAATTATGTATTCTCAAATTCCAACTAAGGGAAAATTTCCCTACTAAGGAAATAGTTCCGATTGGGTATATGCATGTGACATTTTTCCCTGTGTATGATCATTTTTATAACTTAATATTTGTTTTCTGTTTATAGTATTGTCTTATTAGATGTAAATAATTTATTTTTAATTATATTAATTTATATTAAATTATTGAATTACATAAATTTATTTATTATTAAAATCATTAAAATCATTAAAATCATTAAAATATTATTCATACATGCATTGAGTTTTTGTTATTATATTTCTTGTTTAAATGCAAAACATTAACAAAAATGGACTAAACTCAGTTCACCATTCTATGGAGTGCAATGAAGTTAGATAAATTATGTAAGTGGTGAATAAAAAATTCCGAACGTTTCGAGAATAGATTTTTTATTTACATGTGAAATTTTTATGTGGTAATACTAAGCGATTTGATAGGGAATTTTAACAACTGTCCACATGTGAAAATTTCGGTGGAATTCGAGAATAGTGCCCCAGATGTCAATGTGGGAGCCAACATAGTTTGATATTCTTTTGAGTTCTTCTGTGGAAAGCATTAAAAGATTTTTATGATTTAGCGAATAAAGTTAATTGAATATCAGGGCGAAACCTATGACCGTTAAATTGACCAGAATCTTCGTTAATTAAGCCATTTTCTGTCAAAAATATTATCATCAATTTTCCCACATCATTCATATTTTCCCACAATAAGGATATTATTTGTGTCTATAAAAATGATATAATTTTAATTCATTGTAATGGGTTTTGTTATACCACAGACTACCATACCAGATGAACATCTTTTATGGTTAAAATTTACACAAGTGAATTCATATTACGCGAATTAATGCAACCGAAATCTAACTAAACGAAAATTAGATGTGCATATGAAAATGCATATTTTCGTCCATTTTTTTTGCTTTTGTATGCATTGTATAAAATGTTTTTCATAAAAAATAAATGCAAGTTGAAGGAGAAAGGTAAATTTATGAATTCGACAGAACACGAACCATTTACAACTTTGTTTTGGTTTTTATTTTTATTTTTTAATACAATAACAAGTCGTGTGCAAAAAAAGAAAAGGATGAAAATATGCATTTCAATATGTACATCTATTTTTCGTCTGGTTAGATTTCCGTTTGCATTAATTTGCATTGTATGAAATTACTTGTGTAAATTTTAGCCATACAAGATGTTCATCTGTTAATGTAATCTGTGGTGACACATTGAATAGAAAATTTGTCCAATCACACAAAACACACTACGTTTTCAGCAATTGATTCCTGTTTTGTTTAACTCAAAATCCTTGTGTTCAATCGGGGAAAAATATTTAACAAACCTAGTAAATTTTACCACATTTTGGCATAAAACGCACATTTTAGCATTTGTTGGAGAAATTATTTAAAATTAAAAACTCTAATTTAAGTTGAAGTATGAACAAATTCTATTCAAACATGATATATTATTTTGATTAAATGTCAGAGCCCCTACAAATGAGCCAGTACCTTTTTTTGAACTTTATGTTAAGTTCTTTTTTTTATTTTTTACATGCTCTCTCCACTGGAGTTTGGTATCGAGACACATAGCAAGGTGTTAAGCTGTGATGCATAAGGCACCTGCCTTAAGTTGATTTCTAACGGTAAATGGTTATCCATTTGATAAGTAAAATTAATATGAGTGAACTTCGCCTCATTAAGCTTGATTCTCGAACGCTATAACCAGTTTGAAACCGCATTGGTCATCCTCTGGAGTTTGGTTATTGCATCGGCGACATTGCTTCCAACTGCTATAATTTCAGTGACATCTGCCAAGGTGGCTATAGTTTCCTTATTTGAGGTTAGTATGTCCTGAAGATTGATTTTTTTCGTTCATTAATTTGAGAAAGAGATCCCAAACGATGGCCAATGGACATTTTTCGCATGAAAGTCATCTCAAATTTTAAAATCAAGTTTTAGAAATTTAAATAGGTTAATGTTGTCCTATCTTTGCAAATTATGCCATTCCTCTTAGTTTTTTTTTAGTTTTTTAGCAATCTCACAGCCTCGATAATTAGCCGAATGTTGCTCCTTAAAATTAATACATTTCACCAGCCAACTCTGGCTATTGTACATACCTGGGTCATATGTTTGCCCGAACATTATACACATCTCGGATCGCGACCACAATATCTTTGGGTGTCATTAAATCACTGGCATTTTTGTGGTATGCATGTGGTGATTCTGCTCATTGGTTAAATGTTCACCTTCATGTGAAGAATTCTTTTTATACCATAGATGTTTTGAACAAACTTTTATTAAACACTATAGTACAAAAATAAAAAGTCCCCTTTTCTATTTTATTTTTTTGTTTGCCCTCATAATTAAGTCATTGGTACTTTTCAGCATTCAACTTTACTTTTTGTCAGTAATGAATTTCATCAGTAACTAAAATTGTGAATAACTAGTTACGCCCACAATATTTATTGATGATGGTGGCTTTTCTTTCAGTACACACTAGTTTTGGTACAGTATTCGTGGTAGATTCACTACTTTTTGGTTAGCTGTCTTCTGGTTGAACCGATTTGGTTCGGTACTTGTACTTTCCCCACCGTTTCCCTATTTAAATAACCCTCATCAGTGTAATAGATAAATTTCTCACCAATCCCTATTTCACTAATTTCTTTTATATCTCGATTCATTTTTAGTTTTTATGTTCTCACCTTAGATACTCAATTTCTTTGCCTAGGTTGGCAAATGATTGCTCTATTTGCTGTAACCTCCCGCAGAGGTACATATTTTATTCTAGGTGTACAGTTCTTTCAATTCATCGATCTGCTCTCAATATACAAATTTCTCTGGGTTCTCTTTTGTCATGCAATATTTGGCCTTCCTCATAATCCGTGGTGGGTTCAGCCTCCAAATTAGGTGCCTTTTTATCAGCCAACTCAATGGAGTATCATCTGGTGTAATAATTTATTAATTTTATAATAAATTTGAAATGTAAAATTTAAATGTTAAGAATTTGGACTAGTTTTCCATTAAAAAAACATTTACTGCCGTTATGTAATTGTTAGGAGCTAAGTGGTAAAGAAATATCATAATATACAAAAAATTCCAAATCCCTAAAGTTTTTACTAAATGTTAAATATGTAATAGTTAAACAAATTATACTAAAAATTATATCTTATTTAAAAGGAAATTGTATATGCTTTTCAATGAATGTATATAATATAAAATGGCTACTTCCCGGGATTATTTAACACAATAAACTGGAAAAAAAGGCTGGAAAAAAAGCTTTTTCTTCGAAAGTATGTATGTGTTATTTTAAACATATGTTAGTCTAATTTATGCAATTTGAATTTTTTTCTCACAAATCAAGAATTTTTTTTGGTAAATTCAGATATCAAGGAACGACTGAACTAGCCTACTCTACCATAAAATCCATCCAGAACCCTTTTTAAACGGAATTTTCATAAATATGCAAGGCTATAGACCGTCAAAATTTGAGTTTTTTTTCTCACAAATCAAGAATTTTTTTAGGTAAATTCAGATATCAAGGATCGACTGAACTAACCTATTCAACTATAAAATCCATCCAGAATCCTTTTTAATCGGAATTACTGCCGAACCAAAAAAAAAATCGACCATTTTCACTCATATTTTCATTAATATGCAAAATTTGATTTTTTTTTTCAAATTAAAATCACCAATCACTATACTCGTATGTTCCAGTCGTATGCTATAATATAATTCTCCTCAGATTATCCAGAATGTTCTAAAATGAGTTTTTATTGTTGAATTGGCTAACATCAGTGACCACGTGAATCCAAATAATTGGTAGGTTAGGTATAGTATAGTCGCATTCTTAAATCCAATTGATGTACATTTCAATCCACACAAAATTCTAAAATTTATATAAATTAAATTCCAAAAAATTTATTTAACACTAAAATCAAATGAAATAACCATTTAACTGGCAAAATATGTCATTGAATTACACGAAAATTTAATTGACTTACCACTATTCCTTCTTCAGCTATCTAACCGCTAAGACGCCTTCTACGACAAGCAAGGAATACTCTTGTGTAATTCTAAGAATATCATTATAATGTATAAGTTCCTTTCGAATCATGCCACGCGACTAAAAAAATGTATGCAAATGCTTGTGTATAATCATTGCGATCATTTTGCAATACTCATGAAAATACCCGCATCCAAATAATATATCGTATCGTTTCTAACGAAAATACAAAAATTCAATATTTGCAAACATGCAATTAACAAATCAAATAAATAATTTTTGAACACCCTAGATTTGCACATAAAAAATTCAAGAAGTCAAAAATGTCTTCTTTATAAGTTTATACACATTACTTGATTGTTTTCTTTTTATAAATATTTATTATTTACGTCAATTAAAGAATTTTTAACAATCATATTTACAGTATGTAGATGTATATATATAAAGTACATAATATTATTTTCTAAATAATCATTTTCAATGAACGATAACACTTAAAACAACTATTATAACTCATTTGAACGACTTGAAGTAATAATAAAAAACAAAAAATAAAAAAAAACGGCGCAATACATCGATATTCAAAAACTTCTCTTATACATCAACATAAAGTTTTATATTTTGTAAGTGCGCGAATTAATAAAGAAACTATAAAATTAAAAAATAAGATAATATGTGAGGCTCCAATAATATCACCAAACCATCATACATCTTGTATATATATATACAAATTTAATAAGTATGTGAGTGGTTGCCTAAACCAATTCATACTCTTGCACTTGCTTAAAACGAAGCAAATATCCATGAAATATGAGAACTAAACATTGTAATCAATTTGATGATGTCATTTTATTGTATATAATGACATCACTACCATTTTCAATGGTCACATTTTAAATTATATTTATACGAGTATTATATATATATATATATATATATATATATATATATATATATATATATATATATATATATATATATATATATATATATATATATATATATATATATTATATTTATATATCTGTATTGTATATATAATATAGTAGACTGTAAATGTTACTGCTTATAAAATAATCAATTGTTGAAATGTGTGCGTGTTAGTTAGGAGCACGCTTAGCAAAATATTTGGTTTGATCATTTTTTTGCAAAACGGAAGCAGCATTGCTACTAATTGTTCAAAATCAACCGAAACAAAAATTAAAAGTAATTTCACGTGCTATAATATTATTAATGTATTGACTAGACATTGAATTGTTGTATGAGCGCGAATACATATTACGTATATACGCAACACAAACGTGTGAACGAATTTTTAATACACAAACGATGATTTAAGTCACATGAATATCATTATCATGTGTGAAGCTCGCGCAACTTCATATAAAACGTTTCAATTTATAAAATATATTTGAATAAAATCCTTTCATAATTTTATAAATATTTCTATGCTTAGGGGTAAACATTGTACAATAAGTTCCGGGACTAACTACTAAAATAACATTTCTTCAAACCCTCAGTTGCAACGATTATTACAATCAAATTTCTTTCAATGGAGCCTTTTTTTGAGGTTTGCAAACAGCCAGTAGTCACTGAGTGCCAGATTTGGAGAATAAGATGGATAGAAAATGGTGAAAGTTAATTTTTTTTTGAACAGTCGTTGAACATGCTAGACGTATTAGACTTTTCTGATTTAAAACTAGTTTTTGCAAGCAATATAGCCTCTCGTTTTTTTGGTGTCATCGATGTAGTTCTATTGTTGCCAAATATTGATGAAAACGAAAATTTGTCGCTGCTAAATGAGATAACTATGCTATTTGAAGAATTGTCACTACAATTTGGAGGATCAGACATCAAGTAGCTAAAATTCGAATTACCATTTTTAAAAATAAAGGTCAACGCGCACAGAAAATCTGCAAAAACTGTACAGTAAAATTCTAAATTTTTAGCTGTGGCCCTAGAAAAATTCTTGATGGAAATTGAAGCTGCGAAACGAGCTTTGGTAGAGGAAGCAGATCAAGAAATACAGAAAAACGGAAAAGCCAAATTACTCACTGTGGAATGCAACAAAAAATTAAGAAGGCCAGCCCTAAGCAAAGCAATATTAGTATACTGCCGGATTATACAAAGAATAATTATATCTTAAATCCTATAATATTTAAATAGAAAAGTGTTAAAACAACTATTAAAAAAGTCTTAACCCATAGAAAGCTCCAGGACATAATTTTACTACCGGAAAAATGGTTAAAGAATTACCAGATAAATGCATAAAACTCTTAACCTATATATTCAATGCAATAATGAGATATCTTCCCAAAAAATGAAAAACATCAATAATTATAATGATCTCGAAGCTTGGCAAGGAAGAAACGCAAGTCGCGTCGTTTAGGCGATTTAGACTTCTTTCGATAGTCTTACAACTTTTTGAAAAAATGTTACTACAAAAATTTAAACCAATATTATCTGCAGAGCACATTATACCAGACCACCAGTTTGGGTTTCATGGCGAGCATAGTACTGCCGCATATCAATAATTTAGTTTCGTTAAGTTCTATTTTAGATCATTCTTCTCTAAATGGCACAAATAGAAAACATATTACAATCTAAACTTAAACTGTGAAAACTTACGCTTACTGTGCAAAACTTTTTAACCAAATTGATAGTAATTTATTGCTATTTATTGATATTTTCATAGTTTCCGAATAATTCAGCAAAGTTTGTACAACCTTGCTAAAATTGTTTTTCTCTACCACAGATAGCTTTAATCTTACAATACGCCCAGAGCCTTTAAAATTTAAGATGAAAGTTTAAATTTGTTAAATTGTTCGTTAAGTTATTTAAATTATTGAATCACGCTAAAAATAAATATATAAATTGTTTCGTTAAGTTTTTTAATGTTTAATTAAAGTGTTAAGTTGCACTGATATTTCCAATTGCCATTTAAAATTATCTCTATAGCTCATAAACAAGTTTCAATTAGTTATTTAAACTTATTCTTAACGCTTGTTAAAACTTATCAGCTTTAGTTTGTATTTTTTAATTTTCATACCAACAGCTATTATATTTTAAGTGGTGGACATTTTACCAGCTCCAATAATATTTGGCTTCTAAACGGTGATTGTCCACACCTTTAACAAAATACATATATAGATTCATAATTCTTTAATTTCCTTTAAAAACTTGTAAGATACATTTTTAAGAGGTTTCGTTAAATACTCGATAAGTTATTTGAGTACAATTTAATTAATTTTTATTGGTTAGTTTATGCTTAATGTTATAAGCAAAATAAAACGATTATTCATCGGATCGTTCAACTTGAAAAGTTTCGTCAAGGTTAGTTAACGAATCGGTGTTTTTCGGAAGTAATAAATTGCTAATGATCTAAATAACATTTGCTTTAACTGTTGTTTAAATTGCTAATTTTCTATAAGTTATTTTCGTTAAGCCCGTTTTTTGAATTACCCTTGGTTTTTTGGTCCAAACTGAAAAAGTTTAAAGATATTAATATCACACTGATATCGGCCGTGACTCTACAATTGTTAATTCATCTTAAATTGGACCTCCCGAGTAACAGAAGTTTGAGGTGATAGTCTATCAAATAATTGGCAACGCCTTTAACTAAATTACTTGTAGTTTAAAATTGTTTCGATCCATAATTTTAAAACTATTAATATTTCGTTAAATACTCGTTAATTCTTTTAAGTATAATTAAAAATATAATGTACTTGTTACTTTTTGAAAAACGTTATATAGTCAAAATAGAAAAATATTTCGTTGGGTCGTTAAACTGAGAAAGTTTCGTTAAGTTAACTTAATGGAAATGTGTTAAAAAAAGAAAAACAAAATTGATAAATAGATATTCTACGACAAATTATGTATGGATTAAATTGCTAATTTTCGTTAAGTTATTGATGCTTTATTTAGATGCGTTGCAACCGTTAATTATGCATTTATTTGATATATATGAAGCTTTAGTAGAAACAACAAGGACTCATTGACGCAGCACTCATCCAAAGTTTAAGGTAATAAAATATTTAAATTCGAGTTTGCAGGCCCCGCAAAATATTTACAAAAATCTTTAAATTTCTGTTAACATGCTACACTCGACCATTTAGGCTTTCAAAACTAAGTTTCCTTTGCTAAGCACATTGCGCTATAATTAAATGTTTCATTTTTTTCCCGATGCTTTAACGCACTTTGTACTAAATCAAGAAGATAGGTTTAAAGTTAAATTTTATTTTGAAATTCTTGATCACGACGATATATTTAAATGTTTGCATTAAATTTCTTCTGTTCTTCCAACGATTTACGCGATCATTGTTTCAATTCAGAGAAATATTTTACTTATTTCTAATGGAAAGTGTGGTTTAAGCGAATTAAGATAATTTAACGCAAAAATTTTCAATTTTATAGGTTTTTCAAAATTGCCACCAATTAACACTTTAAATATCATATTTATTTGTTTCGTGGCGCCATACTTTTGCAAAGAAGTCAAACTAGCTCTAGAGAAAAATAAAAACTGTTCCGAAAAATTACTTTCGGTAAAAATTACTTGTTCGAAAGGAAATCCCAGGTTAAACAAAAAGAAGCCATTACCGAAATGAAGACCAACAAAAATTGCCGGAATCATGTTCATTATGATCTAAGAACGAAAGCAGAAGTTTACTATTTACCGTTACGATTTGTTGAACAGTGACTCAACCGTCTAGTCACCTCCATCGTTAAGCTAGTTCCTATGGTGGAATTCTACTAGTATTTAAAATTTCAAAACCAATTGATAGTTAAAATTTAACCTTACATTTTAATAAAAATTAGCGTACCTAACATAAAAAAAAGATATGGATCAATAAAAAAAAAATAGAAAACAAAAGTCAATATTAGGTTTTAACTTTTATATTGTAAAGATAACAAATGCAATATAGCAACTAAAGTCAACCTTAAGATGCTGACAACATATATTTAATTCATATACATTAACATTCCACAACTAATTTTCAAATGTCCGTATCATGATTATAAAATCTTTTCTCTATAGAAATATTAAGGCCGCTGAATGATCTCAACCTACGCTATAGAGGTCATATCATGCAACAATACAATATCCATTTATCCAATTTCCAATGTCAAAAATTTGACAGTAACAAACCCGTTTAATTTCTCCTTCTCATTCAATTTGTTCGATCTAAGGCAAAAATATTAGTTTCACCTTCAAGAAATTACACTCTATATATTATATTAGTGGTTATATGTATACTACAAATTCCGTTACATATTATTTAATTGTCATGATTTTTTTTATTATAGTTGCGAAGTCTCGTGATCTGCGTAATATCAAATTCCATTCAACTTTTAATATGCAAAATTCTATTCTTTGCTAATTTTTTTTTATTTTTATTATTATTGCACACACGAAATACATAACTACATACATATTTACTTACTTAAGTACATATATATTTTATATGAATTGCGCTATTTCGTGTATATATCGATTACATACACTACTACTACCAAAATAAATTGATAAGAACATACGTACACAACGATATGTTTAAGTAAAAAATGGTAGCCAAAAAAAAAAGTTTTTATCCCCACATGTATTGTAGACGATAATAGACTACTAATAAAACTAAAAATTGTGTGTTAAGTATGTATTTAATTTAGATAAAAAAAAACTATCAACAAACTACACCAACATTTTTTTTTTTATTTTTATATGACTTGTTTAGTGAATTTTTATTACAATCAAATTATAATGTATTTGTGTGTGTGTGTATATAGTCATGATAAAAGCTAATGAAATGTAATAATATCAGTAGTTAGTAGTAAATACTAAATAGTTAAATATCAACTTACTACTATACCGAATTTATAATTATTTCATGTGTTAAGAATGTGTAAATATGTGTGAATGCGGTTCTTTGTATATAAGTGTATGCAACGAAGAAAAGAAATATCATAAATACGCAGAAGTGTTAGATACAATTGATTGGGAGCTTAAATGATGATATCACCAAGAAAAGTTATAGCCAACATAAAATTGCTTAAACCACAAATTTTATGTTAACCACATTTAAATTAATGGTCTGCTATTGTTATCGAAAAATAACAAGTTTAAATATCTTATCTATATTTTTTCAACTGTAACCTAAAGGTATTTAGACAGTCGTTATATTGTTTAACAATTTAATCTTTAAAAAGTATATACCGGAACATCAGTTGAAGGTTTATGCAAAATATAAAAAATTAAACTATATTTTTATATTAGTAAAGAAGCTAACTTTCTTTTAGAGGGTTTCTTATGGTAACCCTTTTTGGCATATGATAGTCTAAGCTTATTTTTGGACCAAATTTCTGAACATGCGGTTAAATATATCATAGTCACATTTATATCAGAACAATAAAGTACTAGGTAAACTATTAATCGAGTAACTGGTTTTACCGTAGTAAATCAGTTAAACAAATACCGGTAAATGTGTTTAAAATTTACCGACAAACGGTAAATTGCAATCGGTATTAGCAATAGAAAATAACACTTAATTGTAGTTATTAAAAAACAAAAGTTGATGATTCTCAAGAGGCTGTAGTTTTAAAAATTGTGCTTATCTATATGAAGATATATGATAAATTAAAAAAAAGGTATAAACTTCTAAAATCCATATCTACGATCAAAAACATTGCAATGAGGTAGGAAATAAAAAAACTGTTTATATGCTAAACAAAATAATAGCGTAGTGACAGCTTGAAGAGATTGTGTCATAGCCCTCACCAGTGGCAAGCGACTAATCTAGTGAAATTAAAAAGAGTATTTATGGTGGTAAATAAAGAATATTTATGTTAAAATATTAGAAATATAGAAATATTGTGGTGGGAAGTAAACCGTGTTTGAAGTGGAAATTGTTGTGTTCATTTGTGAATAGTCTATATTTATTGGTGTTCAGTGAATATAAGAAGAATTTATTCACAATCCAAGTGATACGAACCGATAATAGACAAAAACGTTACAATTGGTGACAGCGGTGGGATTATGAATAATAGAAGAAAAATACCTCTACGAATTGAAAGTCGTGAAATTAAAAATAGGAGTTAGAGCAATGAGATTTACCAATTAACGATAATAAAGAGACTTTGGTGGTATGACTTCGAGAGACTATAAAGAAAGAGGGGTTAAACCCGGAAAAATATAAGTTATATTATGGCACATTTAACTATAAACCGAAACAACGTTTGGTTTATTAAAGCTACAATTTAAAACGCCAGCCATTAGAAATTGTTGGAGTGAAGAAGATCGTATCGTTGATTGAAGCATTAAAGACAACTGCATCTAGAATATGTATCTAGCACATCCTAGCATGGCTCGTGTATACGAGATGTCAAGACTAGAAAAGCTGTACAGTGGTGTCTCCAAAAGCAACGTTTGTAGAGACCATCTGGTTTTCTGGTTGAACTAATGAAACAGCATATATCATCATCAAGCCAGCAATTAAAATACGATATATGAAGATAGATGAACTAGCGTTGAAAAGAGACAGCACTCAGTCGTCAATGAAACCGATCGAAAACAAGAGATAGATCAAGTGACAAAAGAAGAAGAAGAAGCATGCCGAAATGGTGGATATGTGACAAGGCTGTCTAGGAGAACTGCTAAGCGAATTTGTAAAAGGAATAAGCGTTAATAGTGAACAACAGAAGTCCTAAGAGTGCAACCACTCAGCAATTAGCGCAGTTCACGTTACATCTTTAAAGGAGTCACTGAACCATACCTTTAGACGTAGGTCTGTTGCCATTCGGAACCAAGATGGAAACATCCGTGTTATTAATCATGCAGAACTGGACACTTGAAAGGAGCATTTCTCTCATTTACTAAATGTTCAACATGTGTCATATGTTGCAGGTAGAAGTTGTCTGTGGAGATGATCGAAGAGAACTTCACATTGACAATGCGTTAATTTCGAGATCTTGATATTCGGAAGAGGTTCTTTGGGGAACTATCTTTTCGGCCTTATTCGATTATCGTGGCCAAGTAAAATTATGTCCAATGAATGGAAATTTATCGTGGTATGCTCTATCTTTATAAGAAAGGAAATCGCACAAAATGCGATGCGAAAACTTTCAAAGCTCACCTTTGCGAACGGTTTACATATTAATGTTTTACGTACTATTGGCGAGAATCACTAGTCAAGCGGAGGAAATTGTAAATGGCTATCAAGGAGGTTTTTGTCCAAATCAGTCACTGATTAGGTTTTTCGTTGTGGTTGATTCTTTCTGAATATTACGCGAATCATTTCTTGACTTAGGTTAGGTTTAGATGGCCGTCATACAGGGACGTGGTATAGACACAAAAAGGTCCGTAGTCCTACCACAACGATTTTTCTTACCACCTCTCGCTACTGAAACCAATTCGTGCTCCTGACGAAGCGATGAATATCCCTAACACTCACTCTGCTGAGGTCTGTGAGATCACAACAGAATACGAGCTCCTAGAAACTTAACCCTGTATTGAGCCAGGCTATAAGACAGGTGCAGAGATAGTGGAGAATAAAATTCTCCACTATCTCTGCGAATAGAATTCTTCCTTAAGAAGTAGCTTACACGTAGAAAGTGGTACTCCAATGTTAGCCTTACTTGGTAATATGCGACAGGAGGTACCTAGTCTAGCGAGTCCATCGACTTAATATTCCCCGTTATGTTGCAATGCCCTGGCACTCACGTAAGATGGATGTTAAACTGTTCAGCCATCTCGTTTAGAGATGAGACAGTTTCGGGCTACGTTCGACGTGAGAAAGCCTGGAGGGAATATCCGTTATAAATTTAGCCTTGAGGTAGGATGACGGGATGGTATAGTCGATTGATTTGGGAATTCCTTTATTATTTAGAATAGATGAGTGCCGTACATTAGAACAGGTCTAACTGCAGAGGTGTAAAGCCAGTGAACGATACGGGGATTAAGCCTCCATCCTTTCCCAATGGCATTTTTACAGGAGTATAGCGCTACAGTAGCTTTCTGTACTCTTTCCAAAATATTAGGCTTCCAATTCAGTTTGTTGTCCAGAATAAGACCTAAGTGATTTCCAAATCAACTCCGTTAAGAGTGGGTGGGTCAAAACAGGGAAGTTTATACTTCCTGGAAAAAATAACCACTTCAGTTTTAAGTGGATTAACATTTAGACCGCATCTATTGGTCCATTTGATAAGAATACCAAGCATAAACAACCAGTTTAACGCCCTGTCCCATTTCTTGACTTACATCAAGTATTTTTTAAATTTCCCGCAAACCTATGACTCAATCCATCGAGTTAGTTTATGGTCTGCTTTGTGATGTCTGAGAATACCCGAAAAATATGTGCGCTTATGTAACATGACAGTAGTGCATTTACAATGTTGTGTCAAATATAAGAGCAAGCCATCGGAATTAGTTGTAGTTAACTATGTCAAATGCTCTGTCCCTGATACTCTTTAATCTCATGTTAGAATTTATCTTTCGTTAAAATTCGCCTCAGGACAACATCTAAAACCGTAAGCTAATTGAAATGGCAACAATGTTAAAGAACTACAGGATCTCAGTTTCGGCTTCGATTTAATTGATTCTAGAGGTTTCTCAACATCATACGAAAGTTGGGTTCATTTAATTTGCATCAATTTAAATATCTGGATTTGTCTTACCCAAAGAACTCTAAGAATAGCTATTTCGAGTAAAAAAACTTAGTTATATTTTTACTCTTGTAGTGAGAAGAGTCTTGAATAATATTCCTGGCTCTGCTTTTGTTCCTGCAATTATTTTAAGTGAATTCGCTCAGTCCTTAACATTTCCATTGCAGCTTTAATTTAATAATTCTCTTGCACTCGGTTATTCCTAATTGTTGAAAAATTTCATGCCGTCTGCTACGCTGAAAGTATTTGAAAGTAAGATTCGCGATGTTATGGCCAAAAAGTTTTGTATAGGATTATTATTTTCCTCGTTCATTCTGCTGCGTCCAATCTCGTTCTATTTGTACATTTTAAACTCAATTGTGTCTAGGTTGCTGGTTCATGTAGTGTTCACGGCATTTAAGATTCTAAGAAAGAATTTAATAGAATCGCACTTGATATTGTTCTGTTTAAATTGCTGAAAGTCGGAGTCCACTTAAACTTTTTGATGTAAATGAAATCCCACCCTTGCATTTACTCGGTAAATGTCTTTCGAGTGAGAAGCAACATCTAGGGTTCTCCAAGGCAATTCATTTTGGTTCAGATGACATGAAAATATTCATTTGGATAGTCATCAGGGTGTTGTCCGCACTAAAAGCTAAAATTTTCCCTGGATGTAAACCTAAGTTGAATTGAAGGATTTTTGTATTGCACTAAACACACTAGCTATACTTGGTTTCATCATCTTTTTAAAAAGAATCTACAAATCCATCCTCACTTCTGTTGTAATCGGGAAACCATTTTTCTTATATTAAACTTTTTAAGCACAACGAGGATTTTTCAGTATCAACGAGGATGTTTGGGGGGAAAAATCAAACAAGGACAGTTCTCATTTGGTTTTGCTTTTGATGTTTGTTACTATAACCACATTTAAATATAGTCGGGTTGAATATATTTTATAGGAACCTTTTTATTTCTTTAGCAACATTTGCTGAAAAAACCTCTACAAATTTTGTAGGTTTGCCAACAAAATTTTGTTTGTTTATATATTTGTTCTTGTCTTTCACATGAAAATCATGATAAAACCAATCCCTTAATTTTTTCCGAAAATTAAAATTGAACTTTTTTTTGTCCATTTTGGACTCATATATAGGTTCGTTTTGTGGCTGTTATTCTATTTTTTAGCAGTTATGTTTTTCACCGATGTGACTAACACATTATTTTAGTGATTCAACCATTTATTAAACTTAATAATTTGGTACAATCTTATAATGTCATACTGATAAATTACCTCATCTAACAGAAACCTACCTTTGATTTAATCGGTAACAATTTTATAACTGTTTTTTAAACATTTCATTTAACTAATAAATTTAATTGATAAGAAAATGATTATTAGAATACTTTTGAGTTAGGTCGTAATAATAGAAGCACATAGTTCCTAATTTTTAAAAAAGTAACTCATATTAATACATTTAATTAATCAGTGCATTGACCTAAGTATTCCTTGCTAATTTTAAATTATGTTTAAACTGAGCTTATCGAAACACTAGTTCATACTGCTTTTTTTCATTATCAATTATACCCCAATAGAATAATTTAATTTTACAAGATAGCAATGTTATCATTACAGTCAATAATTTTATCATCCCATACCACAATCCACAATCTAAGAAATTCATTGATTATTAATTTTTGAGGTTCTAATATATAATATATAATAAAATTCTATCGTGCCTCTCTAACAAATCGAATAATTTTAAAATGTTGCTTAAACGCAAAAAAAGTTTAAAGTTAGTTTTCGGCTAAAAAGGTTAAAAAGTAGGATACATATATTATAAAATTATTATAAATTTTAATAAAATTATATAAAATTATTATAAAATCAATTAAAATATGTAATAATTAGCAAAGAAAATAAAGAGGGAATAAAATAATGCCATCTATTATTGAGTAACCGCGTTTAAATGACGTTTCACATATATATACATATGTAATATGTATATGTTCTCATTTTAATTTAAATTAGTTTTTTGTATCATAACAATGATGAGCAACCAGAAATGATTTATAATTAATTTATCAACACAAAAAAACAAAAATAGATTGATAGTCGTTATAAAAAAAAAAATATAAAAAATTGAAATGTTTTATGCTTTATTTAGAATCGCGATTAAACATTATCGATTTAACAATAATCATGGGATTTTTTTCACACTATTTTTTTAACAGCATCAATGTGTTGAAGGATGGAACTTTAGATTAATAAAATTTCGCAGAATTGAATTGATCGCGATTTTGGTTGGTTTATATTATGTTCATTGTAAATCGTGATTTTGATAAAAAAAGGTGTGATTCACCTTAAACACTATTTACTTTGAACTCTATGTGGCCGGTTTCCTTTCGTGTAGCTATATGGTTAGCTACTTACATACTTTACTAACATGTGATATGTGCTTGTATAGTAATATTGATTGTTGTTTCGGTTTAAAAAACTAAAATTACAAAAAAAAAAAAAAATAACAACCTTGTCTTTTGTTGTTGTCGATTTAGTTTATTGTGCGTTTCACATAAAATGTTTAATATTACTGTACCCTACACTTAACCATGTGTATATGTTTTATACATAAATGATCTGTTCTCCGTTGCTTGAATCAAAAAAAAAAAACTTATTAATTTAAACCAGTTTTCCACTCATTGTATACCTTTATTTATTGTTATACATAATTACGCGAATAAGATTTCAATTTTATGATCGCGAATAAAAAAAGTAGCTATATGCAGTGATTAAAATTCCACCACCATCACAAGCTCACTGTACAATTCATCATTAAACTAAAAGAAAATGTATACGACTAAAAGACATATGTTGTAGAGAAAGAAGCGGCAAAAAATGTATATATATATATATATACATATATATATATATATATATATATATATATATATATATATATATATATATATATATATATATACATATATATACAGTAAAACATGTAAATGTTAAACTTCAAGGGATTAAAAAATGTGTCCAACATATAGAGATGCCGTAAAATAGTTACCTCAATTAATCTTTCTTTAGCTGAATTTTCGCTGTAATATTTCTCATTCTTCCACAACATAATTTTACCTGGCACAAGCTTTCAGAATAAATCTAAATAATAAAATTAACATAGAAGATTTTGACATAAGTTATACAAAAAAATGTCTTCTCTCATTTTGCTTTTTATTTTAGCGATTATATTACACTCTTAAATTTCCAAGACAAATATATAAAAAAACACATCTGAATTAAACACATAAAACTCATGGGCTATTAGCATTTCCCTTTGACCCAGCCGATGCCACCGCCATCAGCCATATAATGGTCGAAGTAATAATAGAAATGTTTAGCCAACTGGGAAGAAATTAATACATAAGCCCTTTTGATTTTACAGTAGATCACTTTTGTCTTAGATAATTTAATTTTATAGAGTTAATTAGATTTTAGTAGCAGAGATGGAAGTTCTGTTAAACATTTGTTTTATTCAAAGAATAATATTACCCTAAACGAACGGATTTTTTATTCTTTATGCCTATATACAATTTTTCTAAATAAACGAAAATAGAATTAATGTTTACAGATCGTTTATTTAATGTTTGGAATTATATGTGAAAGATAATGTCCGTCTCTATTGGCCTTTCGATTACATCTATAAAAAAAATATTTAGCATGCAAATTAAATGAAATAAGCGTTAAACTGATAAAATGCGTCATTATAATTACAAGAAAATCCAATGGATATAAATTTAGTGAGTTGATAAAAAAAACAGTAAAACCACCCACCAACACTCAACACACACAAAACTCCAAAATGTACACAAATCACAGATTAAAAAAAAAATTACTTAGCACCAAAATTAAATGATTAAACTGATAAAATCCTTCATTGCAATTGTAAAAAAATCTAATTTACATACATTTGGTGAGTTCAGTAAAATGACTTATCAATACTAAGAATCGCCGCTAGACTATTTTGTACCTGAAAAACTCCATTCCCACATTACCTCGGGATTTGTAAAATAAACTATTTAGCACAAAATTTAAATGAAATAACTGTTCGAAGAAAACATTTAGAACACAGTGATTTTAAAATTGTGTGAGAAAATAATTTTCAAACTTCAAAATGGCCTCCCAACAGTTTTAATGGGCTACCCATTACGTTTTTTTTTTGTATTTTGAAAATTTTCGACATGTGGTGTAATGGTTTAATGGGCTTTCAATATAATTTTTTTTATAAAATTCGTAAATTTTATTATAAATTTACTTAAAGGTCAGAGTTTTGATACTTATGTCGTTTTGTGGCTTAAAATGTCATCCCAGGCATTTACCTCTTTATTCAAAAAGAGCCTTTTCCTGGGTTACTTCCCAGAAATATCTTAATGTTTAATTATTAAACCGGTATTCGGGCTCTCAAAGTGATATTAAACATTATAGTGGTATCAGTATTTTATCTGTTGTACCTAAACTTTTCGAAAATCTAGTTAGGAATTACATGTTCTTCCACACTAGTAGATTTATTTCCTCTAAGCAACATGGGGTTTCCCTGGTAGATTTACCATTTCAAATTTATTTTTGAAGTAGTACGTTGATTTGTTATATATCTTGGTAGCTTCCACCTTCTGAAATAAACTTATTGTCCATAGTTTTGAAATAATATGCTGCAATTTAATCGAATACATTGAAGAAACAATCCATATTTCTGATCATTTTTCACATTTTATTTCTGAACTTCTGTTGGAGTGTAGAACATCTGGATGAATCATGCCAGTTCTGGACTGCTAGAGCTATGCATCATGCATGGCGTAAATGAAAGGTTAGCTGTATCCAACTTTTATTTGGCTAGCATCGGGGTAAGCAAGCACTTAAAAATTGAAAATTGAAATTTTTTTCTGCAGCAAATAGACCTGTGATTGTATTAATATATTCTGTGGATTTGTGCTGCCTCATTTTATTTGTTGCACAAGAATTGTGGTGAAATGGTTTAAATCATCTGCGGCGAAGAATCCATGATTTCAAATCAACTTGTTTTTTGTGCATAAAAAGAAAACATCTAAATGACGTATTTAGGTTTTTAGATTTTTTGATGCTTAATTTTCATTTTGCCTGGCCGCTTTATGTAGGCCAAATTGTTTACCATTGGTTTCTTGCATAGTTTGGTTTGACATTTCATTATGGATAGACTTACATTAGAGCAACGCTTGGAAATTGTTGAAATTTTTTATCAAAATAATTGTTCTGTTCGTCAAACTTATCGTGCACTTCGTCCATTTTATAAAGTACATAATCGTCCTTTCGAGCGGCTAATTCAAATAACAATAGACCGTTTTCGGATCACGTTCACTCTTAATGATAATGTGCATCCCGTGAGACGCCGAACAGTACGCACTGAAGAAGCTATAGCTGCTGTACAGGAAAGCATTGAAGAAGATCCAAATCAATCAATTCGTCGCCGTTCTCAGCAACTGGGGTTGTGTCCTTCCACTTTATGGAATATATTTACAATATATTATAATCAGAAACCAAATAATATATAGAGACGTCGCAACTCATATATAAAAAAACATCCAAATTTTTTTTCAATCGTCGTTGCGTGTCAAAACCATCTGTATTACAAGCCATAATGTTTGCATACTCATCAAAACCCTCTCTATTATACAAGCCGTATTCATTGCATACTAATGTATCGTATTTTAACACTGCGTTCGTATTGTAAGTGTCGGTATATGATAGCGAATATAGTGTAAAAAACAAAATAACATTAGCATACTACAAAACAAAAGATAGTAATAATTGGCAAAAAAACAATAAAATGTAACCCTTTGATGCATTACTTTTTTAAACAAACCAAAAAAATCTTAATGGTGTGCGTCAATGAAGAGAACATACAATTTTTTTTATGTGGATTATTTTGATAGTACTAATACTGATGCACCACTGTTAAAGAGAATTTAAAAATAAATATTTTTTTTATTAATTTATTTATTTTTTTATATAGAGTTTTACAGTACTATTACTTATGCAGTTGTCTGCGTGCACGAGAAATTGAAGACAGCTTGTATAATAGAGAGGGTTTTGGTTTTGATACTCTTGCTCAAAACCCCCTTTACTACAAAAAGCCGTATTGTTTGCATTCTCATGCTATACAAAAATATATATTTTGATTGTATTGTAAGTAAAAATCGTGTTGGGATATGACAAAACCAACACAAATGTATATACAAGCCATGAAGTTGCGATACTCATGCCAAAAAGTGACTACTATACCTAAGTATTAGTGTTGTGACGTAGTACAATTTGTATATACTTTTATTATATGCTTTGATGTAAATAAAAAATGAATACGAATGATGGAACAACAGTATGTTGCGCTCTTTATGACAAAGCAAAAAACAAATTTATTATTTAACGAAAGAGAGAAGTATTGTTATTATTATTTACTTCATTATATACTATACTATATACTATGAATTTAGAGCAGAATGGACAGTGCAAAATATAATTTTTTGTTTCGTTTTTTTTTTTGTAGAAATGTTATATACTTTGAATTTAGAGGAGTATGGACAGTGCGAAATATAATTTTTTGTTTCGATTTTTACTGTAGTCAAATTCACTAACACATAGCCAATTAGTAGTCATAATATATTTTTTTTAGTCAAGCTTCATGGCTTGTATAATTATACAATAGTGTTGGTTTTGACAGAATACAAAATACAATTGACATTTGATATTATAATAACAAAAAAAAAAAAAAAAAGAAGAAAAGAGACATAAATGCTCAATTATTCATAAATCTTAAATAGTATGCGTTATTTTGAAATATGAAAATTTAATAGTGGTAGCGAGAAACAGTAAAATTGAGCAAATTAAATTTTTTTTGTATGGATTTTGATGCACCAATACACGCAATTTTCCATATCGGTTCTGTTTGTCTATGTCAACGAAAATTACAAGACGACTTGTAGTAAAGAGGAGTTTGCTCATGCTATATATGAATTACTGTGTTAAGTAAGTATGCATATGTATCATTGTCAAAACCCTCTTTATTACAAGCCGTCTTGTAACTTTCGTTGACACAGCTCAAAACCCTCTTTACTACAAGCCGTATTGTTTGCATACTCATGCTATACAAAAATATATACTTTGATTGTATTGTAAGTAGAAAATCGTGTCGGGATATGATAGCGACTATTGTGTAAAAGAAATAAACAATAAAATTAAATAATGCGCATGCGTTTACAATTTTTTTTATTAATTTTATATGGAGTTTTGATATTTACTAATATATCTAAAGTATATATTTTCACTAATAAATTTTAAAAATAAATGATGATGTGTGTCAATGAAAGTTACAAGACGGTTTGTAGTAAAGAGGGTTTTGCACAGCTAAACAAAACCTATATACACAATTGAGTGTATATTAGTGCTATGAAAATTCATACCAAAAAATGTATAATTTTCTCATTTCAACTACCACTATTTAACATTTTTATCTCTAAGTTACGCACACTATTTAATGTGTATGGATAAATGAGCATTTTTTCGTCTCTTTTTTGTTATTTGTGTTTTGTATAGAAAAGAGATAACATCAGTTTTGCCTTTTAAATTTTTTTTTAACAATTTTTACTCTTTTGTTTTATAGT
Source organism: Tipula confusa (assembly GCA_963556175.1). Classification (NCBI taxonomy): domain Eukaryota; kingdom Metazoa; phylum Arthropoda; class Insecta; order Diptera; family Tipulidae; genus Tipula; species Tipula confusa. The sequence goes on along the minus strand of OY744477.1, from coordinate 59,890,453 downwards.
ATGGAAATGTTTATTTTATTTTACACTATATTCTAAATTACACGTTAATCGACACATTTTTTACTTACAATACATTCTCATGTGTATATGCAAAACCAACACTATTGTATATTATACAAGCCATGAAGCTTGGCAAAAACGTCTCTATAGAAAGACCAACTATTCAAAAATTTAAAGGGACAAAGCGCCTCTTTGATGTAGTATTGGTTGTGTACAGATATAGCGTAAAACAAAAACAAAAAAATATTTTTACTAACACTAATATAGATAGTTTTTTTATGTTATTTTTGCTTTGTTATTTGTTCTGGTACCAATACTACTTTATTGAGGCGGATATATAGTAGTATTAGTGTACAAAAAAATGAGTTGGTCTTTCTATATAGAGACGTTTTTGGTTCAATACAACAGTCCGTTTTGTTTTGTTATATTTAAGTGTGAGAGCATTTTATATACGTTTTTGTCACTAATACAAATGTTGAAGTGTACCGTTTATTTTAGTGTATCTGCGTACGAAACTTACAGCACGTACGTATGTATCTATGGAACGCAATTTTCACCCGCTTCTGTAAAATTTTGAACAAATTTTAAGCACCGAAGAAAATAAAACAGATTTATAATTTTGACCTAGTGATTTGACCAGGATCATCAGGATAAAAAAAAAATAATTCTGCAGGTTATACATATGACATAATTGCCAGAAAATATTGTTAGTCTTTAAAAAGAAAAAAATTAAGGTTATATAAAGTGTATGAATCTAGCTACAAAATGACTGCAAAATTAGATTAGGCCTTAAGCGTATCGGTATCATAGTCGCTTTCCAATCGAACAACCGCTAGTCTAACGCTTTTTGTTTTAGTCTTTGCTAAATTAATTACTTAAAACAAATTTCGGATTAGCAAGTGGTTTAAAACTGATTCACCTATAGTGGTTGTGCGTAATTACTGCCAACTTTTCATGACAAATAACAAGAGCAGTTACAAGTAGTTAAAATTTAGCAAAGATACACACCTCTTAGTATTTATAAGTACTTGCGGCGATCGACTTGAAAGCAACTATTGAAAAAGAAGATTGGCAAAAAACTAAAAAAATAAAAAATTAAATTATATTCCAAAAAAACTAAAAAACGCGCTTTTGTCGCAACGCGAACTAAAAAGTAAGAAATAAATTTCAAATATTAAAAGCTGAGAATAGATGGAAAAAAATTTAATTTTGATATAAAAAAGCTTTCCAGTCGACTACTGCAAGTACTTAAAATCAATTAGGTGAAAATCTTTGCTAAATCTAACTGTCTATTATCTTGGGCAGATAGAAGCAGTTACACATAATTTTATCGCTTGGGAAATAAGTGTTAAACCGCTGGAGATAACTCAAAAACTGAATGTGAATTGATGTAGATTTTCTATTGCACTTCTGATATGTTTTTCTAACATCGGATCAAATTTTGTTCAGACAAGTTTAAAACATTAACCGTTATTTTCGGCGAATAATCTGATATTTTCTGACGCCATCATTAAAATAATAGAAATTATTCGATTGCGTGCACTTCATCCTATAATATTCTTCACCTTCTTTTGCTAAGAAAAACCACTAGTAAATATTTTGCAACAAAAACAAAATACCCGATCTACATTGGATGAATAAACAAGCTAGGTTTCACCGTTTGCTGTTTTTCATTTCAATTTTTTAAATCGATTCAATTTGTAAATTTTGTAAATTTTCCGTTATGTTCAATCAGTTATGTTATAAAATTCAATACAGTTTCATTTTCGGCCTGTGTTGCGGTGCATACTTCGAAAACGTTACGAGCCGGCCCTGAATATATATATATATATATATATATATATATATATATATATATATATATATATATAATATATATATATATATATATATATATATATATATATATATATATATATATATATATATATATATATATATATATATATATATATATATATATATATATATATATATATATATATATATATATATATATATATATATATATATATATATATATATATATACATATATATACTTCCTTCAAGGAGCTTTTGAAAAACGGGCCCGAGAGGCTTCCAATACTGTAGGTTTTACTATATATAATATAATGATGTCGATGACTAAGGTCTCTTAAATTTTAATCTGGAGCACCGCATGCTTTAATCTTAAAACATTCTTAAAGACATTTTTTTGTTTTTACTTCTTCTGCAATTATATAACTTTCTTGCAATCAACTTGTTTTTTTTTTAATTTAAAATTTTGTTTTGCTGCTTAAGTTTGATTTTAGTTCGTATTGTATATACACGTATGTACAAAAAGGTCAGACAAGTTTTGTCGTAATACAATTCGAAAACTAAAATATAAATCAATGGCTTTTAGTGAATTGAGAGAAGCAAAAAATAAAATAAATAAAAAAATAAAAATTATTATGGCACCACCATCAACCGCCGAAAACTAAATGTTTGATAGATTTTCTGTCAACTGCAAAATAAGAACGAAATAAAATTTGAAATTGGAACTCATTTATGTTTTGTGGTTGTTGCGGAAGAAAGTCAATACATAAAACTATATGTTGGATAAAATATTTTTTTTTTCGCTGATTTCATTTTGTAGTTCACAGGTAATTAAATTGGTTACATGATTTTTGTTCGTGTCTAGCTATGTGTACATACACATATACAATGTACGATTTGTTGGCTTGATAAACAATTTTGTGACATTGGGTATGAGTTTCTGACGTGTGTGACATATTGGAAATGATATAGTATTTTTTTTTTAACTTTATTACGTATACTACATAGTAAACACATTTATGTTTTTTTTTTGGTTAATTGGAGAACAACTTTCGGATATTGAAAATATATTTATGCAAATGAATGACCTTGTAGGTTTCTTTTTTTCGTTTTGTGAATTAATGTTTTAATTGGGGCTGTTATGCATGCAGAGATGGGTAAAGCTCTATATTATATATGAAGTTGATATTTGATCTATTTTATAATAATAACATTGAATATTTTTGTGACCTTGAATATAAGTTTATATTAGTAATTATTAGTACATAATATGTTCATTTCACTGTAATCTTTGGTGGTGTCAATCCATAAAATTGTTTGATTTTTTTTAAACTGGAATAATGAAAAGTAAAATTGAAAGCCCGGTATTATTGCTGTTATAATAATCTTTCTTGATAACCTAAAATCGTCTTAATTAATCTTCTTATCTGTGCAAAATTGCAAGTCTGTTAATATTGTCAAAAACAAACATATTATATAAATCTTGATAAAACTGGACAAAACCAAAAACAAAATTTTTATATTATTGATAATGCCGAAAAAAAGCTTATTACACATTTGAATTACTTAGGTAAATGTGCTCGAAAAGTGTTTCTTATGTTTAATTGGCTTTGTTGTGTTTTTATGTTATGAATTTTATTCGACAAAATATCACACGAAGAAAATAATAAACCGACGCTTCCTATCATAAGGGTTCTATAGTCGGATTTGAAATTTTAAGCTCAATTATTGGATGTATCGCTGCGTTTGTTACTATATGGTGAAGAAATGATTGGTCGTAAATAGGTTACGACCAATGGTTACATCTCGCGCAATCGATGGAATAATTAATTTGTTCGTATAGGTCGATTAATTTCACCTGATTTTGTTTTGAGTGCGACTATATATCATCGATCTTAATACGTGTTTGACATTCTCTCCATTTTGTGCGTGGTAGTAACTTTGTAGAGTATCCAATTTGCCTACGTTTATAAAAATGCTAGAGGTTGGACCATTTGTCACCTTCAGTATTATCGGTCACGATGGCGTTAGATGGCATTATGACGTTAGAATGTCGATATCCGTAGAATATAGAGCGCAGATTAGAGTTTAGATGATATTTGGTCGATTCTACCCCAGCTTCCCAAATTCCTCTAAAATGACTCGTACTAGGAAGATTAAAATACCAAGAAATAAATTGTCTGGAAGAGTACTCACATTATTTTGGAATTTTAAATTAACTTTTTGAAAGTTTCTTGTAATGCGAGTTGTTGCACCCATAATCACTATAAATATCTCGGCACGGCATACTCCTCTTCTTGTTTTAAACTATTTTAGTGCGCCTAGAAAGGCATCAGTGGACATGTCGCCGACTATTTCGAAGTGATCTGCCTTAGCGCTCAGGCATATGAACAGGGATATGCATGCTTTATAATATGTTTGATCTCGGCTTCTTTGCGTATAGGTGTGTTGGTAAAGGACATGCGAAATCAACGCTAACCTTCAAAAATGGGCGTATTAGCTTGACTCTGGTTACCGTGGTAGATGTACTTCATTTACTATTTGTCAACTAAAACGAGATTTGGTGTGTAAAATTATTAATGGTGGAAAAGGAGCATGGGAATTTTCCAGACCAAAATTAATGATTTGATGCTTTCTTCTTCCGTGAAGCCATAATTCGATTTTTGGAATGTACAACAGGTTATACTGATAAAATTCATATGGTAATAAGCTTCTAAAGGCACTATCTGCCGGATTGTCGGATGACGAAACGTGAAGCCATTGATTACGTAATATTGTGGATATTATTTGGGCAGTTCCACAAAGCTGATCCAACTCCTGGGATGACTGGAATGTCAATCTAAAACCATTTAAGTTCAGACATAAACTTTACATAAACTATGTCATATTTTTGACTGGCATACCATAATCCGTGAATTTGAATGTAAATAAAAAAAGGAAGCGGATCATCTTTGCACATACATCTTGACATTAACAACGACAGGCTATCCAACCAAGGGGATCGAAGAGACGACTTGCTTCAAACGTTGAATTAGACATTCACTTTCGGAGGTCAGTTTTAAAGTCAGTTTTATGCTAATGCCGTGTGCGAATCGGTTAAAAAGTTAAATATTTTAACTGTGTTAGAAGTAAAAATACATAAAATAAATGGCTAGTAAATTTCTTATCTATGGTTATATAATGCTCAAAACGTCAAAGGGTAATATGATTATAATTTTTAATTGCATCGCGACCAGTTAAACATTTTGTGGTGAATAAAAAGTTAAAATTTTAACTTTTTACGCGTTTTTTATTTCGTTTCGCACACATACTAAATAGAAGCAGAAGCAAGTGGAAACTTTAATCGATTATCATCTGTGCTCGTATGGCGAGAAACAAAGCGAGTGAACAAGACGAATTGGTTCAGCGAGTTTGTCGCACAACTTGATTTTTTGGAAGTTGGTATCCTCATTGGCTATTCGTACCTGTAGATACATATTACCCCGTCTACAGCAAAAGAGAATCGATGTTCTCAGAATCTTAAAATTATTCAGTAGAGTTGCTTGTACTGTTTATTCAATCGCTAAGCAGACATTCAGTAAAATTTCAGAAGTTGTAGATCCTTCAAAGACAATCCTAAACTTTCAAAATTAAAATACTTTTTCTTGAGTATCAGATTGTTTTATTTCTTCTATGTGATTCAGTCGTTAATAATCGGCCATCGAGCTTTGTATAGTCCATAGGACCTCGTGTGAACTGACGCTCAATTCTTCCAACTCTTTGAATGGCGATATATAATCATTTATCAGATTTTCGGTTATTTCTTAAAGGCAATTCAGTAATTTCTTACTGTCAACTTGACAACAAAACGGCATATGCAGGAATTTTTTATATTTTCAATAAAATGGATCTTGCAAAATGTTTTTTCTGAGGACAAGCTGGTCTTAAAGCTATGTCTCAGTAGGATTGAAAAAATGATCGGATCCAATCAAGTTATCTGTTTTAGCTGATTTGTAGAATTGTGGATCAGCTGGAGATTATGAAAGTAATTGAACTCTAACCCATCGATTGTTTGACAGCAATTTTTTGAATTGGAAGCGACTTTTGACAAGATGGAGGCTTCTATACAAAATTCAGGATGGTGATTAGGTTTTGGTAACCTGAACTAAAGCTTTGGGAGACTAGGTAACTGAGCTTTCGAACCCAGAAACTCACAACTGAAAAACAAAACATTTGTTACAAATCTTGCCTGCGAAGCCGAATCAAATAATGCGCGACATAAAACGCATGTGCTTGGAGAAACAGTTTTTTGTGATATAAATAAATAACATTACCATTGCAAGGACGGGTTCAAGTCATCAATTATTTCGAACGACCACCGACTGTAAAACAACTGAAATATGTTTAGGTATGAAACACTTGTATCGACGATTCATTCCTGGTACTACTGCCGATCTGGCATTACTGACCGACTACCTAAAAGGCTATGTAAAGAACAATCGCGTTCCAATTCAGTGGTCGACAGCAGTAATTGAAGCGTTTGGTAACTGCAAAAATAAACCTACGGACGCTATTTTACCAAATTTGTCATCGACGTCCATTATTAATGACGTCCATAAAATGACTCAAAACTGTGTAGCATGCCAAAAGGCTACAGTCTCACACTTAACCTCCGCTCAGAATACTCATAAATTAACTTCTCAACGTTTTTGCGATAATTCACCTCGATATCATTGGCCCGGTACCAGTTTCTGACAATCAGCGGTAAAGTGTAACATTGATTGATATATACACTCGCTGGCCTGGTCCGATCCCAGTTTCAGATATAACTGCGGCTATCATCATTTTCGCTATCTACTCAATAGCAATTCGAATCACAACTTTGCGATCACAACGCCCGCCGTACTTGTATTCGGCTGTACGATCCAGATCTGGGAACCTTTTTGGATACTAAGAACGATCAAATTTTACAGTCTGACTGTAACGAATATCAAAGCGACACTTCGACGAGATTCGTCCTGTAGCGGTTTCTCGTCACGCTATACGTACAAAATTTTTATTAGTAAAGATCTTTATACTTGCTTGCATGTTTTCTTACGGACTGATGCAGTATGCAGATCATTGCAACCGCCTTATACTGGACAGTATTTGGTTATCGACCGTACTTCAAAATTTTTCACTTTAGATCTGAACGGACGCCACACTCCGACATTTCCATCGATCGTCTCAAACCTTGCTATTTCGAGTACCAACCAGACACACAGACTATGCAAACTAGATTAATTTTACTGACTCATAAAACAGAACTTTCTTTTTCGGTTGACGGACCTAAACTACCTTCCATGAAGCTGAAAGTTTGCAAACAAGTACGTCTTGATTTTTTGCCTGAATACGTAAAACTGCGAGGTCGGGTCGTGTTTCCAGGATCCCTTTCAGATTTACTGATCAAATTCGATAGATCTTCGATATCCCTGGGAAGGGATTGTTTGTGGCGTCTTTTACCATCCTGTGCGTCTTAAAGTAGTATTCATTAAAATTAATTAAAATTAACTTGCACAAAAAGAATAGTTGGTTATAAAACCAACTTGGATGGTCAAAATTTTGCAACAGCAGCAAAACTAGCAGCCACAACCTCAACAAAAACTGCATCAACGCAACTACATTTGTCTGGCTTTGAAATAGTCTGCCAATCGAGCAAAGTAGTTTTATACAACCGCAACAACCATTTTCACATTTTTTATTGAATTATTAACGAATTTACTAGAAGGGAGTATGTGGTAAAGTCATTGTCATGAAACACACCTTCGAATTGATCATTGAATTAAATTATTTTCAAATTAATTCAATTTTGCTGTAGTTGGCCGCTGTAGACGTAGTTATTGAATAGTTTGCTTTGGTTTCGCTATAATGTTATTTAGTAAGACTTTAATAAGACCCCGCATATATTCTTTCGAGTACATATTAGCATTTGTGTACAGGGTTCAGTGAATGTGTTAAATCCAATGATCAAAGGAAATCTGAGATGGTGATCTAGAATGATTAGCAGGTGCTCAAATTAAAAAATTTGGTTCTGCTCAAAAGGACAACCTTTGTAATCGCAGAATGTCGAAAATATTAAAATTATTTAACACGAATATTAAATAAAATAACCGTTAAACAGACAAAATACGTCATTGTTATTAGAAGAAAATTTAATTAATATGAATTTGGTGAGTTAATCCCAAAAATAACAGTAAAATGGCATACCAACACTCTTAATACACTATGAATATAAGATTCAAAAAAAAATTATGTAGCTCAAAAATTAAATGATGAAAAGCTTTTATAAAATTTAACTATGGACATTGCATAATACAACAACCAATCTTTGAAAATATCCAGCTTCGAGTAAATTTTTTTTTGTAAAATAACTTAAAGTATTTTCGGAAGATGATAAGCTACTGAATCACTCAAACATATAAAATCGATACAGTCGTAAAAATGTAACATCCTGAATTAATGTTTACCTTATATTCGTTTACTTGTAAATTTCCACAACATCCACATCGTCATAATCTAATAATGTATATGAACTTCCATCATTATAGATTATACACCCTGAATGATTGACGTATATATTGGTAAACGAAAAAAAAACAAAATATATTTTCCAAATATTTTCCAAGGTAAATCAAATCGACAAAATATAAATCATAAGGAATTGACCTCACAAAATACTGTCAAATATTAAACACATGTATGTTTATATAATTTCTACATATTTATGTAATTTCCATCCTTAAATCAATCAATCGTTTCAATCAAAACCGGTTGGTTAGTAAATACATATATTTTTTTTATACATTTGATTGCATACGTAGATGGCGCTCCAATAATACTCGTTTAAATGTTTATTACAATCGAACACCTAAACGATTTTTGTTTGTTTATACAAAACTGTCAAAATTAATTATATAGTATGATGGCTCTCTAAATAATATTTTCTATACCCAAAAATAAAAAAAATGTAATTGTTTTATTTTTATATAAATTGTTATTAACGTAAATATAATAAGGCTACACGTTATGAATTAATAATTATTGAGTTTGACGAATTTTGATTAGTTCAATAAAATGTTTAAAAAAAAATTAATTTACGCACGAGAATTATGTAAAAAAAAACAGAAATACCTTGCCGCTGAGACTTGTGATACGAAATAAAGTTATTTATTCCGATCGGATATAACAAATGAATTTACGTAAATCATTTATTATTTAGAGTATATTTAAATAATTCCAGAATATTATTTTGATTAAATATTTTTCAAGGTAAACGATGCGCTATTTGTAACGCGTTCTAATTCTAATTTTAGATGGAATAGAATTTATTTTTGTAGTACGCACGCAGGTAAATTAAATTTTACGATATATGTTTGTAGTATACATTGGTGAGTACAAGGTAACCGGGGTTGTCTGTCAAATCACTTATACTTAAAACAAACAATTGTATTAGTGAGCCATTACCGAGTGGTATACTCGTTAAGCCTATCAAAATTCAACGAAATATTTATTAATTAATATTAAAATAGCGTTAGTTAAACGTTAATTCTGACATTATTTAATAACGTAAAAAGAAAAAATCCATATTCAAAATCAGTTTTCCAATTAAACTTTTCTGTGCTAAAATCGGTTAAATAGTTCTAAGAAAATTAATAGCAATCTAATACACAAAATTTTAAAATGTATATATGAATTACAGATTCAAAACAATTATTTAGCACGAAAATTAAATGAAATAACCATTAAACAGACCACATACGGCATTGTAATTAGATAAAAATTCAAATGCTATAAATTTGATGAGTTAATCAAAAAGATAACAGGAATTTTTAAATTTACATAAATTATGGTTTAAAAAAAATAAAAATTTTAACACCAAAATTAAATAAAATAACCGTTAAACAGTCGAAACTCGTCACAACGAAAGGGCACTAGAAATTATTTATATATTAAAATTATTTGATTACTAAACAACTTTTCTACATTTATGTAGAATATTTACTGGTTTCATTTTTCACTAATCTAGGTAAAAAAAAAATAAAGAAAGATCGTACAATCTTTTACAAAAAATGCACCGAGTCCCATTAATCGTGACCCAACTTTGCAGATGTAGCGTTCCAAATTAAAGTTGATCCGACAAAACGGTGATATTAGAGTTGCCTGAAGTGGGAAGTTAAAACAAAACTGCCATTGGTACATGTAAATCTAACTAAAGTAGTACATTGAAGTAGCTATTTTAAAATTAAATTTAAAAATATGCGCTTTTTACTGGCGAGCTTCTCAATATTTGTAGTTAAAGTAATAACTGCAAGGTGGTGACTAGGAAAACTATTAAGCCGCGTATCCACTATAGAGTTGTTTACGTAGAGGTAGAGAAAATTCTCACGTAGAGTAGTGTATACACCCTGTAGAGCTCCACAGTAGAGCTCTACACGCACTCTACGTGAGAGTTCTATTGCGTAAAAAACTCTACGTTGCACGCGCTACGGTTTTAGGTTTTGTAAAGCTCTACATTAGCTCTATACTCTATCTAGCATGTTTGATAAAGTTTCATGCTCTACAGTAGAAAAAGTAAATGTATAGATCAACGTAATTTAAAATTGAATTGGTCATTTCTTTCGAGTGCATGTGTGCATTGACAGTTAAATATTTAATGACATTTCTATTTGCATTTCGATGGTTATTCGCTTTCAATATTGAAATGTTTAAAATATTGTGGTTGGACATCAATTGAATTTTTTCAAAACACACCTATACCTTTTACCTATACCAATACCTATTCTTCTCCGGCTGGAATAGGTTTTAAAGGAGGAAGATTTTAAAAAGGGATTCACTAAAAGTTTTAATCTTGAAATTATGGTAAATAACCAAATTTGGTGAAATTTGGGCTATAAATTTTTTTTATCAAAAAAAGACTCCCATCACGAAATCCTAGTCTGATTAGGATACACGATATTCTAGTGGAATTTCAGGCTTTAATAGTTGGGCTCCGCTCAAAACTATTATTCACAAGTGCGAATTTTGTATAATTGCAGGTCACGGTACTGTTCGTAACTCAATTCAAAATTCCTGAATATTCTTACTGATTCGATTAGTTTGGCAAAGCAATATTTTATCTGAAGGTTTTTGGAAGTGCATATTTTTCTTTTGAATGATCGGAATAACCAGTTGCAGTAACATATTGAAATTAATATATGACATACGTAGAAAATTATCATAAGCGTTTGTAACGTTTTCCTTAATTTCATTCGTTGGTCCACGATAAAATCCGACATTTTGCTTCCTCTTCCGATCCACTCACGCTCCCAACACTTTGGCGAAAACTCATTTTAAATTGTTTTTTTTTTTGATTTTGTGGAACGAAAAACTGGAAATACAATGTGTGAAAATAAAATATAGTAGTAGCCGAGCACTCTACCGAAGAGAAAAATAGGTCTACAGTGTGTATACAGTCTGTAAAGCGCATGGTAGAGCTCTACTTAAAATTTTTCTACGACTGCTCTACGGAAAGCGGTAGAGTCGTAGAGACGCTCTATAGTGTACACACTGCTTGTAGAGACTCTACACTCTACACTCTACGCTCTACTGAAAAAACTCTATAGTGGACACTTGGCTTTAGAGATCACTGAAATTTCCTTAGTCGTTTCGCATAAAATAGTATAGTAGTATTTTACTTGAATCTGAAACTAAAATTAATTTATGGCTTCAAATAAAGGCTAGCATTTAAGTTATCATTAAAAATTACAATTCTTGCCCAAAAAATTATTAATCGGGCATAAATAAATGAGTTTTCTGTTACTTGTTAAGTAATACTTGTTTTTTTTTTTTATTTTTTTTTAATTTGACATATTTATTTATTCTAATTCAGTTTTACAAACACTTGATATTAAAGTCTATTAAATTTAAATCAATTTTGTTTGTAATAAATCTTTATTTGCATTATTTTGTTCATCAAAATAAAATATATTGCACAAAATTTTACCACTAAAAATTATATTTATTTAAAATTATATGTTCAGATTATGTTTAAAAAACAAAATTTTTTGTACATAAAAATAATAAACCAGGCACAAAATTTTATCAAATTTTACAATTAAAAAAAATGTTTAGTTCAGCAATGTGGTTAAAAAATATTTCATACATTACGCTACCAAAATTTGTCTTAAAACAATGGGATAATATTATTCGTACATAAAATAAATAAATCATGCACAAAATTTTACCATCAAAATACTTAAAAGTTCGGCTGAAAAATTATTTATGCATAAAAAATAATATATGTTGCACAAAATTTTACTACCAAAACTTTTTTTTGTTCAACAAATATTTTTCTGCTTTTTTTTAAGCAGGTTTATAATTTTCAAAAAAAAATATTAAAATTTCAAAATTGTATGAATTTTTTTTGTTTGAATCGACAGGTCAATGTTTGTCATTTACTTTTTAAAGATTATTTCATGTAAATGTTGACCACGACTACGTTTTAAGTGTTATTGATGTACATCAATACATCAGTACAGCTTTTCGGCTGGTATCTCGCTAATGATACGTTTAATGCCAATTTTAAACTAGTTGGTTTATTGGCACAGACTAAAGACTTCACGTCGCACCTTAAAAAATCAAGATGGCCAATTCACCGAATCAAACCTTAAGTTATATTGCTCACCGTAATCATTTTTCAACAAGCCCATGGTTTCGCGTGCTATGTGGCATGTGGCGCCATCTAGCTGAAATCTTATATCAACCTGATTCAGTACATGAATTTTAGGCAACAAAAGTCATGGAACTATGTCGAACGCTATTGATGGTAACGTTTGGCGTCTTTGAAAAAATGTGGACAGATGATTTCACTGGCCCATAAACCGTACCAAACAGTGATTTGTACTGGGTGCATTGACAATTTTTGCATTACCTGTGGCTGCCCATCACACCAAATGTGGCAGTTTTGCTTATTAACGTATCCATTTAACTAAAAATGAGCTTCGCCTCTAAACACAATTTTAAAAAATTTTTGATAATAAAATTCAATAATTTGTAAATGTTGGTCGGGTGTTAGTAATGGCAACGCTAACAGAGTACAATCGACTTTGACAGTTGTCGCTAGTCACACGTGATGTGCCAAAAATATATAGTACACAAAAACCCTAAAGCAAAGAGTAAGAAGCAAAGAAATCACCCATTATTTTCGGAGTGACACGGAGGCGAAACTATAGTTATTTAATTTAAATAAACCGATTCTATTTGCGAATCATGTGCTCCAGCATCATTTGCGCAACATATTTGATGAACCCGGCTCCTACGTCCCCTTGGAGTGTACATGTAAAGTAATTCTAAGGGCTAAGCCGGGGAGCGTGAAGTAACTTTCCGCGTGCCCGCGTTGGTTATTAAAGCCGTTAGCCTCAACAATTCTACTTTTTAAAATGAAATTTTGTGCTTTATTTATTATTTTTATGTACAAAGTATTTTACAATTTAAAAAGTTAAATTAATATTTAATTTGATAATATAAATTAAAAATTTCAAATTTATATTTAAATTTTGAGAAAAATCGCTTGTCCTGGAGCACCATAATGTTTCTTCAGAATGGTGGTACAACACTCGGAATTTATGTATTTTTATTCTAGTTAAAGTATTTAACCACCTTCTCTCTCGTAAGTTTATAATGCGAATGTTTTATTGGTTTATTTTTGCTAAGTCATGCATTATAGATTTATAGTGCATGAGACAGTAATTAATAGAAATAGTGAACAACATTACTTAAACTAACACATCATAGATGTCAGCACATATAACTGTTACACAGATCATTATAGTGAACTGCTTGATCTGACATGATCGATAATACAGGTCGCTTCTATACGATTTACAATAACTGTCAACTAGACAATAATAATCAACTGATAGCATGTACAATACATTATTCTCTAAAATTATATAATTCAAGTGTAATTTTTCTTATACTATTTTCTGGATATATGCACCATTGGCCGAACAATTAACATGAAATGATTAGATATTTATCGATCGGCTGTTGCAAAAGTTTACTTGTAATGTCTAATACAGTTCAGATGTTTAATTCAGTTTACAACACACGAATTATTTTGAAAGTTTGTTCAAAATATAAGTAACTGTGAAAGATAAACTATATCTTTCATAATTTCAATGCAAATTGATTTTGATAAAATGTCATTATATAACAAATCAAAGTTATAACTTAACAAAGTCATTGATCTGCAATGAAATTGCAAATTTATACGATATGTATACTGATGGGAATTTTGATTAGCTGAGCAAAACATAGCTAAGTTATTCAAAAAGCTTAAATTGTTAAAAAGGTTATGCATCAGCATCGATTAAACAATGTAAGGTTATCATCGTCGTTTAGTTTAGTTTAGTTGTATAATTTTTTCCCTCGTTACATTTGACTGAATCAATTATGTCATATATAGAGTTGATTCTAAATATTTATTTAACGTTAGTAGATTTAATTTTTGGTTATTCGTATCGCGTTGTTCATTGATTGTATATATAGTTCTAATTACTTAATAAATAAATCAATTATTTTGATTATGCGTATATATAAAATACACACACACACACACACACACACACACACACACACACACACACACACACACACACACACACACACACACACACACACACACACACACACACACACACACACACACACACACACACACACACACACACACACACACAATACCCACACGCAATAAAATAAATCATACATCCGATGACGGATTAAAGAAAGTAAATTATTTATGAATCTAATAAACAACTGTTCAAAATTAACTTATAACTAAACTATCTATATACACTTGCGTTAATGAAACTTGACAATCGATTGTGCATGTCTAATGGTAAATCTTTGACCTTGATAATCATGGCAATTTGATTTGATTTGAATGTCGCGGGAAAATTGTTATTTGTTGAAGGTGAATATTACGTTTGATATACATATACATAAACATATCGTCAATATCCTATATAGGATATTATATATACAACTAATAAAATAATCAATTTACTCGTATAATCGCGTATTATATTCCAACAAAATATAACAATTAACCAACGATTAATTTGCGTGGAAAATACTAATTTCCTATACACGGCAAAAATTATATTATTTGATTTTGTTCATGATTTAATAATACATTTCAATCCTTTTTGCTTCTCCTAGCCAACGTATAACTACAAATTTATGTAAATTTATTTAAATCCTTCGTCATATATGTTTAATAATTTGGCCATGATTTTAAGGATTTCCTTACCAAATTGGAATACGAAAGAACGAGTGTGGTATACTAATGTTTCTTAGTCCATGGTTACAGGCCATTTCTCGCCCTCGCTTTATCACCAATTTATTCGCTTAACTTTTAATTTCACGAACGACATTAGTAATTTTCATTAGTAATAAAACTCGGTAATTGTCGTCATCCTTGCGTTTGGGGATATTGCCATATATCATGTGCATGGCTCTCCTCTCGAATGTCATTAACCATCTCGTATACTCATCGATAATGGTTCAACTCTCACACCCATTTATGACAAAGGGTCGTACAACCGTGCACAACTTTAGCTTGTCGAAATTTGCAAGGTATTTAGACTTTGGCAGTGAACTTAGTAAGGTTTACAAAGCACGGTTGCCTAAAACCAGATACGCCTTAATATCTCCTCTCTCATTTTAAACATGAGTAACAAGGGATTCATTGTATTGAAAACTCGTCACTCCTTTAAATTTGGGACTTCATTGCGTTAAGGTCTCCAAAATCTGTGATCATATATTTTGTTTTAGACTCATTTGAGTTGAGACCAACGAAAACCGAGCATCGTTTTTTCGATGTCCGTCACACTCCGAAGCTTGAAAATATATTTCGAAGTAATGAAGTAGATAGAGATGCTGTGTCTATTGGAAAAATAAAAATTTTGCCGTCCTCTTTTACTAGTGGACTTCACCAAATGCACCGTCTGTTCATCTAGGATGAAATTAAAAATTATGATAGAGATTATTGATAGAGATGCTGTGTCTATTGGCCAGTGTCCAAATGGTTGGCCAGATTTTATTTGTTCAAAACTTGAAAGAATTTCTCTATGAATTACGTAACCGCCATGTATTAGGAAAAGTAAATGCGCTTTATATTAGAAATATATTAAAGGGGTACCGGTCGGATTTTTACAACTGGATTTGACGAAACAGGATAATTCAAAACTGGATATTTTAAAACGAGATAAGGTACAAAACGAGATATGTTACAAAACTGGATAATTCAAAACAGGATATTTCGACATGTGATTTAAACTTAAAATGATTTTTTAGGAAAGTTCTGGAATATGGCCAGTTAGGAAGGAACACGGCGGGTTGGTGTAGTATGTACGGGTATATGGTGTAGTATGTTAGGGAAGAACTTATAACGCTAGAATGCAACCCTTAATTATTGCTCAGAAACACATTATAAGAGTTATGACCAATAAACCAACAATGATAGAATCATGGCCACTATTAATGACTTTAAACGTTTTACCACTAAGGTTGTGTGCCAATTGGTTAAAAAGTTAATTTGGTAAATATTAAAAAAAACTTTTTTCACTTTTTAACCGGTTTACTGTGCCAATTAAAATCAGTTAAAACTTTTAATATTAATATCATCATAAATATTACAGAATATTAATTTTAAAATAATTATATTAAATTAATTAGTAATAATTAAGAATTAAATATGTTATAATAATTATTCGATTTGTAGGCAAAAACAATTTAAAGTTTCAGTTAATTGTCCTTATAAAACATACAGAACATACAAAAATTGTTATTGTAATGCAAATGACAAATAAATTGTATATACCGCCTAAATATAAACACATAAAAATTTTAACTTTTTATGCGGTATTTTTTTGGTACGGCACACATAGTCAGGCATTTATTTGTATTTAAAATGTTGAAAGCATTTTGGTATATAATATTACTAATGGATTAGAAATAAACATTATATACATCTTTAGAAATAACTATCAGTAATTGTCAATACTCATTTTTAATTTTGGGTTTAAGACTGTGTCCGAAACCCATGATAAGTATTTGTGAATACAAATTTTTGACATTAATTTTGAAAAACATTGCCAATTTTTTATTACGCTTTCTGGAAAGTATAATAATGATGGAAATATGTTTCTACGCCCCACGATGACGTTTGGCTTTTAGTATAGACGGTTTTGGTTTGGCTTTTACTATAGAAGATTTTAGTATTTGTCAAAACTTTTCATAGCAATTGACCATGACAATTTGGGTGTGTTCGGTATTCTCAAATAAATGTGAAAAATTTTATTCACAAATATTTATCATGAGTTTCCGACACAGTCTTAATTTATTAATTTAACTAATTTAAATTTTTATTTTAGTAAATATGCATATAGTATTCTGTCTCACAGTAACATTCCTCATTTCAATATTTCATTTTATTGATAATGCAGAGGCTGATAAGAATCGACAAGAATTTTGTTTGTCGTAGAATAACTTAACTTAAATTTTTCACTAAATACATTTATTATAACTTAATATATATTTTTGTAATGAAATCGAACAAGAGATTGTGGTATAGTAAGCAATTATCTTAAGCATTAGAACAATTAGAGAAAAAAAATAGCATGCAGGGAAAAATTAAAATATAACATTCCCAATACCAAAAATACCTACCTATAAGAAATTGTAAAATATTACTTAGCAAAATTAACTGTAAGCAGATTGTAGGGTTAGCAATCCGGCAAAAATATGTCCAAAATATACCAGAGGCAGCCAAAAATGTGCCAATAGGAGAGAAACGTAGACAAGGCCAATGAACGTAATTTTTTTTACAACTTGTTTTTTAAGAAGTTATTATTGAACTTATATTTATGTTAATAAAATAAAATCCAAAAACTTGAATTAATACTAATTATTCTTAAAAATATCTGTTTAGGAAGATAAGTTTTAAACATTTTGTCTAAGTACATCATGTTTGCCGATCACGGGTCCTATTCTTCCCTGATGATTTTTTTAATTTTTTAAATTAAACGGCGCAGCGATTTCTCACTTATGATTAAATTTAAAGACTATAGTATTTAATCATACATTAAAAAATTACTCTCGAATAAAGAAAATATTATTTGTGCACAAAAAAATTATTATTTTTGTACAACATGATTATTAAACGAACACAAATAATAGAGTTTTCTGTAAAGAAAAAAAAATTTTTGCATAAAAAATAATAAATCTTGCACTAAGTTTTACCACCAAAAATTCTGTTTCTGTTTAGCAATTTTGTTTAGAAAAAAAAATATTTTGTACATAAAAATAATGAATCAGGCACAAAATTGTACAACCATTTAAAAAATGTAGAGTTATTGAGGCTAAAGGCTTTTATAACTCTCGCGGGCTCATAGGATTTTTTATCCCGGATTTTTCTTTCGTGATTTTTTATCCTATATAGGAATTTATATTCTCAGATGTATTATCCTATGATTTTGCAACCATTTTTTTAACTTTTGTTTTTGTAAATTTTGCACTTGATTGTTGCTTTTTTATCCTAACATTATTTATCCCAAAGTTTTTTCCTAGAATTTTGTATCCTGTATTTGTTATCTAGTAACAATAGGAGATTTATTTTAGGAAACATAATTGCTGAACAGGAATTAAATTTTTGGTTGTAAAATTTTGTGCAATTTTAATTTTTTTTTGAACGAATAAACTGTGGGTTTTTTATAGCGAGTTTTGGTGGGCAGTATACTGCTGATATTACACAGTTTCAATATCATTGCTGCAGGCAGATGCTCGTTGATTGAATATATTCGTAGTATTTTAACCTTCTTTTATTCAGAACAGCTGTGCCACCATGTGCTATGCCATCCGGATGCTTAGTGTCAAAAATTGAATGTCCATTAATTTTAACATAGTTCTTATTTGTAAAGCGTGTTTCAGATATTAACATTATGACAATATTGTGCTGAATGAGGAATGCTTGAACGTTGCCGTTGATTTTTAACGGCAATCTGCATAATTATATTCATATTTTGCATCATTTAATCCATGTTCATCTCCATCATTACCATGAAACTTTGCATCATATCGGTGAGCTTGTTTAATGCTAGAGGGATGTTTCCTTCATTATTATTTTGTACTTTTGAAGTTCCTTTAAGGATACTAGAGTATGAGACTTCATGATGTACGTTACAGTTCACGGTTGTGTTCTGATTTCCACCTTGAATGTTGTTGGACGAAACTTCTGGATACATTTCTTTTCTCTCGGTCGTCACGTTTGTACTTGCCGTTGATTTAGGGCTTCTTTTTCGTTTAGGTTGCACTGTTATGTTTCGGATTATATCTGTTTGCACTAAATACTGACCATATATCACTATTTATGTTATTGTCATTTGACGACGATGCACTTTTATTTTTCATAATATTTGTATATCCTGTTTCAGAAACAGGATATATTTTTTCTGAATGCTTTCAATTCTCTTGGTGTGAACTGAATAGTATGGACTCCAGACAGTTGAGGATCCTACATACACAAAGTACAACGTAACTAATGTTGATACATCATTGAATTCCCCTGTCCACCTTTTGACAAAACCAAACATCGAGTTGGCTTTGGCAATGATGTTGTCGATATGCCTGTTAAAGGATCAACGATTGATATTGTAAACATTGGTTAAAGGATTTCTTTTCCTATGATATGACATTATTTTGCATTTGTTGATATTTAATTTCAATGAGTTTCGGTCACACCAATCACTCAGTCGATTTATATCTTCTTGTAGTTTGTCAGCCTCGCCAGTTTCATTAATGGTACGAAAAATTTTGATGTTATCTGTGAATATGAGTATGTCTGCATTTTTAATAACCTCTGTAATGCCGTCAATGAAGACAAGAAATATCCAAGGTCCAATGTGTGACCCTTGTGGAACTCCAGAAGTGACTGTAATTGCTTTAGATTGCTTAGTGCCAATTGTGACATATTGCACACGATTTGATAACTTTGAGGTGAACCATTTTACAAAATTAAGTAAAATCCAAAAGTGTACAGGCTATTAAGGGCCTTTGGTGACATATAGAATCAAATGCATTGCTGATGTCTGTATACACTACATCTATTTGGTGGCGTTTTTTAACTTCATTAATGACTTTACTAGTAAGTTCTGTTAAATTAGTTGATGTTGATCTACTCGGTATATGAATCCATGTTGTGCGGTTGATAAATGGCGTGCCAATATAACTTTAAAAGTGTTGCAAACAACAAGCTCAAATAGTTTTGGAATTGATGAAGTTGTAGAAATTCCTCTGTATAGCACGTAACATCATCTCTTTTTCTAGATTTGACGATTGTTGTAATTTTCGATAATTTCTATTTATCAAGAAACACGCCGGTTGCAAGAGAGTAGTTAAAGATGATTCGCAAAGGACAAACTAAACTATTGGCATGTCTTTTAAAATCGAAGATGGTATGTCATCCGACCCACATCGGTCACCAAAATTTAACAGTGCAGTAAAGATATTGTCATCAGTTATAATATGAGGATTAATTGAGATATTGGTGTGGTTTAATTTCCGTGTTTGAAGGTCAGTGTCTTGGGTCCTCTTGGTGTTATTGTAAGACATATTAGTAGGATACCCTTCAATTACTCGTTGACCTAAAATATGTCCAAAAATGCTTTGGTTTTTTTTAAAAATGTTTCCTGAACTCCAGCTAGGTATGATGTGCTTTAATTTAAAGTAGGCGTCGAAAACACCACTGTATTGCCGAAACTTGGCTTCGTCCACTTTAAGCCCACTTTTTAACATACTCGCATAAGCTTTAGATTTACGGTTTTCAAGACTTAGGAGTGTATCATCAAACCATGGCGGACGATTTTTGATTTTTTCGATGCTGGACGGAATATTATTTTCAAAACCTCGCATCAGTATCTCATAAAATCTGTTCACTTTGTCGTTTACATCTTTGGAATTTAAAGTACCATTCCATTTAATTTCTACCAAGTATTGTCGCAAACCTAAGTTGTTAGCTTTGTTAAAATTGTATGTATAATGATGGTTATAAGCTATTTTTTCCGGTATAGGATCTGTTAAATCAAATATAATTTCCATTGATTTGTGATGAACGTCATTAACGACAATTGGCGTTACTTTAAAACTATCAGCTTCGTTGGTAAAAATCAGGTCCAAAAATAACCCACGTTCATTAGCAGTATTGATTTGGTTTAAATTGGCACCAAGCACGATGTCAGTGAAAAGCCATGCTGCGCCTGATTTGTTATTATAAGGAAGAATGGTGTTCATTCTTTTGTCATATTTCCAGTTAACATCAGGTAAGTTGAAGTCACCAAGCACTAGTACAAAATCGGAAGATTTAGTTTTATTGACACATTCCTCAAGCTTCACAACATAAACATCACTGCTAGCATGAGGTGGAATGTAAGCGGTGTAAATAAATAGGTTACTTTTATTGAAGTTGATCTTTACAAATACTTGTTCAATAATTTAGGGGATAAATTTATCGGTCTACTAAAAAGCGTTGAGTGTCGAAAAGTTAAATATAATTTATCCGACAATCGAATACAAATTATAAATTTGTAGATGTTAAATCTACAAATATTGACATCTACTATATTGTAGATATTGCCATTTCTCAATCTCATTAAACTATTCGAAGGATCAAGCTTTAGAGGGCTTATAGTGGCAGAAGAGAATTATTATTCAGATTTGTTATCGAATTTAGTGATTTAAACGTAACTTTTTAAAAAACGATAAGATTTTTACAAAAGTTTTAAAAATATGTATCTCATTTAATTATGACAAATAATTTAGACATAAATATTTAAAAAAAAATGTTTGTTTTATTTAAAAAGTTACATAAATTAAAAAAAAACAATTTGCTTACGGGCACAAGATTCATAAAAGGATATAATACAAAAATGATTATTATTATAATAAAATTAATTAATTTTAGTTGGCACATCCTTCGCCGTTCATTGAGAAAATATTCATCGCCACTTTTAGAATTTTGTTCTTTTTTTTCTTTAAACGCACACGGGAAAAATCTTCTTTGTTGACGTTTTCTCTTTTATTATTTTTTAAAAGCTTTTTACTTAAACACAAAAGTTTTTTTTTTTTTTGTTTAAACAGGATATATTATTTTTGTTTTTATTTTTTTTTATTATCTATACTAAATTTTTATTCAATTATGAATTTTTAAATTGTCTTGAATTTTTTTTATTATGAATACATATATTGATACATAAAAATAAACTGCTACAAAGATTTGCCGTATGAAATAATTCTTTCAGCCAAAATTCTAATCAATATTTATTGGCGTTGAAGCTAAAAGTTCCATGGAATCTAAATTTGATCAAGTCGATGCGTTTTTTTAATTGAATATGATGTCCTTTCCATTCTATTGAATATAGGTCAAAAATAAATTGTTCAATATCTCTATAATCTGGAATAATTTATTTGTATATAAGTATTTGCTGTACATACCAAATACCTGCTTCATTTTTAAAAGATTACACCAGTTCAAAATTATCTCTTTGCATGCTGTTCCATCAGTCGCTGAGAGTAGAGAATTCCTTTCAAAATTGTAAATAATCAGAATAACGCTGTACTATTAAAAGCTGGGGCTAGAAGCGATTTATCCGTCAAAGAAGTGATTTCTCGACAAGTTTTGCCACACCAACATGGGTAAAACCTTTTTTCTTTGTGGATTGTGAAGCCATACTAATTGTCTCTTTTCAAATCTTCCGTTATTGGCTCGTACGTCATAACGGAAATTCATCTTATCACTGGACAGTTATGTCTTCTCTCGCACAAACTTATGTACTTCGTTCAATTCTTCTATCATGTTATTTACATACTCCTGGCAGTTGGAACCATTCTAAACTTCAAGCCCCTGGCAGCCCCAGAGTACTACTAAAAATATCTTTTGCTGGTGTACATTTTGTTGTATCGTGCACAGCCGATTGACACATCTTTTGGAATAAAACTGACTTTAAGTTCCGTCGCTAATTCGAATAAATCTCCCTCGTTATCCCATATCGACTGACCCAATTATTCTCCAAAGCATTCGTGATTATCATCGTCTCAAGATTTGGTATCAAATTTGTTTTCTTCCGGCCCCTTGCTGAAGTAATCCATTACTACCAACACATATTTATTCCCACTATGACTGGGGTTGAAAACGGTCCTGGAACATCAATCGCGATCCTTTCGAATAGTGCACCAACATTGGATCTCGACTTCTTTGAGCGAACCCTTTAATCGCCATAAATTGACCACATCTTTGCCATCATTCTATTAATGATTGACGATATCCCGGCCAGTATAATTTTCCTTATATTTTGACAAGCGTTTTATTAGTTCCTAGGTTGTGACACTATAGTTACTCCATGGTACTCATTAAAAATCTCGGCGATCCAAACCCTAGGTGCCACTATTAACGATTCCGTCAACTGGCCATCTAAACTCCGCCAAGACATCCATCTTCGAACCACAAACAGTCTCACTGAACCCAATATGCTTTTGCTATATTGGATCGGGCGTTGATAATGATTTCTTCGTCTTCCACTCAGCCGCTATGCTTGCAATCTACTCGGCATGGTCATCGGTGTTTCCGTGTGTGGTTCCCTTATGATGTTAAATCTGAAAATCGTAGCTTTGCAGCCGCTCGATCCAAGGCATTACTTGTCCCTCCGGGTTTTTAAGTAGAATTCCTAAAGCGCCTTGATCCGTATTCTCCTGTTTTTCGGTACACTCAAATGTCTGTCTTTTCTGGTCAGCTCATGCAAACTACTGGCAACATCAGCAAATCTCGGTACGAATTGACGATAATGTGTATTCCGTGAGTTGTTACTTTGTCTCCTAAATAGTTGACCTTGTCACGGAACAATATACACTTCTATACAGACTTAGCTTTAACCCGGCTGAATGAATCCTCTTGAATCATTTCGTCAAAATCCATAAAACTAAGCACATCTTCCAGTGCAATCGCAAACAGTGCAGCCCAGAAAGTGTACTTGAAGCAAGCTTTCGAGTGACTCTTTGCGACCCGATGTAAAGTTACCATCGGATTTCAGAAGAAGCCCAATCTCGTTTGACTGGTCCTTTGCTAGAACTTTATGGAGTCGAGCAGCTGTAGGTATATTCTCGATGTTACCACAGTTTTTCCTCCACGTAAGACGTTTAGTTCAGTATTGTACTTTGTTAGGGCTTGCCTATATTCATTCCACTCATTAGAATGCTTTGAATATGCTAAAATATCCCTGAAGGTCTTCCAGTCTATAAAAAGGGATACGACGCACTGCCGCCTGTATGATCACTCATGAAGCTTCATTTGATAAATGCCAGTTTGCAACAGAGTTGGAAATGAAGTGACTCGACAGAGTGAGGTCAAAGACCTCTTGCCGAATCATGTTAATGGAAATGATTTAAAATGTCTATGTGACTGCTCATAAGATAATTTAAAAGGGACTCACCTCTACTATTTGTGTTGCTGCTACCCCAAATGATATGATGCGCTATGATGAAATGTTTGTTTTTATGGTTGCAGTAATCCACCAAATCCTGTACAACTACAGGTGGAACACTTACCGAGTCACCAAGGAAGTACGCCGAGGCACATACTATCTCCTGTACTCCCCTGCCAGTCGGTACTTCCAGGATTACTGCAACCAAATCCTTAGTGATCAACTCTGGAATTGGAAGAACGTTAATATTAGATGAAACAAATATTGCTGTTCGGGGAACTGATTCCCTGCAATCATAAACCAACTTACATGACTTAAGGTGGAGGCCCCTAATTTTTCCTCCACTAACCCAAGGTTCTAGAATGAGGCCAAGGGTTAAATATTGTTGAGCAAACCTATTGCAAAAGGCATCCGAGGCTCCTTTTGCATGATGCAGTTTTGCTTGTAGTACCCTAATAGTACCAGCCATACTTACTTATTAGGGTAAGGAGCTCTCCGCTCCTAGCTGCTTACCCGCTAACTGCTTATCAGCCGACTGTTTCGGGGGAAGGGCGTGTTTTTGCCACATTTCCTAGTAATCCCTCGAGCGCATCTAGGCTTAATTCTCAAAGTTGGTGCCGTTGACTTGGCTAGTCTACCCTGCACAGCCCTTTGTATGGTCACCCTATTTATTTTTACCGGCGCCAAATTAGGAGTCACGGAGAGACCCATTGATCGGTTTCCGACGAAGAGGCAGCGGGAACAGAATGCTCTACAGCGCTACTACTCTGAGCTGCCCTCTCGTCGTTTGTAACTCCTTCTGAGGCCGATAAAAAATTTTCATTGCTGGAGCTGACTCCAGTAGTTTGAGTGGTTGAGGGGGATCACTCTTTAAAATGAGTCTAATGTGGCCGAAGCGGTAAGCCACATTCCCCTTGGACTCGCGCAATGTCTTCATTGAAGTATCTCCTATGTCCATGACCAAATGGACGAGTGCTCCAGTTGTCGTCCGTTGTAGAATCTTCCATGAATTTGCCGCGAGACCATTGTTCCGCGCGGCCATGGTAGCGAGAATTTTCTCGCTCGACAAGCTAAGGCTTTGTGGAAAAAACCCTCTAACTATATTTGGCCGAGGAAAATCTTCCTCTTCAAATGAAGAAAAGCCATCCTGTTCAAATGAACAAATGAAGAAAAGCCATCCTGTTTTCCGAAAGGAACCAAGGAATTGAGGCTTAGTGATAAGGTCAATGACACACTCCTGTATGTTTGTCATTTGCTCCATACTAAGAGGCTCGCGCTTACCACCAGACCTACTGTCTAGGGTAGTTGCTACAGGTTTCAGAGGTGCTTTGACAGGGCGCTCGGACTTAGCAGCAGCTAGAGCTTTCTCTCTAGTTTTCCCTTCCCTGAGCTCCTTTTTTAATACGCCTTCTTTCGAATGAGTTGAGCTTCACCCATTCACTGGAGTTGAGGGACATGTTCCCAATACCAACCTCAATGGTGGAGGTGCCCGATGTTTGTGAGATGACAATATTATTCTCATCGCAAACGATGCCGGTTGTAAGAGTAGTGGACTGATTCACTATTTCCCTTGTCCCAGTATCAAGATATTCTTTGGAGGTGGCCCCAGAAGCATCTACCACCATATCTTTTCCTGTATTATAATCCAGCACAGGAGCTGGCAAAGTTGGTGCTTTTAAAGAGGCACAATTCCTATATTTATATTTAAAGGATTCATAAAAGTCCTACGAGTACCCGAAAAATGAAGGTCACCCACAGCATAGATCGGTATACTGTGGAAAGGCAAGATTTAAACCGGAGGTCGCCTGGTATCCCCGGAGTTCACATACTAACGACTAAGCTCCCCCAAACCCACGCAGCTCTCGGCGAATGTTGTCCCACCAAAGCTTTGGGCAATGGAAATCCGCCATTGCATGGTTGTGTACGTTACTTAGCTACATTCTAGGATGCATTGCCCGGTTCTTACGAAAAGTCTTACGAGAATCGCGTATGCCTAGAAACCTTTAACTCCTTAGACCAAACCCAAACAACCCAAACAGGAACTCTTAAGTTTCTATCTAATTGTACTAGGGCATTTTCAATGATAATTTGTCTAACTTTACTCTCGTCATCCATTTCTTCTAAAACCCACCATATTTGTGATCCAGAACTTCTCTAATCTAATATAACTCGTCTTATATCACTGGATGTCCATCGTTCATTTGCAGAGGCAATCCCACGTTGTTATTTCTTAAAACATCTCGAAAAACATCCAAATTAACATCTGCTCCTCGAAACTGACTCGCTTGATTTTATTGCCCCTCTTTTTTGGTCAATCTTTCAATTGGCCTGCGATATATTGGCGATGGTGTTCCGCTCGATTTCGCCATTCTAAACTATCTCTTTGAACTTACTCCACGACCAATGCGTTAACTACTTCAGTTGGCTTGCGATATATTGGCGATGGTGTTCTCAATTGCTGTCTGCGCCATTCTACACCATCTCTTAAGCTGTTTTTATCACCGTCAATAAGACATTGCTTTCAATTCGCTCCGTATATAATCTGGAGCCATTGTGTGCTTCCCAACTTGTAGTGATTCCCAACTTTTTGGGTATCGGCCTTTTCGTATCCATTCTGTAGAGTTCTCTTTTTAAAAGCGCAATCTTCTTAACTCCCATAATTTATGGTGGCTATTGATTCATAGTAGCTAACATAAGCCAAACGATGCTGTTCCTTCAATGGTTGGAGCCTTTAATTTGGCTGATTTAAAATGTAGAACTACTTGCGCCCTTGTTCCACTTACTTTGACTTCAAGTTCAACTTGTTGAACCTCCGTTTTACCTTTCTGAAACTCGGTTCTAAACTCGTTTTGCAATTCCTCTAATTTATGATAAAGAGTGGAACATTTCTCGACATTTCTCATCAATAAATTTTTCTTGTGGTTTGTTTTGTTCTTATGATTTACTAATTTCCTTTTGACATGTCTCTTGACGATCATATTTTTCATTTAAATTGGATAAGCGGTTTTGTCGAAAAGCGGTCATTAACTGTGCGAGACTATTTGAGTGACTCAATTATTGCTCCCCAGTATCAACCTTCTCCATCTTAGTCACGTCCAATTCGCTATCATCGAATTCGTGCTGATCCAGCCTTCATTTATCATGGCTTAGCGCGAAGTCTTACTTGTAATTCAATATTATTTACTGCCGATGGTTGGCAAATCACGAAGAGCCAACTCTTCGATCGTTTATTCGATAACTTGTCAATATTAATTTTTTAAATATTTACAATCCCACCGCTGTCACCAATTGTTATGTTTAATAAAACTAAATAAAATCGAATGTATTTATAATATTTTTTATCAATCTCACAAAACGTCCAGTCAATATTCAAGTAACTCGATCGATAGGAAAAAAATTCAAAATCATCTAAATGGATGATCGCATAGAAGATATACACCTAGGCTGAAAAGATTTTATTACCCATGTTTGATTAGTTTTTTAGTAACATAGTTTATAAATAGTAAATATATATATATATGTATACAGGAAATGCATTACATAAATCATTAGGTTTACGCATCGTATTAAATTATTTTAATTTAAACTATCTTTATTAAATCGAATATTGTATTTAGCACAAAATTACAGTTTTAAACGTGACCGGGTTCGCATTGCATGCACTTGCACGTATATAAAATAAAAACAATAATCTCGATAGTTTGATCAATCCCGACAAAGGGTGATAAATTATGTTAGGCGTGGTGCGGTTGGTATAAAATTGTAATTATCATTAATCAATTATGTGATTTGTGGTTTTAAATTGAAAAGTTAGAAAATTAATTTCCTTAACCTCAATGTGTGTGTATGTATGTATGTGTATATATATGGCAATAGATTTAGCATATTTTCGTTTACTATACATTTTTATAACCCCAGAAAAAATGATATGGGAAAATTTATAGAGCACGCTTTACATACGCAATTTGATTTTAGCAATTAGATTAGATATTTTTTTTTTATTCTAATATCATTTTTATAAATAATGTACATTACATAAATGCATTTTATATTAAATGTATATTGTGTATAGGTAGTTGCCAGGACTCGGTGAATGATTGCGTGCGATTACGATATTATTTAGTTCTGACTTATACACGGTATTAAAATAACATAACACAATGGACGCGCGAAAGAGTTGAATATGCAAATGAGATTTTATACAATTATGAAAAAAAAAAATATCATGTTTCCCGGGTGTTTTCCTTTTTCGGTTGGGGTGGGTGGTTAGTGTATTTTTTTATGCCGTATGCATATATTAAGCTTTGTGGTATATGCATATGTGGGTTGGTATTAATATTGCATATTTTTTGTTATGGTTTTTAATTTATTTATGTATACATACATATAATATGTTTTGTGTATGCATATTTATTTTTGTCGTTTTAATGTTTATTTTTATGTTATAATATTGTGTTGACTATTGTTGCGCATATATATGTGCACTAAAACATAATTTCTAATGTCAATGTCATTTAAATTTTAATTAATTCGTTTTTTTTTCTTTTATTTTGTCTTATTTTATAGGTCAACAATTTTCTTTTCTATCGATTACTTGATTCAAGAGAGGAAAAAAATGGATTTTTATATTTAAAGGTAAGTGAAATTTAAAACTATTATTGTTGACTGACAATTTTTATTGACACTATTTTTATTTTTAAACTATAGTAAAAAAAATAAATTAAAACCATAATTTTTGTTACGAGTATAACGTGATAGTACATTAACAGCGTGTTTTTCATTATGTTTTTTGTTGTTGTTGTTTCAACAAGCAAGTTTTGAAATGGGAATGTGTTTTGAAAACCACATAAATGGGTTCTCTTTTTTTGTCGGTGGAATAAGTTTTTTTTTTTTCAACTTGAAGCCCGATAAAATTTTAAAATACGAAAGTCTACAACCCGCACATACAGATTGACCGAGAACTGAAATTAAAAGTAAAAAATGTATTACAATTAGTTTCCAACTCAAAAACTTATTAAGTTTAAAAATGTTATAAAATAAAAATAAAAATATTTTTCAGCCATACTTTACTTAAAAAAGAAAATAACCAAATTTTATCCTTATAAGTAAATAATCAGTGAAATGAAAATTTTAGTTTTCATTTTACAGATTTGTGAAAGTCGTATTTTTTATTTCCAAGTCCTTTAATTTCTCGCTCTCTCGCCTCTATCGACTGCAAAATTCGTACAAACAAAATATAATTCTAAACATACAGCAGCATCCGCAACTACAGCAGCAAATATTAGATCAAGAGAAATGAAAAGGAAAAGCACTATAATTGAATATAAATGAGTGTCATCACGATTAAAAAAAAAAATGAAAATAATGGAAAAATGGAAAAACGGCGACGTACGTCAATGTTGCCCAGTTACGGGTAGGGTAGATTTTTTTTGTGTTATTTAATTTTTTTCTCATGTTTCTCCTCCATGTTTTTTATACATATAAACATATTTATTTGTGTATTTACTTAAAGCATATAATACAGTTCAACCTGGTTATGACGAAACTCTCGGGACCAAAAAAATGCAGCATTTTTTTTAAGTGGTTTGATTTTCTATACGAAGTTAATATTTTTACCACGCTTACATTGCAGCCGCAATGCATCCGTTCCAACCTATTTAGGAAACAGCAAAATAATCTACAAACAAAAAAAAATTGTTTAGCACGAAAATTAAATTAAATAAGCGTTAAACCGACAAAACACGTCACAATACTCTCCATACATTTAAAATTCTAAAATGAATATGAATTAATTATTAAAATATATGTGTTGTTGTATTTTTTTTAAATTATTTTGGGACATTGTACTCTGCCTAATTTTATTTCTTATTTTTGGATTCGATTGTCGAATATTAAATGCAGTTGGGTCGATTTTTTTAAAATTTTAATTTAAGATGCCAAGTTATTTAATCAGACCTTGCCACCATATTCCTTCCTGAGGTGTAGCGGACGGGTACCGGTCGAAACTGTATATTTTACAACTGGATCTGACGAAACAGGATAATTCAAAACTGGATATTTTAAAACGAGATAAGGTACAAAACGAGATATGGTACAAAACTAGATATTTCAAAATAGGATATTTCAAAACGAGATAAGGTACAAAAATGAAAATGTTATTTTAAAATGATTTTTTCAAGTCAAGGATTATTTTAATAAGATAAGAAAAGCAGCTATTAAAAAAAAACATTAAGTGAAGGAAAATTCTATCTCTCTGGTTAAAATTATTCAAGTATGAAACCTTATTGGCCATAATCCAGAGGTTTTCCCATAAAAGGTTTTAAAATCCAATTTAATTATACAATTAAAGAAAAAAAAACATTAAGTGAAAGAAAATTCTATTTCTCTCTTTAGAAATATTCAAGTATGGAACCTTACTGGCCTTATTCCAGAACTTTTCCAAAAAATCATTTTAAAATCCCATTTTCATCCTTCGTATCGAATTTCATCATAATCGGTTAAGAACTCGCCGAGTTCCTTCCTAATTGGCCATATTCCAGAACTTTCGTAAAAAAT
Organism: Tipula confusa; assembly: GCA_963556175.1. Lineage (NCBI taxonomy): Eukaryota > Metazoa > Arthropoda > Insecta > Diptera > Tipulidae > Tipula > Tipula confusa. The sequence goes on along the minus strand of OY744477.1, from coordinate 59,859,567 downwards.
CATTTTAAGTTTAAATCACATGTCGAAATATCCCGTTTTGAAATATCCAGTTTTGTACCATATCTCGTTTTGTACCTTATCTAATTTTGAAATATCCAGTTTTATACCTTATCTCGTTTTGTCAAATCCTATTTTGAAATATCCCGTTTTAAAATGTCCTGAATCTGCTTAATTTATTTGCTGCAGACGTGTACATTGTGACAATTACATAAGACATCCAAACTGAATGATCTGGTTTACAATCACTACTTTGAAACTTTGCAAAACTGTATCAATATACTGTTCTTGATCAAGGGTTATTGAAGAAATTGACTGTTGCCGTCTCATGCCCAGACAAAACTAACCGTTCCTAGGTCTTTGATATTAAACTTTTCATCGACTTATAAAGCAACATTCTATTAGTTCTTATAATAGACACAAGTATCATTGTTTGACTTCTTAAGGCCTTACTTGCGTAATTTTTTGTCAAGTTCATTATTTAAAACCTCTGTTTTGACCTCTTTGCTTTAAAACATAAATAGCTTTACGAAGCCGACAAAATTTATTAGGATTGTCCTTGTCTATATAATGGGATGGTTGCCCTATAAATATTTCTGTTTTCATGTAAATACGCCGAAACTGCGCTAATTTGTTTCATGACATTTTTAACTGTAATTGTAAAAATGTATTGCATCGAAATGTGGCACACCACTGGAGTGTGGGTTTCGTCATAACCATTTTCGTTGACCTTTTATTACTAGCCTTGCTTTATATCGATCGATTACCCCAGTGAGATCTCTCTTTGTTCGAAAAAACCATACTTACAATTAATGGATCTACAATTCTTTAGCAGATCTTGTAACTCCCACTTTCTATTTACCTGCAATGCTTGAATCTCTGCTTCCAGTGCGATATTCCTCATTGATCAGCATTTCCCCTGGATAACGCTCCTTCAAGTAACGATCGGGCACTCCTTAACCTTAGGTTTCAACTATTGATGCATATTCACGAACGGTACATTAAAACTTTACCCTTATCGATAATCAGCACATTACAAATTTCGATATATTTAATTACGTCATAGAGTCGATAGCCTTTCTTACTATCATAGGCGACTAAGATACATTCGTGTGATTTTTAATCCAACTTTTTTCTTCGCTGATTTAAGAAATAGAATGTATAACTAACTGCTTCATCCCAAACAATTTTTTTGTGTTCGTATACTCAGTTGCATTATTTGTTCGTATAACTTGTAATTTTCTGTCTGTTTGACAGACGCTCGGCTTCATTTAAAAACTTAACAAATTTGCTCGTTGGCAAAACGAGCTGCATTGGTTTGAAAAAAAATTCTTGATTTTTCTCGGCAATATTACGAGTTTGTTTTCCAGTTGACAGGCATTATAGCTATAAATTATCAGTAAACTTTTGAGTCGTTTAAAGCTGCTCGTAATCCATCTTTAACCGTTTTGTCATTTTCCAAAAATTATCACTCGAATTTCTCTGTATATGGTATATAACTCCATCCTGAAACATTATTTCCTATCGAACTGTATATAGTCTTGTAGACTAGAGATAAATCTTTATCCAATTTAGGTTCTTTCGTTATCAATTCAGCAGCAACTGAAAGTATGTCCATAGACATACTTAATTTTGGGAATCCCTCTCCAACTTTTTCTTGAAAGATATTGCTGTAGTCCGTAAATATCTTACGTTTTATTTGCTCAATTTCTTCTGTTTAATTGCTTGCAAGTTTGCAACTGAGATTTTCACTTGTTTTAGTTTTGTTTGTTTCAGCCAGGTGTAGCGCATTTATCCATTCTCGACTCAGTATTGTGTCAACATTATGATTTATTATGAATCACCTGTAATCTCTCCCGTGTATAGTGCTAATGCCCTTAATTGGATATGTTGGATGGCTATTTTAATAATATTTTTGTAGATCGCGTAATTCAGCTGTAGGTGAATATTTCTTTAATGTACTAAGTAGTTTTATTATTAAAAAAAAAGATTATAAATTAACCAATCTACATAAATTGGGTTCAAAAAAGTTGATTTAACACTAAAATCAAATGAAATAATCGTTAAATAGACAAAATATACGTCTAAGGACTTTTAAGATCACAATAAAATAGTTTTTGAATTTCAGATTAAAATTTTCTTACAAATTTTTTATTTTAAATCCCCAGAAATTTTATACTGTTTTAAAATTTAATTCGGTAAAAAAATAGGAAACTTGTTTTAGAGAGGTTTTCGTAATATCCGAAATAACTATGGGTTCTACTGTAAATAATGGCTACAAATTATAAAAGGTACATATGCATAGAAATATGCGGTATTACATCAAATTAAAATTAAATATATATTTTTTGTTGGTTCTGTATAAAAATTCAAATTTAATTGATTATTAAATTATTATCCTTAATGTGCCAATAAATAACTCATCTCATCACAATCGAATCAATTTCATCTATTTAATTTGAAATTATGTATTTTATTTATACACACATATACAAAATCTCTTTTCTCTTATAATATAATATTCGATTTCACAATAAATTTATTTCACTCTGATCCTCTCGTTTCACGAGTAATCACGCTAATGTTAATTTTAATGTGAATTTTTAGTTGTTATCCCAACGAAATATATTATGTACATGCAATGCGCTAGAGGGTACTCTTGTTATCTACAAAACAAAAATGAAAAAAAAAACGTCGATGTTCGGGAGGTTATAATTTTTCTTAGGATAGGTCAATTCGTATTATGTGTTGGCACGGTGATCAATTTTTTTTTTTCTGAAAGCAAGGTATATATAGTTTTCTTTTTTTTTTTTAGATGTATACAATGAGCGCTTTCAGTTCCGCCAACTGTTGGCAACATGTTAAGTAAAATCAACATGTTGAGTACTGAATGCAACCGATAAATTCGATAAAACTGTTGAGTTAAATGTCATTTTTTCCATCGGTGTTTGTATATTGATACATTACGTAGCGAACATTTATATAGTGATGAAAATCGGCTCATTTTATTTTGGCAACATGTATATTCAAATATGATACCGATTAGTAGCGGTATCTATGATGGCGGACCTGAAAGCACCCAATGATGCGCAATATATATTATCTATTTTCCAAACTAAATAGAATCAGCATCTGCCCTCCTTCCACAAAACCAAATCAACACGAGAATGAAAAATGAGAAAACACTTGTTGAAATGAATTTCTTATATGTATATATATATTTATATATATATATATATATATATATATATATATATATATATATATATATATATATATATATATATATATATATATATATATATATATATATATATATATATATATATATATATATATATATATATATATATATATATATATATATATTTATGTATATGTGTGTGTGTATATGTGCTTGATTTTGATAATGTCTATAAAATTGGAAAATGTTTTTGCTTATTTTAAGGATATTATGATACTTTCATTATTTATATACGTATTTGTTTACATATTTATATACGTCTTTTGTTTACATATTTATACACAACACATATACAAATAAACACACGTATATACGCGATCAAGTCGAAAGATGAAAATTTTGTGATTTATTTCATTTGGATTTTGGATTTCTCACACCATCCTATCATATTTTGATATAATATATATAAAGGGTGTACCAATCAGATGTATTCACATTTACAATTTGGTTGAATTTTTGCAATGTGAATACAGTTTGTCTTTTGGAGGCACTCTCTATAGTATATATCTTTGCATGAAGGGTAGAAATAAAAATAGCAACAACAAAATATATATATATATATATATATATATATATATATATATATATATATATATATACATATATATATAGATATATACATATATACATATTCTTCCTAAAAAAACATCAAAAAAACAATTTTCTTTTTTCCCCATTTATATATATATATATATATATATATATATATATATATATATATATATATATATATATATATATATATATATATATATACATTTGTTTTAAAAATATCTGGTTTCTCGGAAAATGCTTTTTCTTTTGAAATGATATCAACACGTTGGGTGCCAATAGGGGATTTTTTTCTCCATTTTATTAAATTCGAATATAAACATGAGACGAGATAATAGCATCTTCTCAGAAACGTCATTTAATGTTTAAGCAATACAATTAAGGATATAATATTATGTATATATGTTGAAGTAATTTGTATCATCTGGTATTGTTTCTGATCCATTGCAATCTGAAAGACATGGATTCGATATCAATCAGGTTAAAATTGTATTATCATTAAATTCACAAACGTAAAAGTCAACATTACCTATTTTAGAGAATACACATGAGGCTACATTGTTGTACTCTTAAGTACTTTAGCCTTCTACCATTCCCGTACACATGATGCCGTTGACAATGTTGATTATACACAATCCGCGAAATTGTTACTTTATAGTAGCTCTCAGTTTCCTATCAATCCCTTCGAAGGAAATATTGAGTATGTGAATCGTTCCATTTTATCAGAATCCCATCTTGTTTGCAAGTGCTGTGTGCTTCAGAGCTGTGCAAAAAATCTGTAATCAGAAAAAATTGTCGGCATGTATTTTCTTCGTAAAAGTTGGTATCCTTAACGAGGCTGAATGCCTAGCGAGCTCTACTAAGGTTGATATGCATTCTAGAAACGTTTTGCTACTCTCCATACTTCAGTCAATGAAGACTGTTTATTGAAAGAATAGCAAAATTCTCTCTATCTATTCCTTTTTTATTTTGGCACAAGAACTTATATTCCTGTTCCAGTCGTTGAAATTCTCTAAATGATGTAGGTACACGCCTGAAAATTCGCAATGCCATTTGTAAGGATTTTTGGAAAAGATACACAGATAATGAGGTTTCGTTTGCGCAAGATTAGCGCTCGTACATACATACTCATGTATTCCATTTTTAGGTCATTATCACAAATTTGCCTACGAATTAGGTAGCATTTCCTTTACATGTTCTTGATATAAATCCCAATCAATATTTTTGTCGAATCAAGATGAACCATTTGAGGAATGCGGATAATTTAAGGAATGATCGTGTCGATAGGAAGGTGACAACTATTCATGTTATCATTTAAGAATTTCCATTGCAACAGACCTAAATATTTGGTCTCTTGAGACATTTAACTGACTTGAGTTATGAATCCTAGCATCCAGAAAACTAATGCTCAGTACATTCTCTTCCTAAAGCAATGAGTCTATGTTACCAGCAATCAATATCTCTGCGTCTCGTTCAATAATCAGAATACAATCATTATTCCCTGCTTTCATTCGACGGTCATAATTGTTTCCAGGAAGGCAACGTTGGGTACGTTGTCTTTCTGGTTCAAACTGGTCTCAACAGCTTCAAGTCAAAAACGCGCGGCTAATTCCACGCCTTCTGCAGGTAAGCAATGATCAGGTCGCGGCACCTCCAAAGAATAATTATTGAGAGCATTATTAGAGCAATTTGCATCAAACCGATGCACTTCTGGCTGGTTTGGAGTAAGCGCCTTTGAAGTCTGCAGGTCTGGGTAGCATGATTCCTGCCAATATTCAAAAAAACCACCGAGTTAACTGTTCCCTGGCTTGAGGTGATTTTCAAAAGTAGCTTCGAACTTTATCATATTCCAAAGAAATCGACTGAAGTAAATGTAAATTTTATGCCTAGCGGGAAAACGCTGTCATTGCAATCCCAAAGACCTTAGGCCTATTAGCTTATCTTCTTATTTCTTGAAAATTATAGAAAGACAGATATAGGCTTACCTTAAAGGCTCAATTGAGCGTATAAAGCTGTCAAAGTCTCAGTATGCATATTGTAAGGGGAAATCGTTGGAAACTGCTCTCCATTCCTTCTTATGCCCTATAGAGAAGTCTCTCGAATATAAGGAATTCTCTTTGGTGACCTTTTGTGATATTGAGGGTGCCTTTAATAATCTCAAACCAGAGGCCATCACATTGTCACTTTCACATTTGGGGGTGGATGTGGCACTTAGAAGCTGGATTGATCAAATGCTCAAAGGCAGGGTCATAACTGCGAATCTAGATATATCATCCATCCGTAGATGGATTTGTAAGTAGGGGTACACCGCCAGGTGGTGTATTATCCCCTTTCTTTGGAATTTGGACATAAATGACCTGTTACTAAACCTGGAAGGAACTGGTTGTAAAATGGTGGCTTATGCGGATGATGTTGATATTGGCGCTTTCGGTAAATATCCTTGTATCCTCAGAGATGTTATGAAAATTTAGTGTTAATCCACTGAAGACTGAAATGGTTGTTTTTCCCAGGAAGTAGAAAATTCCTCGTTTTGGCCCTCCAACTCTCAATAGAGTTGTTCTGAATATCGCAGACAAAGTGAAATTCTTGGGTGTCTTTTTGGACAGCAAATTAAGCTGGAAACCAAATATTCTGGAAAGAGTAAACAAGGATAAGATAGCACTCTAGTCCTGAAAAAATGCCATTGGAAAAGGATGGGAGCTAAAGCCTCACATCGTACATTGGCTTTACACCTCTGTCGTTAAACCAGTTCTAATGTATGGAGTTATAGTTTAGTGGCACGCCTTAAATACAGTGACGAACCAAAAGTTGCTGATGAAAGTGCAAAGAAATGCCGCCTTGTGTATTAGTGGTGCACTTAGGAGTACCTCTATTCAAGCACTGAAGATTCTCTTTCATCTCATCTCTCTGGATATTCTGGCCAAGCAAGTGGCTGAAAGTACAGCTATAAGGCTTAAATCAATTTCTTCTTGGTCCTGTAACATTATGTGACACTCGTCTATTCTAACGAACAAAGAAATTCCCAGATCTATCGTCTATACCACAACATCCCTCGAAGTTAAATTTCTAACTGATATTATTTCCAGACTAGGAAGGAGACAGACTAGGATTAGGCAAGTGGAACAGTTTTAAATTCAGTGTTTATTAACTTCTTTACAGATGGCACGAAAATTGAGGGAACGGTCGGCGGTGTGGTTTTCTGTGAAGAACTAAATGTAAATCTCTCTTTCCGCCTCCCTGATCATTGCAGTATTTTTCAGGCAGATCTTATAGCAATGATAAACTGAACGAAGTATCATGTAATATCTGTAAAAGATAATAGAATTTTCCCAAACAGTCAGGCTGCTATTAAAATTCTACAGTTAGGCTATGTCACGTCGAAAGAAGTCCGGAGCTGTCTTTTATTTCTTAACGAGATGGCTGAACGGTTCAACATTCATCTTATATGGATGTCAGGGGATTTCAATATTACGGGGAATATAAAAGCCGATAGACTCGCGCGACAAGGTATCACTTGCCTCATCGTACCATGCAAGGTGCACATTGAAGTTCCACTTGCTAAGTTGTTGCTCGCTAAAAAAGAAGCTTATAAAATTACAAACAATAGATGGGCAAATTACACCTCATGTGTAATTTCTAGGCAGGTTTGGCCTAATCTGAACTTAAAAAGGTTAATATCTATGCAACGGCATAATATTAGTACAGTTGTGGGTGTCATTACTGGATACTGTCTTATTGGTATGCATGACAGTAGGCTTGGTGGTTTCTTTCATGATTACTGTGTAAGTTGCAAGGACGAAGAAGAGGAGGAAACAATACTTCATTTGTTATGCACCTGTCCTAGTCCGTCTCAAAGCAGACTCAAGTTTTTGGGAGCTCACCTCCTGTGCGATCTAATGGATCTCAGTAAATTGAGCGTTAGAGATATCTACTGCTTCGTGAGAAGCTCAAATTGATTTCAGAAGATAGTGCAGAGTAGCAATTTTTGTAGTAAGGCTACGGACCATATGCAAACGTTAGACGACCACCTCAACCTAACCTAACCTACAAGTTTTGTTGCTTCGATCCATCGTGATCCATCTTGATCCTTAACATAACTTTGCCATAGGTATAATTTTGTATTTAAAGTAGTTAAAATTCTTTCGTAAAGTGCTTAATTTACAAAATAAGAAACAATGCGCCTGGTTTTATTCGCTTTGTTAACATGTTAATGCTAAAACTGACAATTGCTCAAGCTCAACAATGGGTTGTCGTACAGTTCTCTACAACTTACCTAATTTGGTTGTGCACTTTAGATTTTGTTGATTTTACAAGAAAATCAAATTTTTATATAAGATACACACGAAAATCTAAAAAGTATATAAATTAGATTAAAAAAAAATTATTTAACACGAAAATTAAATGTAATAACCGTTAAACTGACAAAACACGTCATTGTAATTACAAGAAAATCTAACTATTACACACAAAAACTCTAAAATTTATATAAATTATATTCAATAAAAATTATTAAACACTAAATTTAAATGAAATAACAGTTAAACCGACAAAACACTTCCTTTTATTTTTATACCTCATCTAATGTAAATTTATTTAATTTTCTATTGTTTTTTTTTCATTGTACTTTAGCAACCGTCGACAACATCGACGTAAATTTTATTATTTAGATTTCTTATAGAGTTAAAAGTTAACTATTGCATTTACTGAGACTGATTAATAATGGCTTCAATTACATGCATAATTTGAAAGTAACATTCGTAAAGCAACAAGCCATATTCATATAATTATATGTTCATGTTTGTTATTTGCATCATTGAGAAATGTCAACAAGTTCATTATAATTCTTCACATTGTGTGCAGACAAATGCCACGAGAAACCAGCCACGAGTTAGTGATATTTTATGTGTTGATTTATGATTTAAATTTATTTGGTTAGGTAACCAAAATATTTGGGCATAATGCGTAATCGAAACAACTAATCTGCCGTTTATAGAAAAATATTATAAATTTGGAAAATAAGAAAAATTTTCAGAATTTTGTGTAGCTGTTTGTTTATTCTGTGAAAATAATAAATTATATGCTTATACATTTTTGTTGTTTGAGGTTTTTTTACTTAAATAAAATGGAAAATTAATTTTGTTTTCTAATTAATATTCTCAAATTACAAATTTATATAAATAATTAAATTAAAATATAGAGAATTATTATTAAACCACACACACTCACAAATGTTAAATAATTTTTAACGTGTTAAGCATTTCCATGGATTTGTTATTGATTGAATATAATATATATATTTATATATACACATATATATATATATATATATATATATATATATATATATATATATATATATATATATATATATATATATATATATATATATATATATATTTATATATATATATATATATATATATATATATATATATAATGAAACTTTTAAAGTTTTAATTTGAAGAAGGAAATGCAATTTTTAACTTGCTGAACAAACGCGCTTTATTATATGTACTACAAGTAGTAGTATAAAGTAAACATTCTGTTTTATGGCTTCGACAACGTAATCACAACACACAAGCAATTAATTTTCCATATCAACTGTTTTGACGTTGTTATGACGTTATTGCTAAAAATGATTGTTTAAATAATATTTTAAAGGAATCACATTTAAATATATATGAAAACTGTATTTGATGGTAGTAAACGTTTACACACACACATTCACATATATTTATTATATATAACGAAATTTTTAATATATTATTTTATATATTTTCATTGAACTTTTTTCTTATTTCATATCCTTAAAGTGGTAACTATGGAATCAACATCAATTCGAATCACTACACATTATAAAAGAAAATTACAGGGAAAACATCTTTCTCATATAGTAGCAAAAAAATTATCAATACATAATATGTATTGCTATGTTTGTATACATTATGTCGGTACTATATTTTCATCTCAATAACATTTTTTGTTATGTTTGGTTTAGTTTTTCACGAAAAATAAATCTAATAGGCATACTTCCACATCTCTTGTTCATATTATAATTATTATTTTTACACTCATACACACCGATAATAATATAATTGTTTATTTTTGATTATGTACTGAACGATCATATAGTATGAAATTTTCCACCCCATAACTCTCGACTTTGCCGTTGATAACAGTCACAAGGAAAAATAAGCTTCTATATGAAAGTAATAAAAATCAAATAAAAAACAAATGCGGGAAAAAAAGTTCAAAGTAATTTGGAACAAGTTATTTGTTGCAAGTATGTATCTTTTATGTGTTTTACCCCGTGAGATACACACGTGAGATTTATATATATATATATATATATATATATATATATATATATATATATATATATATATATATATATATATATATCAGTGGCGTGGGAACCGCTCAAAACTGGACATTTTAAAACTGGATATTTCAAAACGAGATAAGGTACAAAAAGATATATGGTACATAACTGGATATTTCAAAACAGGATATTTCGACATGTGATTTAAATTTAACATATTTTTTTAGGAAAGTTCTGGAATATGGCCAATTAGGAAGGAACTCGGTGATTTCTTAACCGATTTTGATGAAATTCGATAATTAAGATGAAAATGAAATTTAAAAATGATTTTTTGGGAAAGTTCTGGAATATGGCCAGTTAGGAAGGAACTCGGCGAGGTCCTAACCAATTATGATGAAATTCGATATGTAGGATGAAAATAGGATTTAAAAATGAATTTTTGGAAAAGTTCTGGAAAATGGCCAATTAGGAAGGAACTCAGCGAGTTCTTAACTGATTATGATTAAATTTGATATGTAGGATGAAAATGGGATTTTAAAATGTTTTTTTTGGAAAAGTTCTGGAATAAGGCCAGTATGGTTCCATATTTGAATATTTCTAAGGAGAGAAATAGAATTTTCCTTCACTTAATGTTTTTTTTCTTTAATTGTATAATTAAATCTGATTTTAAAACCTTTTTTGGGAAAACCTCTGAAATATGGCCAATAAGGTTTCATACTTGAATAATTTAAAGCAGAGCGATAGAATATTCCTTCACTTAATGGTTTTTTAAATTGATGCTTTTCTCATCTTATTAAAATAATCATTGACTTGATCGAGTTTACTGCCAGTAAAATTTATCTTCATCTATTTTTTATTTTTCTACTTAATATAACTTTTCTTCTCTTTAGAGAATCTATGTGAGAAAAATAAAATAAATTATAAAACCATTTCAGTTAAAAGCGGGATTATTTGATTATTTAATATTAACATAATATTATTACAAGATTGAGCTCTATAATGAACATTACATTAAAAATCATGTACATAATATAATACATATATATTGTTATTTAGTAGCGATAGAAAAATTCCAATCTAGTTTAAAAAAGTAATTATTTACGATTTGGAAATTCTTTATTTTTTCACTGTTCGATAGCACAGTTCGATAGCACATATCGAATTTCATCAAAATCGGTTAAGAACTCACCGAGTTCCTCCCTAATTGGCCATATTCCAGAACTTTCGAAATATCCTGTTTTGAAATGTCCAGTTATGTACCATATCTCGTTTTGTACCTTATCTCGATTTGAAATATCCAGTTTTGAAATATCCAGTTTTGTACCATATCTCGTTTTGTACCTTATCTCGTTTTAAAATATCCAGTTTTGAATTATCCTGTTTCGTCAAATCCAGTTGTAAAATATCCAGTTTCGACCGGTACCCCAGTGGCGTACCGTCAAAGCGTTCGTTCAAGGTGTTCACTGAACACCCAACGATAATTAAACATAACGATAAACTTTAAAAATCTTCTTACTATGGCGCCAACCAGCGAGTCAGTAAGAACTTTAAGTAATAGTACGATAGATAGGATTATTAATATTACTGGCCAGCGACAACTTAACAGCTTTTCGTTAAGTTTCGTTAAAATTTAGCTGTCACTTAACAGAGCGAACAACATTGATGCTGGTTAAACGTTAATTCATTTTATTTCCCCTTTTTCTGACGTATTTATAAGAACAAAACTATGCCTCGTTCATATGAAAATTTAAACTGCGCGAACAGAAAACAAAGGAGGTTTGACTTTTGTTCACGCAGTTCAACTTTTTATATGAACGAACTAAAATTTTGTTCATATGAATTCGTTGTAGAGGAGAAAATAAATGATGATATAGTTATTTATTTAAAACTAAATCTCTCTCGATTTTTTTTTCTATAGTTATGTTGTTGCATTCAATATAAAATATGTATGTTTTATGTGGTTGTATGCATATTTTATTTTCATTCAATAAATACGTCTTTGCTCTATCTCATAACGATCGTTTCGTTTAATTTATTTTATTTTTGTGTAGAGTTAAGCTTAGTTCATAAGACCGGAAATAATTTCAAAACTCTTGGGATCAAACTAATCAAAGCACAGCATATGATAAAGACTCCGCCTTTTATTTCCATACTCGAGTTGAAAAAAAAAATTAACTTCATACAAAATGAGCACTGGAGTCGGGAGTTCGGCAATTTTTCCCCATGTTATGAACCAAGCTTTTTGAAGACATGGAACAAATTTTTTATTATTTCTCGTTCTAAATTATTAGTACAGTGTTTGCGCACGCGACAGTTCTAGATAGAGGTATATAGGTTTCTAGATGAAACCTTGAATATCTTTTCAGTATCCCAAATATCTACAATTATTAGATTGGTTGACGATACAGGTACAATACAGGAGCGCTTCGTACACTTTCCAGACGTGAGTAGAAATAGATCAGCTAAAGGGACTTCAAATCATGGGTTAGAAATGGCTACATCTCATGGGTTTAGACCAAAACTAGTAGCTCAGACTTACGATGGTGCTACAGTAATGGTGAAAGAAATAAATGGAACACAAATACGTGCTAGTAAGGTTTATCCTAAGCGCGATTTATCCACTATACCGCACATAGATGTAATTTAGTTCTTTCACAATCTGTAGAAAGGATTAGCACCTGTAGATTAATTTTTTTACTATGTCCAGCATTTCAGGCTTCTTTGCTCACTCAACCAAAGATCAAATGCTTTTCATGACATAATTAAGCTCAAAATTTCAAGTTCAGTGCCAAAACGAGGGTGGTAAATGTCGTTAAATAATGCCAATCAGGCATTTAACTCAGGGAGACGGTACTATCAGCTGGTGGTTTGTTTCATTTTTTTTTAGAAAAGTTCGAGACAAAATTTTTATTGCAATTATTTGGCATACTATGCAGTTTTACGGATCTTCTATTTAATATTTTACAGACTTTCATATATTTTTAATATTTTTTAAGCTTTCGATATCTGCTACTGTAAATCCAAAATTTTTTTGGCAAATGAAAGCTCGCTTCGAGAGCTTAAAAGAATTAATTTTTATAGAATTGTTAAATTCACAACGGTTCAGTTCATATAGATCAAATTTTCCTTTTATGCCATTTTTTTTTATTTTGCTAGATTTAAGAATGAACTGTTGTAAAGTATAATTCCGAATCATTTATAAAACTTTCAGTAAAGAAGATAATTTAAAAAACATTTTAAGCAATTCTTTAAAATTAACATTTGGAGAACTAAGAAAAGAAACTGCTCCTTAAAAAGAAGATGCTTCAGAGATTAAAAGTAAATACCAAATTTTATGAAGATGTCATCGAAATATTTTGTAAACAAGTACGGCAGAATTTAGAATTTTAGAATTTCCTTATAAAAAAAATGGATCAATTAAAAGTCAGACTCAATGGATCAAGTTTTATTAATCCCGGCAAGATCTGCATTGTTAAGGTAATGCGATAAATGAAAGAAGCAATTTCGTTGGAACTTTTGTTTCTTTGGTTTTCCAGCCATTAGTATATAAAAACTGTTACTTGGTTCTGAACCGATTCCTACTTTTGAATTTCGTTTCTTAGCCTCTGATACATTCTGAACATACCTCAGTAGCAGGACTTTAAAAACTACTATTTAAATTATAAATGAAAGTGTTACTGAAGTATTTGTACCGAACTTTTAATAAACAATTTCACGTTTCCATCCAGCACTGAATTATCCATTGATCATATGGGTGCGCGAATTACCGTGAAGGAAATTCAATTATTCGCGAGTCGCTGTTGCATATGCACTTATCTCAAAAAAAATTATCTTTTATATTTGGCAATCGTCAAGTTTTGTTAATGTCTTCTAGAATAAACTTCTCGGTATCAACTTTGCTGATGTTCTACAGCGTTGAATATACGGTTAATTGACCGTATGGTTTTTGTCAATTTTACAACCCATTTAGGCGGTCGATGAAATTTGTGTCTCATTTTCGTCGGTTGGTTGAAAATGTTCTGTGCCTTGTTCTGATGGAAGTTCCCTTAAGTTGCTAACTGAAGTTAAATTGTTAGAAAATCTCATGCGAAACCATAGAAAAAGAGTGATGGATTCATGATGGTTTGTATTATGTGGTTGAAGAAATTTCTCTGACTAATGATGGTTAAAAGTCGTTTTCGTTCGGCCTAAAGCCGTTGGCTCCTCCTTTGTCATCGTTGTTACAGTCGATAAACGATTGGCCAACTGGATGAAACCGTTAGCCTTCTTAGTTGCGTTTTCCAGCAGTCGGTCTCATGTTCGGTAAATTGCCATATGCGCACTTGAATCGTTGAACTGATCTTTATAGCCAATAATGCTTAAATGACTAGTATAGTCTGCCAGTAGTTCATTTTCATCGCAAATCGGAAATAATCGACAAGAAGGCTGTAGAAGTAGTTCTCGGACAACGACACTCTAATGACAGAGAACGGGAATTTCCTAATATTTTGAATGATTTACATCTGGTTAATTTTGGTTGAGTTTAATCCAAGCAGTAAGTATCGTATCTCTTAAAAAGGCTTATAAGTTTGTACTGAGGATATCAATCGCCATCAGCCTGTGTTACCTCAATTATCTCACGTCGATATGTTTTCGTACATTTTCCATTTTACAAGATGACTTGGGTTTTAAAGCCATGAAGAGCAGCCGCAGACAAAATTGTTACTTAAGACTTCAAAAAGAACAAAAAATTTCAAAAAGTTATATAAACGTATTTCGTTTTGAATTTCGATGTGCGTAGCTAGATATATGCTCATTATTCCAGTATCAGCACCGTTTCCATAATTTGAAATTGCATCGCTGGAGTGAACCTAATCATCGGAGCAAAGTTTATTTCGATTCAAATGAGTGTAAAGGGGTCGTTCATTTTCAATGTTAGCGCACATATCTAAAATGAATTGTCCTTTTGACATCCGTAATAAAATAGAGCCAGCATAACCAACACCTGAATGTTGAAAAGGTCGGCTTTGAGTAATGAGTGGGAGAGCGTAGATTCTCCATTAATTGATTGAATATTAGTATTCAATATTCACGTCGTGTTGCTGCGAATGTTCCAGTAATCTCTCAATGGAGTGCGATGTTATGTGCTTAGGCAATAATTAACCTAGTGATTGGCCGTAACACGAGTAACAATTATTCAAAGTTTGGTTAAGTATAGTATGTACTATAGGCCAGACATCCACCTATACGTTATAAACTATTATCATCCAAGAAGAGATTGAGAGATGAAAATGCATTCTTGATGTGTACTTTTTTGTTACAACATTTGATCAATTCATAAAAATGCACTAATTGTTACCCGTTTTAGCCAAAAATATCGAGCATATTTTGATTCGTCTGTGGACAATATACCAGAGTGCGTTTAGATTTTGTATGATTACTTACATTTTACAAGAAACGTAATAGATATGCGGTTTTGCGAACTAATCTAGACATGCTTGAATACTTAAATCACATGAATCTGTTACGAGCAACGTCGGATTGAGCAGTTTTTGTTTTTCTAGGTCTTGACTTCTAATGAATGTTGCTGTATAGGTTATTATGTTGAATGGTTTCGTAACCATGTAGGACCAGCCCACCGCTGTGGATGATTTTAAAGCGCTGTAGGGGTCACTCCTCGAGAGGCACAACCAGCCTGATTGTATTCTGAAGATATATGCCGCCATTGACCGATTTTGACGTCGAAAATTTCAGCAACCCGGTTGGGGATGAAAGTTTTCGATAAGTTCACGTTTTAACTAATCGTAGACTGAATATTGAGTCTCACCATCGAACTCGTATTACCAGTATTGTTGGAGAGCCATCTCCAATAATTGGAACTTTGATAGGTTTTCTTTTCAAGATTAGTTTGTTGACCGCAGCTTCGGTGATAAGTGTAGGCTGGGATCATTGATCTAGAAGGATTCTAAAACTGAAGGAACCATCGCAGATTTTCCCAATTTAAAAGTTCAACATTTAATTTTCAAAATACGAATTAGGCTGAGATGTTAAATTTTTAATATGGTGATGCACAATTACCCTAACTTTAGAATAAGTGTTTTAAATAAATCACGAAATAATGACCACGCTAAATAATCTCCAGAAAATATCGGCGCAATGATGCGAGGTAATTTGATCTCTGATTTTGGAGTGGTTGCCGATATGATAATAGTAGTTGTTGCCGCTCGATCATCTCAGATATATCACCGATTAGATTTATAAAGAAATCTTCTCCATAACAATATATGCTGTGTCATAGAAATCCTTAGCTTTGCGCGTACGTTTAATATCTGAATATGTAACTTTCGTGCCCATTCCAAATATAAAATCGGGTTTGACGATGTCTACGTGTCAAACGAGGCTTAGACGTTTACTTGAATTTCGCTTCAAATTTGGCAAGACACTTAAGGTAACTGAATTACAATGTGTTGGTGAGCCATCGAAGCACACATAATACTCTCTTAAGTGGGTTTGATTTGTCTTCTCTTTAGTCCAACTAAACTTCAACTTAAGTCGATAATTAAAAATTTCCTATAAATCAAACAAATCAAAATTGTATGTCATTAATTTGTTAAAGCCGTAAGCTGTAAATTAAATCTAGTTAGCACTTGAAAGTTCAACTGTCACTAAAAAATTTTAGTAATTAAAAAAATAAAATTTGAAAGATCGACCAGAAAAACATCTCTTAAAAGGTCGCTTAAATTAGTTTAAAAAATTTTAGATAAAAAAAAATTGATTTAACACTAAAATCAAATGAAACAATTGTTAAACTGACAAAATACGTTATTTAAATTACACGAACATTTAATTGATGTACATTTCTAAAAAAGGAAGATCGGAATATAAATAAAAAATAAATTCAAAATTTGATATGTTTGCTTAGTATTTTAAATCTTAGCGGTCAAACTGCGTGGACCTGCTCATATAACTGCTCTTATCAAATAGACACGAGAAATAAATAAATATAGAATAGTTAATTTCGCAAGACTTTATTTTTGATATACATAACCCACCGGTTGAGACCTACTTAGTTGAGTATATTTTTTTTTAATAAACTCAACATTTATTAAAACAAACATTTGATTAATTTTTACGACAATCATTTTACACACCACCGTGCATATCATTCAATAACAACTACCTACATGATATCACATAATATATATATATATATATATATATATATATATATATATATATATATATATATATATATATATATATATATATATATATATATATATATATATATATATATATATATAAGTAATATATACTATTCTATCAAATCTGTAAGTAAATATTTTTCTTTGTGATGGAAAATGGAAATTTTTTTTTGTCTTTTATTCGCAAAAATTATAATCTTTTTACACGAGTGTATATAAATGTGTTTTTCCATATTTCCCATTACAAAAACAACAACAACACCAACACCAACATCAACACAAAACACCGGGAAAACTTTTTAATTTTCATGTACAGTATTTTAGGATTTCATACATTTAAAACTTTGTCGGTAAAAAAGAAACAAACAAACAAACAAACAATTTCATATATGTTCGAATTTTCCCTAAACAAATAAATCTTTTCTCTTGTACCTAAGTACATATAATGGATTATAACCGAAAACCAAAGTTTGTTAAAAAATCGAACTTATATATCGGAGATTACGCAGCTTGTCGGTAAATTAATTCATTCGATGTGATTAAAATCTAATCAATTTATATACGAAAGAAAAAAACAAAAACAAAAAGACATAAAATACAACAACAAATATTTAAGTTAGATAAGTCAATAAAAATAAGATGGATATGATTGGGAATTTAGAAAATATCTTATGGAATAAAATGTTTTGTAATGGTTTTGTGTCTATAGAAGATTACGATACTATAATTTTTTTTTTTTTGTAAACCGCAATCGCATATTGTGAATATTGGGTTTCACTCACCAATTCCCAGTTGAATTTTTTTTTGTTTCATATCAAATTAAATGGTGTATAATATAGAAAATGCTGCTAGCTAAATATAAAATTGATTTTATTTTATAAATAACAGATTAATTATAAATTATTCACGTGCATAATATTAATTTAATTATGGGATCTTAGAATGGCGTAGAAATTGTAATTAAAGTGGGTTGGAATTTCGATTTATTATTTGTGTAGAGCACTCACATATTTATAGTTTTGAACTACAAATAATCATAATTAATCTAGATAAATACATCTAAGAGCTCATGTTAGAGCCCAGAAGCTATTACCGGAATCTGCTCCCTTGCGAATACAATATAACTAAATATTAAAGTAACCAAAGACAATAAAATACAGTTCTTGTTGTTGTTGGATTACACAGTCGTGATACTTTGTGTACAGTGTAAATAATGAGTGGGATTAGGGAAGAATTAACCTACTCAATTACCACTCTAACATGAAGTGGTATGAACCCAATTAATAATAACAAAAGAAAAAGTGTTTTTAAAATTCCTGATAACTTTCCTGATGATTTTCTGGGCTTATTATGAGTATTGCCAAAGTGGAATTTAAATAAGCCTTAGCGGAATTCAAAATAGTTAAAAAAAAAAGAAAATTATTAATCATCAACATCGGTGTCGTTGATGATACACAGTATAGTCGTGAATTAGTGATCCTTTAGTGAAAGTTGACCCTTTACTGAAATCTTTTACAAGATCTCTCAGACCTTACGATTTTACACACGGCGTCGTAGTTAGCGTTGGGGATCAAACTTAGGATCGCAGTGTGTTTAAGTCAACGCCTTAACCATCACTCCGCACGACCGGTGACTTTAGCTAGAAATGTATTTAATTCTTCATGAGTGAGAATATTAGTGCCTGCCACCTGCTCCAAATTATATTGTGTGGACTTTATTGCCGCTTCCTCCAAATGCATCACTGGATAGGTTTCCCATGACCATGACCTCACCTCTTGGTGACATGAATTTCTATGGGCCCCGCATTATCCAAGCCAGTGGTCAAAAATGTCCGAGTAAATTGTACCCGTGACGGTGGCAAACTGCCTTGGATACAGTACTCGTGAAGCGAAGGTCCCGCGTGCTTATTATCCAAATGGATCTCCCGAAGTATCAAGTAGCCAGATCGTGATTTTGGATGCAATATCACAGAATGCTTAGTATAATAGGACGCCATGCTATTGTGGAGTCGTTCTTCAACTCGAAGAACCCTAAGACCATCAACGAATAGATTCAATGATCGAAGAGTGTTTGATTCCTTCGCCGTAGTATATGCTTTGTAGCGACATACGATTTTTGTGGCTTTCAAAAGTTCATCCCGACGAGGAGAGGTACCGATTATTTTGAATTCGTCATACCATATGTTCCACTATTGGTGACAAATCGCAGTATATAACTCAGTACTCTTTGTTGCTCCCGAAACGATGAATATTTGGCTAGCATTTGATTGAACTACTCATTAGAATGTGAGCGGATTGAAGTGAAAATTAATATTTTGTTTGATGCTTTTTCTACATGCCCGTAATTTTGTTTTTGAGGTGGCCATTTCTGGATTGCAGCATCAAACTAAAACCATGTCAGCAGAGAGAGAGAGAGTGCGATTGAAGTTCTTTGAGAGGTAAACCACTAAAAGCGCAATCTACCGAGTTATATGTCGAATAAACGTGTGTGCAGTTTCTATGAGATGTTGTTGATAAAATGTCTGCATTTCGATTACAATCGTTTGGTTGATAGCAAATCGTGACTCTATAAATTGATGACTTTATTAATATTCGACATCAGCACGGCGGCATATAACTCAAAACGA
This sequence comes from Tipula confusa, assembly GCA_963556175.1. Taxonomy (NCBI): domain Eukaryota; kingdom Metazoa; phylum Arthropoda; class Insecta; order Diptera; family Tipulidae; genus Tipula; species Tipula confusa. The sequence continues at coordinate 59,839,642 of OY744477.1, read as the reverse complement.
AGAAGAGTAGTTTTCGATGAGATTAATTATGTTTGTCATAACGGTTAGTGATTCGAAGGAATACAACAGCTGCAGAAGCCGATTAGCTTGTATCTCAGAAGCCGTGTAATTCGATTGTGGATCCTTTGTCGGCATTTAGAAATCTGTAAATATAAATATTATTAGTATATTTTAATTATTGCGTATAGTTGATCAGATGGTGCGTTTTTCGAGGGCAAGTGGATCGTTCACAACCACTCCAATAGATCAAATAACCGATTTGATTCGGGTTATTTTTATATACTTTGTTGAATCAATTAATTGAATAGTAAACATAAAAGTGTCATTCGTTGAATTCCAATAAATGTCCAATACCGTCGTAGGTCCAGCTACTTGTTGAGTATGGTCTAGGATTTATTTAGGGTTGGCTCTATTTTCACATATTAAAATCATAACTGTGGACAATTTTAGTGATAGTTTCTTTTAGGTAACCGTTAGTAAATAATAATGACGGATGGCTTAAGAAGGATCAGATCGCCATAGATCGTGTGTTTTGCTTAAAGCACCAAGTGCTTATGATAACCTCGGATAACCTTATCAGATGTGTATATTAAACGTTTAATGTTAGCGACAGAATGGTGGTAAATTAGTATTTTTTCTATCATATCTTTCTTTAACGTATTTAGCGCCCCTATATAATACCCTTCAGTTACCGTAATGTAGCGCAAAAACACCGCTGCTGCCTCCGCAAAGAAGCTCTCTTAGGTACTGCAATTTTTCTACAGCTTTTAAATGAGGTCACTCGTGTATAGTAGTAGTATACATATTGAAAAATAATTGTCACTCTGTGTAACTTCCAGAGAAAGATGGAATATGTATCTTTGGCAACTTTATTTGAGACCTTGGTTTTCACATCTTGGTTTAGACGGTTTGTACGAATCCAACGATTTAATGATTAGGCAGCAGAATAATAACTCTCGTCATAATTTAGATCGCTGTGTTCGTTTGAATCGAACGCGTAAAAATGCAAAATTCAACTTCAGATATTTCTTGCATTAGTTCTTCAGCACAAGGTAAAAGTGTGCTCAATTCAACCAAATCGGTAAGCAAATGATCTTGCAGATTGGTTAATTTTGCTGTATGTGGGCAGCTTTTTGAGTGAGGCTAGAATTCTCTCAGACGTATCGAAAGGTATCGCTTCACTAATTTTCATAGTAAATAAAATGTTTGTTACTCGTTGCACAAACTCGTTGGAATTTAAAAAAATTAAGCACAAATATGAGCACGCGGTAATAGCCACAGATCTATGTTGTGAGTCTCAGTTGAAGAGATGGTATCGTATAATGATTATTCTGATGGTTCTCAGAAAATTCGACACGATGGATTTATATCCGAGACAGATTGTTTAATATACTTTAATTTTTTAATTACTTTAATCAGATGTCAAAAAAGATGAAAGCTCTGGGTGCTTATTTTATTTCTTATCAGTAATAACATCTTAAAAAACATTCCTAGAAAAGCGTAAATATTCTTATCAAAAATTTTTATCTCAATTTTCGAGTAAGAATTGGTCAAAGCATGGGTTCTGATTATGAATTGACAGTAGGACTTTCACAAGAGAGTAACCTTAGTCCCCATTATATATAATCTGTATACATTAGATATTATTTTATCGCTAAACATTGTTCTGGCTAAATTTGCTGATTAAACTGAAATAATTGCGACAAGTAATGATCTTGTGCGAAACGACTATGATGTCATTAACAAATATTTTTTAAAATTGAAAATTAAATTGAATAAAAATAAGAATTAATGCATATATTTCACGCGGAAGAAGAATGTCGTAAATATTTCAAAGTGACCAACCACCATTCTTAACACACAAATTCCCCAATTGATTGATTGATTGATTTAGAATGTACGACCAAGAATTAAGAAGTTTCCCGGAAAGCGCCGGGCCTACCGTACACCCATTTTTACATATACTTGGAAAGATAAGGTTGGACATTAGTTAATTATTGAGATCGACCCGATTACAGACACCGTGACAGCCAATAGTTAGTAAATTTTTAAAGCGTAGGGAAAGAAAAGGTATGTCAGTAATTGAACAGTTTTATTGAACTGCTCTGCATTCTGTCATCTGTTAACAGCAACTCCAGTGAGCCACCATTCATCTGTAATCTGCAGAGGTTGCCTGAAAACAAAATCTGTTAATGAACTAATTGCTCTTAGCCATAGGCTGTAAGAAATAGAATTCATTTCAATCTGAAATTATTTATAAATTAATTAAAATATTATAAAATTATAATTCTGCAATCCATATGCTGTAATAATTTGGATTAGTATATAATATATATATATATATATATATATATATATATATATATATATATATATATATATATATATATATATATATATATATATATGTATATATATATATATATATATATATATATATATATATATATATATATATATATATATATATATATATATATATATAATATGTAATATAATAATATGACAATATAATGATCAAATCAGTAACCTACTTACGTCAACATTATTGCAATTGTGCTATGCAACAAAATCATTCAATCTTATTGACTACCCTGTCACCTATATCCCTATACTCCTCATACAACAACAAAACATAATTCCATATTTTGTGCAGCAGACAAATGAAAGTCAAACCGGGTGACTTCATATTTGGTGCGCACATTCATATTTTCTGTGTTTGGACAATATACAAATCGGAATAAAACGCATCATCCGGTTTTTTTTATATTGCCCTCATTGGCTATGACAATAAAACCGTGACAGTCAAAAATACATATTTGTCTTGTGGGTCAAAAGTGATTATTAAAAATAAATCGAAAACAATCGATATATTTCGTTGCCAATAACAATATTTAAAATATGTTCACCGAACGACCATATAACGATATAAGTATATATACACATGTATATAGCATAAACGAACGCTGGAAATTTAAGTGTCGATAATATCACTCAAAAAAGTTTAAAAATTACTCACCCGAAATAGTCAAATAAAGTTGGAACCTTAGTAATTTCCAGCAAAAGTAGAAATTTTAGTAAATGCTTATAAGTGAATTCTTTTAAAGGTTATATGTATATGAATAAAATATTTAACAAAAAGGTACACAGCCTGACAGGATATACTCAGTATCAATATTGGAGTATCATCGTCCAGTATACCATCTTAAATGCGTATCGAGCCGAAATAAACATTCCGCAAACTCCACAGCGTACGGCCACTGGTAGTTTGTTCTGTGTGTTTCCCCAGTAATGAAGGCAAACTACATACTGTAGCCACCAGCTCGATATGCCGAAGATGGATTTGAAACTATGATTCGATGATTTGACACTATAGTATTGCCTGCAGTCTGCACTGAATTATGAACAATTTTTTTTAAGGATGTAACAGTTGCTCTAGCGAATTATAAAAATCACCATAAAAATATCAATACATGTAAATAACATAAGTACAAAAAAAAAATACTATAATATTAATACTACTACCACAAAAATAGATATGATGAGAAAAATCTAATGTTTGCTTTTGGGTGGAATCGAAAACAAAAATAATTGTAGATAAACTTAAAAATTACCAATATAGTATGAAAAATTGAAATACACCGAGCAGATATACTACACCCATCCGTCGCTTAACGAAAACTCAAATTATTTTGAACGAAATTTCGCTAATTAATTTCAAAATTAAACCAAAATTATGGTTAACGTAATTAAATTTCGATTTACGAAATTTTTTCCTTTATGAATTATTTTTTTACGAAATTTTCATTTACAAACTTTTCGTGAACAAATTAATTTCGTTTAGCGAGGGATAGATGTAAAAGCATTATCATTACCAATATACACATCTATTATGCACAATATAGCGTGCCGTACAAAAAGCTAATGCATGCTTGAGAGTTGGAGAACCACGTAATTTATTTATTTATGAATGGTCAGAAAAACAAAAAAAAAATAATAAAAAAAAAAATAAATGTCCCGAGTGCGCAGAATATGAATGTACTCCTCAAAAAATACATACGGGTTTAATATTGAGGATATAACATTTTAAGAACGATAAGTCTTATTAGAATATCGCATTTTAGCACAAATTAAGCTAACTTGGATTTAGATCAAAATTTTGTGAATTTATTTAAAGCTTACTACGAAAGTAATGCTTACTGCATAATTTTCTTTAACTTTCAATAAAGCAAGTAATTAAATCAAAACCATATTTCAAATTTACCATACAAATCTAAAATCTAAATATAGACGTCTAAATATATATAGATAATCGACTCGTAAAAACAAATTTAAATGACATTTTTTAATCATAAAAATTTAAAAGAAAATCGTACATACATTTTGGGAAAATCAATTGGCATTACTGTACTTAAGGGGGTAACCGGGCAAGGAGTGCACTCCTAAAAAAAAATACAGGATTGTTTATCTAAATTTTCAAGGAAGGGCAAGCCAATCCCTCCGGAAAAACTAACACACTTTCTGGAAAATTGTATATAAAATTCATTACAACAAATATAAATTAAAATTAATTTGTTTTAGGCTATTTTTATTCGTTTTATACAATAGAGGATGGAAGCTGCCACCCCCAAACCCCCGTTTTTTTTAGATAAATTAAAAGATGGCTACTATCGTCAAACCCCCGCTTTTAAAACAATTTTAAATCAAAATCTTCATGATAGCCTTTTTTTAATTCGCTTTATACCTTAGAGGATGGGGTCTGCCGCTCCAAAACCCCCACTTTTATAACATTATAAAATCGAAACCTCGATAGAAACTCCACATTTTTATGTAGATTAAATAAAATGCAAAATAACATTTCATGAAAATTTTCCCGGATAATGTGAAAAAATTTTCCAGTTGATTTGCACTTTGTAAACACATCAAGCATAAAATAATACTTTAAGGCATTATCAAAAAATACATTCTTTCCTTTATTAAAAACAATTAAAAAAAAATTCAAATGTTTAATGTTATAATTTTCTCGGAAAATGTGATAACTTCTCCGGAAAAACTAGCACCTCCCCAAAAATTAAGACAAACAATCCCATAAAACAATTCCTTCAAAAAACACACTCCCTACCTGATTCTTCCGTCACCCCCCGTTAGTAAAGTTTAGCAAAAAAAAAAACAATAATATCGTACTAAAAACCATTTTAAATTTAAAAAAAAATCAGCTGATTGATCCATATTTGTTGAGATGAGTAAAATTATTTTATTGTTGAGCCAAACAAATAATTATTTTTCAATCATACGCAACCGGTTTCAAGGTTTGAAATGTATTAAAACAACAACAAAAATATTGTCGTACAGTTACTTGAAATAAATCCATGATAAAAAAAAAATGCGCACCATATGAAAATTGTAATGAAAATTTAAATCGAATCACGAAAATTGATCGAGTAAAAAATGTTCGACCCATTAAAAAAAATTAAAAACTTAAAAAACTTTATAAAAAAAAAAATCGCGAACCGAAAAGCTTAAAAAGCTTAAATCGAATTGACTATCGTACGCGTTAAAACTATACACACAAAATGTACACTTATTTCGCAACGGCACTTTCAAATATTGACTCACTCTGAACACACAAACTCCCAAATGAACACAAATTACAAAATTATTTAACACAAGAATTGAATGAAATAACCGTTAAACCGACAAAAACCTCACTGCAATTATTTCAAGTAATCTTAAATAGTATTTCAAGGTATTATGGCAAAAAATGTTCGCATTTGGCAGATAATTTATTTGAGTAAGTGTTAGATTATTTTATAGGGCAGTTGTAGAATTCGTTACTAAATAAAGAAAAATTTCTCAAACTATCCAAATAGAATAAATAGATATATGCAAAGTAGCATCGGCATTTTTAACAAGGTAGGGCGGGATCCATTAGATAATGATATTTGCAGGAGTAAACTAATTTAGGCGTCTCACCATAACAAATGGTCATAAAAGTTGTAAGACTAACAAATCTTGCATAAATCTAATGTTCCGAGCATACAAAACATTGACATTGTGCAAAATGAGTGCTAAAAATTTATATAATCTAAAATTGGAACAAGTACCACATTTTTTTGACGTCTGTTGAAAAGGAAGTATCTTTAACTTGGGAAGTATCTATAATGATCCATTTTAAAAGTAAAAATTTCACCAAGATAACATTCACAAATACAGTCTGGCTTGATTTCATATTCCATTTGATCAATACATAGCTTAAGTTAATTCAAACTCTAGACCTCATGAACTAAGTGCCATAGCCTTAGTCAATGCTCAAATTGCTCGTTTAATTATGTTAAGAAATTCTAACTGACTGAATTTCTGTACACAGTAATAAATATTATATATATATATATATATATATATATATATATATATATATATATATATATATATATATATATATATATATATATAAATTTATATATGTAAGTATATATAGTTTTTTATTTATTCGGTTTCTGGAATTTTGTTTGGCTATAAGATAAAAATAAAAATAATTCGGTTTGGAAAATTTTTGGTAGGTAATTAATTTTTCTACAAACACACACGTACAAGTATATAATGAGAAGACAAATGGAAATCTCTCGAATGTTTGTGTTGTCCACATAAATTTTTCCGCTATATTGACCGCATCGATGAGGTGTTTCATATTGTCGATTGAATACATTTCACAAATTGTGTAGGCGAATTAAATTGACAGGTCTCAATTTATAAAAGATAATAATATTTTTGTTTTGGTTTATGTCTCGAAGATATCAAATTTTTATGGATTCATCTAATTCTTAGAAATAGTTAAAGGTTATTTTGGAACCGAAAAGAGGATATAAGTGCCACATGTTTTAAATTGAGGTGGTCTACACTAAATGTTTAGGTGTAAGGAAAATTGAAAATGTTAACCGTAAAATAATGTTTTTAAGGTCCTTAAAAATTCCTTTTTAAGGTTTGGAAGAACTCAAAAAAGTTACTTAAGATTTAATAGTAAATTTGGGAAGTAAATTATTATTTCATGAATGCAGTTATTTGTTAATATCTTAAGTTAATTTTGAAATCTAAATATTAAATTTATTTATAGGTCTGTCTGAAATTTAAAGTAGATTTTTTTCGTAAGTATACATAAGATAAATTTTTTGACTTTAAAAATAAGAGCAAAAATAATATTTTTAAAATAATTCAAAAATCCAGAATTGTTACTTGTTTTTTTTTTTTAAATAAACTTATACTATAATTAGATCAGACATTTGGATTAAAATTCTGAATTTTTATATATAGATTACAAATAAACTAAAATTAATTTTTGTATACTAATTAAAATGTTAAATGATTTTCTAAACAAAACAGTTCGAAACATATCGGATTTTTGTTGATTTTAAAAATAATATTGGCTTTTAATTTGGTCGGCCTATGGTCTTACAGATTGCTAAACTATATGTTTAAGATCGGCTTTATAGAACGTTACCAAAACGGCGTACTCGATATCGTACATCAAATATCTGAACTCGCAATTAAAGAGAAATCGGTGTTTGCCAACTTCATGCACATGACCTCTCTCTCGAGTGTCATAAGCAATCTTGATTCATCTTAAGCTGGTCGGCATCTCACAAGAATTTAAACTTTAGTAGTGGACTCTTTTCCAGGCCCGGTCAAAGTCCTTTTGACGCCCTGGATATTTTAAAACGAGATAAGGTACAAAACGAGATATGGTACAAAACTGGATATTTCAAAATTGGATATTTCAAAAAAGGTTATTCCGACAAGTGATTTAAACTTTAAATGATATTTTAGGAACATTCTGGAATATGGCCAATTAGGAAGGAACTCGGCGAGTTCTTAACCGATTATGGTGAAATTCGATACGTAGGATGAAAATGAAATTTTAAAATGATTTTTTGGAATAGTTATGAAATAGTTCGATCAATTCAATGATTTTTTTAATAAGATGAGAAAAGCAGCAATTAAACAAAAAACATTAAGTGAAGGAAAATTCTATCTCCTTGCTTAAAATTATTTAAGTATGAAACCTTATTGGCCATATTCCAGAGGTTTTCCCAAAAAACGTTTTAAAATAAAATTTAATTATACAATTAAAGAAAAAAAACATTAAGTGAAGGAAAATTATATTTCTCTCCTTAGAAATATTCAAGTATGGAACCTTACTGGCCATATTCCAGAACTTCCCCAACAAATCATTTTAAAATCCCATTTTCATCCTACATATCGAATTTCATCATAATCGGTTAAGAACTCGCCGAGTTCTTTCCTAACTGGCCATATTCCAGAACTTTCCCAAAAAATCATTTTTAATTCCCATTTTCATCTTACATATCGAATTTCATCAAAATCGGTTAAGAAATCACCGAGGTCCTTCCTAATTGGCCATATTCCAGAACTTCCTAAAAAATCATTTTAAAATCTCGCCGAGTTCCTCCCTAATTGGCCATATTCCAGAACTTCCTAAAAAATCATTTGAAATCTCGCCGAGTTCCTCCCTAATTGGCCATATTCCAGAACTTTCCTAAAAAATCATTTAAAGTTTAAATCACTTGTCGAAACATCCTGTTTTGCAATATCCAGTTTTGTACCTCCTTATCTCGTTTTGTCAAACCTATTTTTGAAATATCCAGTTTTAAAATGTCCAGCGGTTCCCCCTCTAGATGCATTTTATTTACTGAACGTTACTCAGATCCTGAACGATTAAAAAAAATTACTTTGATATATGAATTATGTTCATTTTTAAAAATAGGTTTAAAATTGAATTTCCAAATATCAAGAAACAGCTTACCAGACAAACTTATCTACCAGACGTTTACTATCAAAAGTTCACGCAAAACATAGCCGACCATAAATTGTTCAATGAAACTTATCAATTATTTTTTGTGGATCATTAGTTGGCTCAGAATTGAAAGAGATTTTGGCATACTCTTGCAGTTCCGTTGTGAGTCAACATGGTTCAAAAAACAATTAGGTTTATGAGAGCACTAAGTAACTTATAAGACGGATTTAATCGATATTTTTCAGCTTTCTGATTTTTTAAGCTTGATAGACCACAACTGAACCATGGTTTGCGTATTGTTCAGTTAGCATAATTAAGAAATTTATAATCAAGAAAATTGATAAAAACCAAAATATAGATGGCGATGTGTATTCAGGTTCAAAACTCAACTCACGAAGTTTCCAAAGAAAATGTATCGCTTAATGGCACAATGGAAGAATTTGTTGCAAACCAACAATCATTTATAAAAGATATGTCTATGATTAATAAACATGAAACAGAAATACGCCTACCTCAAATAAATATACCGCCATTTTCTGGAAAATATTCAGAATTTCCGTCCTTTCGGGATTTATTCGAGGTGTCGATTGATAGAAATGAAAAAATTTCCAAAGTACACAAGCTTCAATATTTAAAAGGATTCCTACCCGACGAAGCAGCTGCTTTAGTACGCCACATACCCATAACGGAAGGAAATCATGTTGAAGCATGGGCAAAAATTAAAGAACGCTACGATAAAAAGAAGCAAGTGGTTACACAATTAATCAAACAATTCATGGTTCAACCTAATATCAATCAACCAACAGCAAGAACACTTCATCATACGTGTGATATATCGGACGAAATAATTCGTGGGTTAAAGGTAATAGGCACTCTGAGGCAGAGCGACGTGACCCATGGCTTATATACCTATTATTAAACAAGCTTGACCAAGAGACAAAAAAGGCTTGGACGCATTACACAGCCGACAGTGATTTTCCAACGATTGAACAATTTTTAAAATTTTTAAAATTTTTAAAATTTTTAAACGGTAAAAATGATGAACTTGAGAGTTGTAGTCCACAAGTTAAATCGACTGGCAAATCATGCTCAAATAAATCTAATGATCGTGTCCCAAATGTACGAATAGTCACTCATTATCCAAATGTAACGAGTTTTTGGCAATGAACATTAGTGATAGAAGAGCTTTAACTGCGAACAAAAAGCTCTGTTTTAATTGTTTATCGGCAACACACCAGGCAGGAGTATGTCGAGCAAAATTCCGTTGTAGCACTTGCAACCGAAAACACCATTCCTTACTTCACATGGAAATGAATGCTGTATCACCAATATTACGCTGCTGTGGATAATAATTTATCATCTGACAGGAAATAACAAACACCAATCGACACGACAACGAGATTGTGTACGGAAATTCTGGCAAACACAACGATCGCTGATAAATATTAATCACTTCTTTCAACAGCAACAGTAAACGTGAAAGGGCGGGATTGTTCCTTCTTAAGATGCAGAGTTCTTTTGGATTCCGGATCGCGAGCCTCTTTTGTTTCAGAAGCTTGTATGCAGGCCCTAGATTGCCTCGAGAAAATGCAAAAATTGTGATCACAGGTCTAGCCATATCTACTTTTACGACTAAGGGTGCTACAAAATTAGTATGGTCATCAGTTTACGGTAACTATCCATCAATAGTTGTAGAAGCACTAATTGTTGTGACTAAAGAAGAAAATAGAAATATATTTGCCGCATCACGAAGTTGTTAAAGAAAGAAGTTCAACCACAAGGGTTCGGGTAGTTTTAATCAAAAAATGATGATAGGTCCAACGATACAACCAACACTATGGTCAATTCTCGCAAGGTTTCGATAGCATCGAATCGCTTTAATAGTGGACATCGAAAAGATGTACCGCCAAGTGTTAGTTGATATAAAACAGTTACTGATTATCAACGGATATTATGGCGTAAAACCCCTAGTGATAAATTAGTTTATTATCGATTTACCACAGTAACATTCGGCCTAGCGAGTTCACCGTTTTTAGCGATACGTGCTCTCCAACAAACAGCAATAGATCACACCGAATTCAGTATTCGTCCAATAGTCTTCAATGATTTTTATGATTAAATCAGTGGCGCAGATACGATTGAAAATGCGAAGCGACTAAAATAAAAATGGAGGCGGCAGTTAAATCAGTCAAGTCACTTCCAATTAAAGCAACGAACGGAATTAATTTAACGTTCGAATAGATGAACATCTTATTATGTCAAATCGAATCGATATTAAATTCGAGACCACTATGCGCGCTGTCAAACGAAGATTCATCCTACGAGGCGCTCACACCATCCAATTTTTTGATTGGGTCAGCAAGTGGTGCAATTCCTGAAGAAAATGTCAGTAGTATCCCTGAAGCACGGTTAAAAATATGTCAATTGATGCAGCAACGGAAGGGGTTTTCCATTGAATACCTCAATATTTTGCAACAACGCAATAAATGGAAAACTGGTAACGAAAACATAAAGGTTGGCGATTTAAAAATAGTTAAAGAATATAACCTACCACCATGCAAATGGGCCATTGCAAGAGTTACAGCAACTTATCCCAATGAAGACAACGTTGTTCGCGGGGAAAAAAATTTTCCAAAAATTAATTGAATGTGCTGCGGTGTATGACACTCGATGAAACTCCAAGATCTTCACTAAGAGCGACTATTTTTTCATATTTTGACTCCGAGTGGGAGTTACAAAAAAATCAAGGATACTAAGCCCTAAAGCCGTGTTTACATACACACAGTTGGAGCTATCCAACTCAAGCCGATGTAATATTTATGTTAGTTCCCTTGCCCTCACAATTTTTTTTTTATTTTCGGCCTCAATGTCCAACTGCTTTGTGATTCTGTGCAGTTCGATGTTTGTTATTGTGTTCGGTCAGGATCACTTCAATATTCTTCGAAGGCACTTTTACAAACAACTGTATTTTTTAACGATTTGTTTCGTATTTTTCCAAGTCTCACATCCATACAGTATATTAAATGTATCTGTCTTTGATTTTGCGTTTATTTATGTCTCTATCCCAACTGATTTGCTAGTATCCTAAAAAAAGTTATTCAAATTATTATATTATCTTCATGTTCCAGTGGCGGTTATGTTGTCTGTTTCAGCAGAGTAATTGTTCCTTAGTCCCGCATATTTTCTTCGATCATTTCTTGCCTTCTTCTTTACTTGACCCAATACATGCGTTTCAACTCTGCCGTGTTTTGCTGATAAATTAGTACCAAATTGTACATTTGTTCGTTCCATCGTTGTTCTGTCATCGCTTCATTTCAGCGGTTTATATTTCAGTATCTCTCAATCGTTTTGTATTAAATTTCTTCCTATATTTGACTTAGTGTCATTACTGTAACTAGTTTGATTTGAAATTCTGCTATTACCAGTTGCTGATCGCTGTGAATGTTTGTGCCACTCATAATTTGGCCATCTTGTAGTGATTTGAGGAATTTATCGTTGACTATTACATGGTCTATTTGATTTTTAGTTCTGCAATATCGTGATGTCCTTGTGAATATTTTGAATAATTTTGTGAGCAAACCTTTTGCCCCCAATGTTCAGGTAATTTGTAACAAATTACTTAAGTTGTCTAAATCTTCATCTTCTATCTCGTCTTATTCTTCAGTTAACGCTGATTTATTTGGTATCGTTTAGTTGATAAATTTAACTAAGGAACTTTTATTACATTGAACAAAATAGAATAGGGATTAAAAGAATAGGAGTTTTTCTAATGGTAAGAATTTGATTCAATTCGGCAATTGTCAGAATGTTTAAGTTTCAAGAAAATTAGAACTGCAAAGTGCTTTTTTAAACCCTACTGCATCATACAGTTTTCTAAAATTTAAGATATCGAAAGTTGTATTACTACGAGATTCTAATACAATTTTACATTCCCTCAAAATTTTAACGTATCAGCAACCGAGTCGCCTAAAATTTGAGTGGCATATTTTACTTGTATCTTTTGTTTGTAAATACAAAATTTTGTTAATTGATTGCCTAATCTTAATTCTGCGCTTCTACTTGCATTTGCAATAGTTGTCATTCAGAAATGGACCTCTATCTGCAAAGGTATTTTAAAAAAGTTTAATCATATGTGCAGGTTCCAGCGTCATCAAAATTTCTTTATCTATGCTATTAATTTTAAAAATAGGGTTAAGTGTTGGAAATTTAACATTATAACCTAATTTAGCTGCTGATAAATTTGTGTTGCAACCATCGAACGTTATTCCAATCAGTTTGACTCCGGTGTGTTGTAAAGCAAACACGCATTGCGTAATTATATTGGCTTTTTGCTCTGTGGTCATTGAATAAGAGCCTTTATTTAAAAAATAACAATTAAGTAAAAAAAAAAAATTAAAACATAAAAAAAATATTGTAATGCCTGATACACAATGTTTTATAGAAATGTTTTATATCTTACCCGTCATTTTTAGTTCCCACAAATTCTTTTGCGATCAAAAAAATTGATTTAACACTAAAATCAAATGAAATAATCGTTAAACTGACAAAAAACGTCTTTAAAATTAGACGTACTGATTTTTTCCCAAAATGTGAAAGCATCAATGTGGTTGTTAAAGTTTCGCCTTTGTGATACTGGTTAGCATAGAATTTCGGGGCCGGACCACCAATGCTTGTTTGTTTTCAAGAGCCATGATAGAATGAAAATTGCCTCTCAAAAATAATTCTTTTTTTAAATTGCCTGTTTGAGAGTTCCATGCTGTATACTCAATGTATTGCTGTATACTCAATGTTACATTAATGCAATATGCATTATTGCAATATGCAATTCAATTCAAGGCCCTTAATATCAGTACGGCCTGAAATTAGATAATCGACGTAGAATTCGTTTATTATGACCTTTGATGATTCGGGAAAATTTATTTGCCCGCTGATACCAATTTGCTTTAGTGTTCGCGTTGCCAATGTTAGGGCATTGGAAGTACCATAGGTTATGGGGTTAAGTTGATAAAAACCAACCTGATCTTGTGTGTTTTTGCACAAGAGCAATTTTTAAAGATCTCGTTTTTCATCAGCAACTAATATTTGACGGTTACATAAATGATATGAGCGTTTTAGTATTTGACTGTTGGCGTGTAAACAAACGTTGACTGTACTGCTGAATTTGCGCCGATAAATCATATTTATAAAGGGTGATTTTTTAATAGCTATAGGAAATTTTTCCAAAAAAGACATACAATTAAGAAAAATGCATGAAATCTTTATTTAAATCGATAGTACGGTAATTTAATGTTTGAAGATTATTTCATGCAAATGTTGACCGCGGCTGCGGCTCAAATGGTCTATCCGCTTAGTCCAATTTTGGCATACACTTTCCAACATTTCGGCCGGTCTCTCACGAATAAATGCTTCAATACTGTCTTCCAATGCGTCAATCGAAGCGAGCTTGTCAGTATAGATATGTGCCTTAACATAGCCACACAAATAATAATCTAAAGGCGTTAAATCGCACGATCTAGGCGGTCAATTGATTTTTCCCAAACATGAAACAAAGTGTTCACCGAACTTGCCTCTCAATTGGTTCATTGTTTCGCGTGCTGTGTGGCATGTGGCACCGTCTTGTTGAAACCACATGTCATGCAAGTCAAGCTCTTCCATTTTGGGCAAAAAAAAGTTGGATATCATCTCACGGTAGCGCTCACCATTCACAGTTACGTTGCGATTCGCATCATCTTTAAAGAAGTACGGTCCAATGATGCCACCAGCCCATAATCCGCACCAAACAGTAACTTTTTCTGGATGCATTGGTAGTTCTTGGAATGCTCCTTGCTGATCTTCACTACAAAATCGACAATTCTGCTTATTTACGAATCCATTCAGCCAAAAATGAGCTTCGACCCTGAACACAAGTTTTCGATAAAAATGGATCTTCCGCCAACTTTTCAAGAGCCCATCCACCAAAAATTCTGCGTTGTGGTAGGTCGTTCGACTTCAATTCTTGCACCAGCTGTATTTTGTAAGGCTTCACACCTAAATCCTTCCGCAAAATTTTCCACGTTGTCGAGTAACAGAGGCCCAATTGCTGCGAACGGCGCCGAATCGATAATTGATGCTTATCACTAACACTGGCCGATATAGCTGCGATATTTTCTTCAGTTCACAATGTACGTAAGCGTGTTGGTGATTTAATGTCCAACATTGTAAATTTAGTGCGAAATTTAGTCAGAATAGCCCGAATAGCCGCTTCAGTGGGTCGATTAAACTGACCATAAAATGGAAGAAGCGTGCGATGAACTTTCTTGACAGAGCACGCATTTTGATAATAAAATTCAATGATTTGCAAGCGTTGTTCGTTTGTAAGACGATTCATTGTTAAATTATAGACCAAACTGAAGATGTTTGACAGTAAACACGAAACATACAAAACACGTAACCTGTCAAAATCAGTGTTGCCAAAAAGAAAATAGTTAAAAAATCACCCTTTAGTTAGCACTTGTTTGTTGTGATGTTTTCCATGTTCATCTAAATGTGGCCGAGCCCTATTGGCAAGTTTCTCAGATCTCATTTCATATTTTGAGATTACAGCTGATGTGTATCCGATGGGTAGCTGATTTATTTGTCAACCATCTTGTTTTATGTAGTTAACCATGCGATCATGTTTTATCCATGGATCGTCCATAGAATTATTTTCGATAACAATTTTTTCCTGCATTAACATCTTCAACTTACTGGTTACGATGTAACCAGGTAACGATGTGGTGAGAGGTGTATGCTTTTGTTTCGGCTTTAGTTTTTATAATTTGAAGTTATGTTGTATTTTCAAACTATATGAACGAATTTTATAATATTAATTCGTCTCGTGAAACCAAAACTATGTTGTGTTTGTTATTCACTCAAAGGACTGTAAGGACTGTATATATAATAACATCACAATCATCAGACTGGGTTTCTAGATGGTGTTCAATATATTTAAAAAAAAGTCTCTTTAGCAAATATTGCAATAATGTTTTAAAGGAAATCAGTAAATATAAATAGCCAACATTTACTCAATGATACGATTATTTTACATCACACAACACATTTTTTGTGCAATTTCTGTTCAATCTGTTTGTTTTTGTAAATCGACAAACAACAATAAAACTATTTTTTCTAGTTATTTATAGATGGCGCTTCCTGTTTATGTTACAATTTCAAAATATCTTTCTACTATGTATTTAATTCACCTGCTGAAGTGAAAAACTTACAAACTGTGATCATCTTCCAATTATTTTTTAATAATGATCAATCAGAAAATTATAGTTTTTGTATGATCATAATTTGATTTGTATTAAAACTATAAAATTCCCTTATTATTTATTCTGCATTGAGATTTTAAATAGAATCGTTTTTTAATTTTTTAAATAGAAAATTTTATATTTATAATATTTCTTGTTAAAAATATAAAAAAAAAAAAAAAAAAAAAAAAAAAATGAAAAAATTAAAAATAAATTCTGTTTATATTTCACCCAAAATAAAATTAAAAGTAAGAAAAAATCTTTTTTCTTAAAATATACAACAAATTGACGATGGTTACACTTAGAATTATTTAAACATTTGTGTGCTTAAAACATTTTAAAAAAATTAATTTTTTTTTTTAATTTAAAAATAATCCTTTCTGTTATTTATATATATATTCTATATTCATAATTATTCTGTTTTTTTCTTCAATCGATCGCTATTTTATGATCATTTATTATACACACATTAAATTATATAGTTTTAGTGATCAGTTTATTTTGTTTGATGTGATCGATGGTGCGCGCATATTTTCGGTGTTAAAAAATTATAATTAATAAAGTAAAATTTTTTTTTTTTAATTTATAAAAATAAATAAATAAAATTGTGTTTAATGTCTTTTTATTGGGTATACGTGTTTATGAATGCGATCGCAAAGGGTGCGTTCAGTGGAAAAATGATTGTGTTTATTTGTTTGATTTTTAAATGTTTGTGGTGTGACATAGTTATGTTTTATAATAAAATTAAAAAAAAAATAATAATAATAATAATTGGTGGTTCTTAAGACACCGAAAACATTTTGAGGTTATGTGACAGTTATAATAAATAGATTGTTATCGATCGATCTGTAACGGAATGCTGATTAAAGGATATTTTTATTCCAGGCCAAGTAATTAAAAAACTTACAAATTATTTGTTTAATTTAAATTTATTTATAAAATAACAGTTGATCCTCGATTCTTTTTTAGTTAAATTAAATTTATTTATATATTTATACTCGTAAAATTATACCGGGTTTCTTATCTGTCACTTTAAATGTTATTTTTGTGTATTAAATAATACATAAAAATTAACAATCATTCAACAAAATTGTATTACTCGAATGAGGAGGTTCTTTGACCCACCCTCTCTATATAGCACATACTCGATAAACTACTGTATATGTATTTATAAATATATTATACTGAAATTAAAATCAAAACTAATAATAAGCAACGGATATTTTGGTATGTTCCCAAAATATATATTTTTTTGGTTTTAATGTATATTTCATGTTATATTTAAAAAGAAATTCATACAACGTTCATTCGAATTTGAATGTGGGGAAATTTAATTTTTTTTTTATTTTGTTTTTCTTTAATTTAAAATAGAAAAATCTGTTTATTTTTGTGCTTTTTTTTTATTTCGTTTTGTTTGTGATCTTAATTTTAAAAATAAATTATTGGTCATATGAAAATTATAAATAGTGTTTATATTGTTCGACTAGTCGACTAGAGATGGTGCTCGTTAAAAAAAAACAATTTTTGATCTTTATAGCTAAGATCAGAATCTTACGTTTAAGATTTGAAACTTTATTTGTATCCTACAGTATACTAGAAGTGTACTAAAATGGTTTGGTTCAATGAACAGAAATAAAAATTATCACAATGATTGCCAATGATCAAGGTTAAGATAAAAAACAAATTATCAACCTTATCGCGCCGCATATAGTAATGAACTATGGCGCGTAGCATTGAATATCGAGAATGAATTATTTTTTCTCTTTGCCCGTCTAACTAAATAAACCACAATTAAAATATATACATATATGTATGTTTTTATTTGGTGGTTTTAAAATTGTAGTTGGCGCCGAAATATAATGATCGCAATTATAGATGACGTTACTGGTTAGCTATAATTTATAAAATATAAACAATATTGTGATCGTTTTTTTTTGGGAAAATAAATTGATGATGTTACGTGATATGCAGTTGAATTCGAATATTTCCAATCGATCAATTAAAAGACATGATGTTTTGTAAATATCGTTTCATCTTAAGGATTTAATATATAGTATATATATATATATATATATATATATATATATATATATATATATATATATATATATATATATATATATATATATATATATATATATATATATATATATATATATATATATATATATATATATATATATATATATATATATATATATATATATATATATATATATATATATATATATATATATATATATATATATATATATATATATATATATTTTATTTTATTTTTATTTTATTATTTGCAAATGCTTCAATGTTTTTCAATTTATTTGGTAATTTCTTAACGACATTGCACTGTAGACCCAGTATATTGAATATAATTTCAAGTTGCATACTGATGAAGTTTATTGTAGTATCCCAAAGACCGTTATAAATGTCACCTATAAGGTTTTAAAATTTCAACAACCCCATACTCCAACTCTCCGATGGCTTTTTCATTTAAAATTGCAGAAAACTGCTGTGTTAAAGAATTTTTTAATGTTAATTGATTTTACTCATTTTATTGCGGCATTCAAAAAAAAATTGTTACGTCCAAATTTGATGTTTTATTCGATAAAGCTGATCCTTTATTTCTTCGATTTTAAGCTTGTATTATGTCATTTTCGATTGATTGAATTACATATATTGTGTTTGGTGGTAAGCAGTCTAGTTTTATGTTAAAAAATGATAAATTCTGAATACAGGCAAGATTGTACACATCAATAATATCACTTTATATTTTCATCGAGACGTTTTACTGAGTCAAAACTACGTAATACACGTGTTACAGACAATCTTGTAAAACATTATGCGTGTAAAAGTTGAACTATTCATAGGAGCCATCATATTTTGCCATAAAAGTTGCATCTAAATTTTTTTTACATAGTCCAGTCGATCGGCCAAATAATGTGTAATAACAACCGTGTAAACATATTTAAAGCATACCTAGTAATAAACGGAATAGGTTTGGGATAGATTTTTTGCTGTTATTTTTCTGCCTTCATTACTAGGAACATGTAAATGATATGCAGTGCAATTTCTGACAGTTGTTATGTCTTAGAATCTTTCTTTGTTATAAGACAACGAGCGTGTTAATTGCTATGATTTTGGTTCATCGAATATTTTATACAATTCACGATACATTGCCCATATCTGCAGCTAACATTGAAATTTTAATGCATGCTGAAAGTCTGGATCCTTATAAAACTTAAATATTTATTTTAGGATCTTCGGCATGTGTAAAATTATATACTTTTGCTTATTATACCAGCTTTTAGTTCAAAGATTTGGTCGTTGTTCTCGGTTTCGTTACTTCGCTTTTCTGCATTATAATTTCAATCAGTTCATTGATGTCCTCACCACTGAGATATAGAAGCAAATCAATATAGATGTATTGATACGCTTTATCATTGTAATTTATAAAAAAATTAAAAGTATAGTAAAAAAATTAACCAAAACATATTTCGTTCTAAAAGAAAAAAGCTTGGTCTCATCAAGAATAACTTAACTAAAACATATTAATCAGAAACACCTTATATAATTTGTAGATAAGGCGTATTTATTTCAAATGTGTTAGTTAAGTCTTATTTGCTTAGTTTGCTTTAGTTTAAATTGCATTTAAGGCAAATTGACTATTTTGTAATATTGATTTAAGTGATATTTCCCATTGGAGGATTTAAACAAAAAACTTATCAACAGAAAATAAAATCTTATCTGTCTAAAATATTAAATTGCTTAAACGAAAATTATCAATTTGTTATATCAGTGATTACACTTGATATAGCTTTCGATATTGGACTGTTATCCGCTTACCACTGGTGGGGGCTTAGACAATAACAGATAGAAGTGTTGTTGAAAACTACTTAATGTTTATTCAATTTTTTGAGTTTATATACACAAAATTTTATATATTATACTACAACAAATATCAGATTTGCTGATTTTACTTATATTATATTAACTTACAATTTTACTTATATTTTAAATTTGTCAATTAAATTAGAGGAAATGCATATCCGATATGCTTATATTTTTAAGCATAATGATATGTTTATCCGAAATTTGATTCTAATTCATATTTTAAAGTATGAAATTATTGTCTCTATATGAAATTAATTTGTTAACTAAACACCATGGTTTATGTCATGTTCACGTGACTGAACATCCTCCGGGGCGGCTATGGTGGATAAAAACCGCCGTGGCAATGGCTGTGGATGTGAAGATGAACTGGTTACATTTGATCTACAGGATGTTTTCCTGGATTTGCAATAATATGCAATGGTTAATCCCATAATTGCAGTAATGAGCCCATATAAAACAAAATAGTGGTGAACATCGTGGGCGTTAAGTTGTTGATCTTCATTTTGTATGGTACTCTTTAAACGTGTAATATTGGTTGATAGTTGGTTCAAGTCCGTGAGAATGTTGTTGAATTCATTATGGGTCACAATCGTACTGGTGGTGGTCGGTTGTGTTTCATTTTTTGCTTGAATGAGCAGGCTGCTAAGATTTATCGTTGGTTGATAGAATGTCTCCATTCGTGTGTTAAAGTTTTGGATGGTCTGTATAGTTGTCATTCCATCAGTAATTGTGCAAGCCTTGTGTGCGGTTATGATTCCCGTTCCGCTTATAGTTGTGGTTGTAACTTCCTTATTACAAATGATATTTATTGTATGATCCCTTTCAGATATAAAAATCCATGTGCCCGGATCATGTGTAGGAATCCACATATTTGTTGGTCTTATAAATCGAATTTCACAAGCGTCTGCATATATTTCTTTGTTGATAATTAACTTGATCTCACACGGTGCTGGTTCATTTTGGGTACTATGAATCACATTGTGAATCATACATATATATTCTGTACCCCTTATGGATTTGCAATCAGAAAGTTCGTCTTCTGACATGGAATAGTAGGTTTCCCTATTTAAACTTATCAGAAATAGTTCACTTGTTGGTTTTATGTATGCATACATGCCCTTGTGTTTGGTTGGGATAGCAATCGGTTTGATGATTTGATATATCTTGTTGTTAAGCAACGGCATTTTCAGTTCAAAAATTAATGCGTTGTTTGCTTGTCCAACCTTTGCCGTCATCATTTGGTATAATGTTATCATATTGTTTTCTCCATATATGGTTGCATCAGCTGGAATTATTTCATGTAATTTTTGCAGTTCTGTCTTGAGTTGATCAGGTTTTAGAACAAACATGTTTATTTTACTATGGTGAATGTCGGTAATAACATCGATTAGTTGTTGTTGTGTTAATATAAAGGTCGTCATTTCGATTGACATATGTATCCATAGAGCGAGAAATCTTTGTACAGCCAAACCTTCGTCCTCATTCCTTTTTACTAGGTCGAGTATTGACATTGTTTGTTTATCTATTTCTTTTAGTTGGTTATTTACTGCTACCCAGTCCTTTTTTATAATATTCACTGTTGATTCAGTTATGGTAATTTGTCCTCTCAGCAATTTGTATACATGTTCTTCATTTTTCTTTATTGACCTGATTTCATCATCATATCGTTGTGCATCTTTCTGGTCGAGGATCCCAAACAGCTGGTTGGTGAGTGTTCCAACCACATTTACTAAACCTCGTTTCGTCCGAGTAGGATTATACGTAGGTCGAAATATTTCATTATTGCGGTTTATGTTGAGCATTTGTTGTTTTATTTGTGCTAATGCAGGCTTACAAAGTTGTCTTAATTGTAACCACTCATTATCATCTTGGCAAGACTTGTCCATTCTATTGATAGCTGCGTTATATACTCCAGCTTCTAATAACATTGCCGATAAATTGAAATATGATACAATCGTCCATTGTTGATATGACAGCTGAGCTGTACCAATGTTTTCAAAGTATATTCCGGTTGTCGAATTTAGAGTGGTGACATCAATTTTAGAATTGTTGGTTATCGTCGAACATACCCCAAGCACGCTTAATAGTGGAATCATCGTATACAACATCAATCTTGATTGAAAGCACGGTCTAATTTTCCTTCTTTTTATTTGAGGTTGGGGAATGGTTTTAATTTTCTTTGCAGCCTGTTTTACTTGATCCTCTACGTTATCTCGCAACCAAAGGTTTGGTAGATTTTTCTCTCTCCGCGATAGTTCTTCATGTACATTGCGTTTCCTAGGATAATATTTGTGACAGAGAATGGTCGACAATAGCGTCGTTGGCTTAGACGTTGCTTCAGTACTCTGTTTTTCTATACAATCATCAATCGAGAGTGGTGCCAATTTTGGTATTGGTCTTTTTATAAGAGCCCTTCCGGGGCCGCGGAGTGTTGCTACTCGAACAATTCCATCTTGCCCTGGGTGAACGTCTGTAATACGTCCAGTTATCCATCTTGATGGTGGAATGTTATTGTCTCGAACAAGAACTAATTGACCAACCTTTAAGTCAGGTGTCTGTATGGTCCACTTTGCTCGTTGTTGTAATTGATGCAAGTATTCTTGTGACCACCTTTTACAAAAATCGTCCCTCATTTTATGAATTAGTTTCTATCTGGCTTTTTTCATATGCCCTAATTCAATGTACTCGTTGATACATTTTTTATAGTCATTCGCAAATGTTGGTAATCTTGCGAATTTTTTCTCTAATTGCAGTAGTCTAGCTAAAGCCCTTGATTTTGATGCTCCGAGAATTGGTGGGTCCGTTTTAAACGGAATGCGCACTATAAATCTACCGTTATTTTCCCGTTGATGGGTTTTATTAAAATGTTCTTGGCAAAGTTGTTCATCTGTTGTCAATACTCTATCTTCTTGTAGTTCCTCTATCTCCCAGAATCTTTTTAAGCTGTTATCCAATTCAGTTTTTGTTATCATACATTGTACTGTTGGTGGTTCGCTTTGCTGTAAAGGACCAAATATAAGCCAGCCTAATTCGGTTTTTTGTGCCGCCGGTTCTCCTGCAGAGCCTTTTACTACATCATTCATTAGTATGGCTGGATCCAGTAATCTGCACCCAGCAGTATGTCTATTTTGTTCGGCACGTTAAAGTTTGGATCTGCCCATAACAAATTATTGATGTGAGGCCAGTTCCAAGCATCGAAACTGTACTCTGGTGGGTTTCCCACTAATTGGTCTACAATTAATGCACTTATTTCCAATTTAAATTCAGATGAGAATCTAGGCTCAATTTGAAACTTAAGCCGTCGGTCTGATATTCCAGCAGTTATTCCTCCTATCCCTTTAAACTCGACGTGCGTTCTTGTACTTTGTATGTTCAATTTTTTTGCTGCCTTGCTCGTTATAAAAGATGCTTGAGAGCCCGGATCAATGAGTACTCTAAGTAGTTCTGGGTGATTGCCGTTGGTTGGTACCGTCACTAGTGCAGTACTTAGAATCACCTGTGATTCCGTTGGATTATATATCATGTGTGTTTCAACGATTGGTTTTACTTGTTGTTTTGTTGGATCACTTGCTCTCTGATGCATGTTCTGTTGGTATTTGTTTGTTTTATTAGTGGCTCCTTCTCTGGTGTGGAGAAGGGTGTGATGTTTACCTTGGCACACTAAACATTTGCCTTCTCGAAAGCAAGTCCTGGAAAACAGGTGATTACCCAGACATGCTCTGCACAGCTCGTTCATGGTGCATATTTTGTTACGGTCAATTGTTGACATTTGCAAAAATGATTTGCACGCATCGATTTTATGCGACCCTTTGCAATTTGCGCATACATCTGTTGTTGAAGTAAGCATTGTTAAAGTTTTTGGAGCTTGTAATCGATTGCCGGTTGTTGTTGCGTGTCGACTATACTTATTTCCTATTGCTTCCAATGACTGGAACCGTTTTTCCAAAAACAGTAAAAATTTGTTCAAACTTTCACCCTTTTTTGGGTCTTCCAATGTAGATTCGTAACTTCTACACGTTTCACTGTCTAGCTTCTTTAGTAATATGTGTATAATTAAGGCATCAAATTTCTCCTCATTATTGAGTATGTTGTTTATGTTATGAATTACTTCTTGTGTGATGTCATGCATCGTTCTAATTCCTGAAGCATTCTCTGTTACTATGTTGGGTTGATTGATCAGCTGGTTGAAATACGTTGTTGTCAAAATTCTTTCATTGCTGTATCGATTTTTTATTATTTTGTACGCTACTCGGTAGTTGTCTGCGGTTGATTCTAGATGATTTATTAATCTAGCGGCTTGACCTCCTAAATGATTCTTTAAGTAATTGATCTTGTGGGTGTCCGTAAGCGATTCATTAGAGTGAACTAATTTTTCGAATGTGTCCGCAAACCCTTTCCACTTAATGTATTCTCCGTAGAAAATTGGAATCTCAATTTTTGGAAGGCGTACATCAAACTTGTTGTTGTTTGTTTGATGGCTGTCGATTTCTGTGGTGATTTTTGTTACAATAGCATCATGTTGGTTTTTGATGGTATCGTAATAGCTCTCAGAGAAGTATTTTAACCTTTTTTCATCTTCTTCTGAGGCCTCCACATTTATATTTTCATCGAGATCCATGATTTGTTCCATCATTCGTTCGATTCTTTTTAACACAAGCTGTAGAGCTTGTTTAGAGACCTTTTGTATTAATGAGTCTTCGGCTGTATTTATTTCTTTATATAAAGCCCTCATTTTTACATTCTTCAGTTTTAGCATTTGATCAAGATCTTTTCTGTTGGTATAATTGTTGTTGTTTGTACCCAATGAGCCTTGTTCTCCTTTTGTTGCTGTTGTATTGCCGTTGTCCATAACCGTAAACAGAAATTGGGACTTTAGGGAATTATCATCCGATGTTGTTGGTATCGGTGTGGTTGGTGGCCCCTGGTTAAGCTGTTTCCGCATGTCATCGATAAGGGTGTCGTAAATACCCGCTATCTTAGTTCGTGTTTCGAAATACGGATGGCTTGACACTAATGGTGAGACATCATTTCGAATGATTTCATCTGTCTCAACATATTGTTGATAGAGTTCCTTCAAAGTTGTTATTTTGGACTCTAAATACCTTTTCGTCTTCCTTGTTTGTCCGTCTTTATAATAGTTCTTGTTTAGCTGAACTATTTTGTCGGCTGTTGTTTCCTGATCTCGCAAAAGACATTCCATGCTTGTCATTTTGATTGGTTGCACGTTGGTGTTTGCTTCGTTGATTGATGTAATGACTTGCTGGCTTTATTGACCGGAAGGATGCTTGTGGATGATTGAACTGGTGCCGGGTGATGATCAGCGTACAGTTTCGTAGCCTGTTGGTTGTTGACTCGAATCTATAACCACAAGTTATTTGTTTAGTTATCGGTGCCTGTTGTTGTGTGGCTTGAAGCTCCGATGCCTGTTGGATGTTGGCTGGAATTTCTTCAATATTTTATAGGCCGCCTGTTGTTTTGGTGGCTCGAAGGACCAATGTTATATCCGGCTCGAAGGACCAATGTTATATCATATCCGGCTCGAAGGACCAATGTTATATCAGTGATTACACTTGATATAGCTTTCGATATTGGACTGTTATCCGCTTACCACTGGTGGGGGCTTAGACAATAACAGATAGAAGTGTTGTTGAAAACTACTTAATGTTTATTCAATTGTTTGAGTTTATATACACAAAATTTTATATATTATACTACAACAAATATCAGATTTGCTGATTTTACTTATATTATATTAACTTACAATTTTACTTATATTTTAAATTTGTCAATTAAATTAGAGGAAATGCATATCCGATATGCTTATATTTTTAAGCATAATGATATGTTTATCCGAAATTTGATTCTAATTCATATTTTAAAGTATGAAATTATTGTCTCTATATGAAATTAATTTGTTAACTAAACACCATGGTTTATGTCATGTTCACGTGACTGAACACAATTAGTTTTTTTTTCATAAACGACTTATGTGGTAGGTAAGGTATAAATGCTTCGTAAGTAAAAATTAATTTTTAATTTATTTGGTGAAATCATTCCAACTTATTGATATTTTTATAAATTTGTTTTGTGCGGCAAAATTGTTGTACTTATTTTAATGGTTAATATTACAAAACCATTGTATGATTTAATTTTTTATGGATTTTATGCAAAACTACTTTGCAAAAGTAATTTCAAAAGTAATTTATTTTAGACAACGTGAACTTCTCTAATACGGTAGTATACTTCCCCTTTTCAAGGGTGTTATGAACTAAAGTTTGTTCTCTATTTAAAATGATATTGCTGAAAATTCATCCTAAGAGAGGAGTCCATTTTCAATATTTAGAATTTTTAGTGGTAACATTTTGTGCCAGATTTATTTTTTGCAATCCTTTTTTTGCAATCCTTTCATGTTGGTAAGTCTGCTGTATAGATCAAACATATAGTACTGGACCAAGCATGCTGCCTTGTGGAAACCCTGTATTGATTTCGTTTAAATTGCTGGTTGCAAAATTATATTTCTCCATGAATTTTCGGCCAAGCAAGTAGCTTTAACTAATTGCATAAAAAAATAGCGATTAACAACTTGGCATTTTTTTTAACTTTTTGCCATTTAAATTTGATTGGCTATATTTATGAATTATCTGCTCCATCACTTAGTAATTCTTAAGGTTCCAATTGGTTTGTTGGGTGTAAATACCTTGCTTTGGTGCTCAGCAAATATGCTCGCAAATATGTGAGTTACCTTTGACTTTTTTTTTGCATAGTATATTTTTGGAATAACCGAAGCAGGTATTTCTGTTCCATTTGTCTGTCTTTTGAAGAATGCATTTAGCACTTATTACTCCTCTCTTCACAGTATGTTTTATTCCACAATTGCTGCATTTTTTCCTTCTGTATTGGTTTTCTCCATCTTGAATACGCTGGTACTGTGCAAACTGGATTTCAATACTTTCAGTCCTGATTTATAATGTTAATTGGTATTTTTCATTTTAAAGCCTAAGTAGATCTCTAATTTCAAATATTTCCGCGTTTTATTTAAGCAATGAAATATTCCCCATTTGTTTTATGTTTCAACGCTGCTACCAACTGGTTCGATGATATCTCCCTTAGGTAGATTGAAGGAGATCTCTCTTTAGTTCCATACTAGTCATCATCACTGTTTTCATCTTCCATTGCGAAGGCGTCAAAGTGTTTTCCATGTATACTGAAACAAGATTATACGCTTTACGGTTCTGAATATCGAAGCAGCTTCCTCTGGAGAATTTGGGTTAGGTTTCCTTTTGGACATTACTCTAATGTATCGCTCAGTTCCAGTTTGCACTGTAGCTTGAGTAACATTTTGATTCTCTATACAATTATTTTGCACATTTTTATTATTTGCGTGATTTAAATTATTGCTAATATTCGACAAACTGACACTTTTTATTAAGTTAATGTTTCATCAACCTCGAGATACACATTTATTTGGCTAGTGAAAACCAAAAAATAAAAATTATATGCTAAATACAGTGTGTTTAAGAAGAACAAAAGTCAAAATTTTAGCCATTCTAAAAATGTTGACTTAAATAATTTTGTCGACCCTAGTCTTTTAATAGCAAGTGGAATTGAATTCCAGAGAGAAATCCCTCTAACGAAAAAGGATTTAACGATCTCCACAAATTTTTTGGTGGGAGTAACCGCAAGTTAGCCGAATGAAACCTACCAATTACCAACTTCCTATACAAATAAATTGGCTGCTTAGTTTTAAGAAGTTTAAATATAAAAAGAAAAACGCAAAGTTCAAAAAGGGAGATAAACTACATCCTAAAACAACATTAGAATAAGGAGAAATATGATCGAATTTTCTAATACCAAAAATAAACCTAGTACAAGCATTGAAACAATCTTTGGAGAATACAGAAACATTATTTTCTTTAATTAACTATCCGTAAACCCTGCCACTTTTTACAAACAACTAAGCATGCAAACACCCTTATACTAATATTAACTAAGTGGTCACCCCAAGTAAGAGATTCATTAAAAACTAACCTTAAATCTTTAACAGTATAGTCAACGGAATAAGAGAATCGCCAAGGTAAATTCTAGGAAAGGACGAGGTATTTAAAGGTTTTTTATAAATTATAATAGACTGAGATTTACTTGCATTTAATCTAAGCCCATTTGAAACCGACCAATCAACTATACTACATAAATCTTCATTTATCCGAAAAATATTCCTAACTACAGAGTCTTGATCTAAAAGACTTTTTCTTTATATTTGGACATGATCAGCAAAGATATGTAGAGAGCAATGGTGAATAGAGGATTCTATGTCGTTAATATACATAGAAAACAATAAGGGACCGAGCACTGAACCCTGAGGTACACCGGAAGTAACTGGAAGGAAACCGGATAAGCTATCACCAAAATAAACTGTCTGAGAACGATTAGAAAGGTAATTGAAAACTAATTTGGCGGCGGAAAATCTAAATTGAGAAATAAGCTTATTGAATAAAATACTGTGATTTATAGAATCGAAGGCCTTGGAAAAATCTAACAAAGTTAAAGAGGTCAAATCCCTATTAGTCATATTACGCCTAATGTCGTCACAAATGTTTAATATCGCAGTGGTTGTACTATGGTATTTTCTAAACCCAGATTGAACACAGCTTAATAAACTATTACTATTAAGGTGTACCTGAATTTGATTCTTGACAACTATCTCGACTGCTTTAGAGATAGAATTTAACATACTTATTGGTCGAAAATGAGATAGTTCAGAAGGATTGCTAAACTTTGGGATAGGAATAATTTAACTTAGCTTCCACTGGTCAGGAAAGGAGGATAAAATTAAAAATATGTAGCAAGTACTTTGAAACGAAAGAAAAAACTCGTTTTACGAATGTTAAACTGATATTATCCAAACCAGAGGATTCCAATTTAACCTTCCAAATAGCAGAATGCAACTCAACGAGCGAAATATTTGTGAACGAAAATGAATTAGAGGACTCATCGGAAAGTAATTCGACCGTATTACTACTAGAGTTAAGATTGGAACTAAAAAAACTATTAAATTCATTTGGCTTGAAAACCTCATGAATAATATTCCTACATCTACTAATTCCTAAATTACGAATATTACGCCAGAAGACCTTGGGAGGGAGAGCTAAGGATCTAACTTATCTTTGAAAAACTTATATTTAGAAGACTGTAGCAACACAAACATTCATATAATTCGCTAACGCTACATGTACACTGTACATAAATATATAGAGCGTAAAATAGCATTTACATATAGCACTCGGTCGCCATGGCCTGATGAGATGACAATTAATTTTTAACTAAATTCCTCATCAGATCGTAACTGAGCGTTGCTTTGCACAACATCCAATTCTGAATAATTAAAATAACGACACAACAGTCGCCGTCGTTATAAGACCTAACTAACCCTACAACTCTGTTACGCGCCTGTCTATAATCAAAGTGGGACTGGAAATTAGGATATTTTTTCCATAAACGATATTTGCTAACCCTAACGCAAATATAGCATTAGAAATTTCCTGACACCACCAAGGTGGAGAATTTAGTTTTAGAGTAACTGTTTTAAACGGAACACAAGTCTCAAAAACTAAACCAAGACAACCGTCGAAAATTTTGATTTGTCCAGTAGAAGGACTAACAGAAAATATATCCTCCCAAGGAACCGAGGTACAAGCTAAATAAATACAGGGATCATCTAACCTAAAATAATCCCTAAAGCTAAAGCTTCTAGACTTTGGCGGAGAATAACAACTAACAGAAAAAACTAAAAGATCATGATGGGAGTCTATACCGAGGGACAACTGGTTGAAAAAACAAATAGGGCTATTACTAAAGGAAATAATATGGTCAATAAGATAATAAAAAATACCACTAGCGGTTGGACAACAAAAAGTTGGTGCAACAGTGCTAAAAACGGATAAGTTAAGACTATTTAAAAGATTCAAATAATCTCTAGAAAATGTGGAATTTTGTGGAAATATTAGGATTCAAAAATGTTTCAGTGAAACAAAGTATATCCACTGATGCACCATTAAAAATGTGACGTAATTCGTCAATATTTGTGAATAAGTATTAAACATTTAAACTGCCTATAGATAAATTGGATTTATCCGCTAGCATTGATTTTAGGACTACATTCTAAATATTCACCGACATAACAAATACTTAAATACTAAGACTGGCGTAACCAATTGGCAAACAAATATAATTGCAAATCTTGAATCTTGAATAATAGAATAAACTAAAAGAAAAAGAAAAAAATAGGTAATAATCAAATAGAAACGAACAAATGGAACGATACTTATCTTGGTGCCCCAATTTATGCAAAAAATCCCAAAAATTTTTTTTACTTTTTTGCCCATTAACAATAAAAAAATGACCTAATACCTATAAGATACACCAAATTAAAAGCAAACCATATTCAAGAAATCATCTTTTAGAGGGAACGCACTTTACTCCAAAACAGCAAATGGCCCAAGCTTGTCTGCTTGTCATATGTTTATTTGCTATATCTAAACTAAAAACCTGGAAATTAAAATTTTCCACATAGACGATTGTCTCAAGCAACATTTCCTTCCCAAAACAGGTAACTATGATTACGAAACCAATCTGCTACATACCGGATATCACTATGATCACCTAGCGTCCCCTCAAACCACTACACAATACTCCTATTAATAAGCCACTGCCAATTTTCAGACTCACCCAAATAACATCACTACAAATTCAGTTACTTAATGTTTCAACTATAACAACTTCGAATTGATTAGTTGATTGATTGATTGATTAAACTGTAGGACAAAGCTCTAGGACCTAACTCCTGGATAACGCCGAGCATCTTCCTACATATATTAAACATATAACAAGACACAAGACAACACAATTCTAACCTACCTGCAACTGCCTCGTTCCATGAGTATCAGTATATTTCTTAAAATATTTATTATCAATTATCATCCTGAAATGTTTAAAATTATTTAACACGAAAATTTAATGAAATAACCGTTAAACTTACAATATACGTCATTATTTGCAATACCCACACAAAAATCTAAAATTTATGTAAATTAGATTAAAATAATTATTTAACACTCAGTTGAGTTTTGGGGTGAGTGTAGTTCCTGAATTTAAAAAAAAGCTTAACTCTTTTTACACTGACTGTTTTTGTATTTTTGAAATTATTTTGATTTGTCAAGTAAAAATAAACAGCCCGTTTATATATATATATATATATATATATATATATATATATATATATATATATATATATATATATATATATATATATATATATATAAACTAAAAGTCGAAGAATGATTTTTATAGTGTTTTTAAAAAGTACACAAATTCGAATAAAATTTTTTGGCATTTAATTGTTTTACAAAATAAAATTGATCAAGTGCCAGAAATCAAAAATTATAACCAAAAATGTGTTTTGTTGATATGATTGTTGTTGTGAAGTTTTCATTTTCTTTTTACTTTTGTTAAAGTTTTTGAGGACGACACGTTAATTTTTTTTTTAAATTTTTTAAATGATTGCCGATCACATTTTGTTTTTGAGTGTCAGCGTCTTGAATCGATTATCGATTATAAGCTGTCGAAACTATTTTGGCTAATGTAATTTATGAAAAAAAAAAAATTTGATTGATTAATAGAAAGCCATGGAAATTTGTGATAGTTGTTCGTGAGTGAAATTCGTTTAAATTTATCGTGATCGTGAATCATTTTAACTAATTCAAAGGCACTCAACAATGAGCCCTACGCCACAACTCTTAATTAATTAACATCACACTATTATTTACAACTTATGTAGTTTTCCATAGAGACACCAACAAGACAACGAACCATATGTGCCTTATAAATTTGGTGTCACATGTTGTTGTTGTTGTTGTTAGAGTTAGTTACATGTATAGAGCGGCTGTTAAATTGCGAATTTCTAATAAACTATACAATTTTGATATTATTTTAGTATGTATGTATGTGTGTATATTCGACTGAAGAAAGGCATACGCGATATAGTTTATAACTCGATTAATCACTGTGCATGATTCATTGTTGGACAAATTATTCTCGATTATACAAAACTAAGCTCAAATTCTTAAGTTATAACATTTTTGAAGGTAACGACGACATTGAGCATCATCCCTTTATATAAAATAAATAAAATTTGTTTGATCTTCAAAATAAGAAAAACAGAAACGAAAGGAAAATAAAACTACAAATCAACATCTGAAGAAAACATATTTATCTTACTTCCGATTATTAAGTTACATATAGTAATAACCCTAACATCCTTTTTTTTCTTACTTTACAATTGATCATGTTATACATATGTAGTATGTATATAGTTTTGATTATATACATTAGCATGTATAATATATAATATATACTCGTATTAAATGTACATTCATTGGAATATCTGCTTTGTGCATATACATAATATTATATTGAAACCAAAACAAAATTATGTTACGACTTTCTTGCTCACACGTCGTTTTATTGTAAAAATGATCTAATTTTTTTTTCTCATCTGAACCCACACACACTGTGTGTGTAGGCATGTTTTTGGTGTGATAAAAAAAAAAAAAAGAAAACCGAAAAAATATGTGCGATCGTTACGAAAGAATCGAAAAAAAACCCTTGGAAAAGCTGATTTCACATAATAATCTCGCGGCTGCGAGATGAAAATTAAAATATTGATGAACATTTTTACGGATGATCTGTCCTCGAGACATTTTGATGACGCGTTTACGAGATTTTTTTTTTGTAATACATATATTATGTTGTGATGTGATCACTATACTACTACATACATTTACACTAATCTTATTTATGTATGTATATATGTATAGTGAAATTATTTTGATCTTTTGCCAAAATCACAAAAAACAAACCAATGAAATAAAATTTTAAGATTTTAAGTGTATCTTGACTATAATATACCAAGTCTTTGTTTTTTATTTCAAATTTTGTGTACCCTCGACGAGAATTCGAAATGGTAAAGTTAAACGAAAGATCGACATGAATTTAAGATGAACGAGATAATTTGCACATTTAAATTCTCGTTACCATTGTAATCACATTAATGTCCCTTTTCATCTAATATATAGAATGTAATCTTTTTTATTTGACATTTATTTTTTTCGTCCGCGTAACATAACAAACTGCTGAATCATAATCAAAAATTCGATATTGGTGCCATAAAAACCATAAAATTTTCACGAGTACAAAAAAACAAAATGTTCGTCTTGACAGTATATTAAAAACGAAGATACTCTATTTAAGAAAAATGTGAGTCGTGTCTTGTGTATATTGTTGACAGATTTCGATTTAAGTACTCGAATACTATCCGGGAGTCGACGATCGACATAAAACCACTAATACAATGATATATCTTACAATTTGTGTTTCTAAGAAACCTTTAACACACGTATATGTAAATATAATAGTAAAAATAATCCGTCTTTACGGGCCATTGCTGGTCCTTACATTATCATCAATTTCGCCTCAATTCGTACTCGAACCAGTTTTTGTATTGTTCTAGACATTCATAAAAAACAATGTGGTAATGACCTCGAGGAGCCGTTACGCTCTCGGCTGACCCACTCGTTTAGCATTGACTCGCAGAACGAAATTTTTATCAAAATCCTAATCCTGATCCTGGTACTCTGGATGACCTATTCCAGGTCTTATTGAATCCGATGTGCTGGAAACATTTATTACGACGCCGGATGAGTGTGTCTTTATTTTAGTTATTCAGAATTAGATGTTGTGCGAAGCAAAGCTCAGTTCCGATCTGATGAGGAATTGTTAAAAATTAATTGTCATCTCATCAGACCATGGCGACCGAGTGCTATGTGTAATTCCTATTTTACGCTTACACCGAAAACACATTTCGAGCTCTGGATGCTAACATCAAACTTTGTTTGATGTTAGCATCCAGAGCTCGATATTTTTAATCAATCTTTGAAAAATTTGAGCGGCGTTACCGAAACCAAATGGCATCCGAATAAATTCGAGTGGATCAAATTTACTAAAAATTGAACAACCTTGTTCATGGTTGCATGAATGTGTGGGACCGAATAACGATCGAAAATACGGACCGCGTTTAATTTAATAAGGTCAACATGACCTCCAATCTAGGTTTTTATTTTTTGCCATGTGCAATTGATACGATACTGTAGATGCCGATGGTCGACATATACGTAATTCCACCATATGTTGAAATTCTTTAAATACAGGTTTGTGACGTATGGAAACAATGGGAACCGCTCAGAACTGAGCGGTTCCCATTGTATGAGAAATAGAATTTGATTTTAATTTCTGCTTTTCTCATCTTATTAAAATTAATTTTCACATTTTCATCCTATATATATCGAATTTCATCATAATCGGTTAAGAACTCGCCGATTTCCTCCCTAATTAGCCATATTCCAGAACTTTCCCAAAAAATCATTTTAAAATTCCATTTTAATCCTTCGTATCGAATTTCATCATAATCGGTTAAGAACTCGCCGAGTTCCTCCCTAATTGGCCATATTCCAGAACTTTCCTAAAAAATCATTTTAAGTTTAAATCACATGTCGAAATATTCTGTTTTGAAATATCCAGTTTTGTACCATGTCCCGTTTTGTACCTTGTCTCGTTTTGAATTATCCAATTTTGAAATATCCAGTTTTGTACCATGTCCCATTTTGTACCTTGTCTCGTTTATCTTATCACGTTAAAATATCCATTTTCCTTTTTTGTCAAATCCAGTTGTAAAATATCCAGTTTCGACCGGTACCCGAAAACAACATGATGACCCACGTTATGTTTTATTGGTCGGTTATAATCTGGTGCCGCTGTCAGAATATTTCTTTATTGGCGTACTGTAGCTATTGTCGTTTGTGAAATGGATTGGAGTTGGTGTGTTAACTCGAACCATTGAAGCACTGATTGACAATAGAGTCTTTGGGTTAGTCAGTTTTTTTTTTGGGTTAGTTAGTTTTGAAAGCATGAGTTAAATCTTGCTTTAGTCCGATATTTCAATACACACACACCTCTAAAATTTTGTATAACTTTAATTTAAAAAAATATTTAACACTAATGCTAAATAAAATAACCGTTAAGCCGACAAAACACCTCACTGCAATTTCAAGATCAATTACTAAAATTATAAAATTACAAGACAGTAGCTTTATAAGAGCTGTATAGCTAATAATGGTACTCCATTATTTATTGGAAGCGACTTTCTAGGACCTTAAGAAATCCACTTAGCGGTTGATTATTTCCGGTCTCGTTGCTCAAGCCATACTTACCATCGTGTCATTAATATTTTTTGGCAGGTTCAGCAGTGTATTAACGTGATTAGTTACGAGTAACCTCCTGTTGTTGTAACGATTTCTAAGTATTTTCCACTCATCTGTACACTAATATGTCATATCGTTGCTGTAAGAAATTCGGAATATCAAACTGTTGGTCCTTTGGAATTTTCAGAAGTAGTTGCAGCTGATCCATAATATTTCTGTTGTTTTGGAATTTTGTTCTCAAACCCAGGATGTGATATCCATTGATATTTCATCCGAAGTATCGCTTGCTTGCTTTTTATTTTCAGGGAAACTGAAAATTTAGACTCCTTAGAGTCTGTTGTTATCGTAGGCGTTGTTAGGCTCCATTTAAACGTTGTCTCATCTCAGTAAGGAGCGCACTGAAGGTTGTTGCCATTTTTATTCGTTCAATATAAAGTAACCATTTGAAGGTTCTAATATATTATTTTTTCCCTTTAACGTTTAGATATTTTTCGCCTCGAGATATTTTTTTTTGTTTTTCCTACTGGTCCATCCTTCTTGTAGTTTTTATATCAGTCACAAACGTTACTCGTTTGTGACTGATATAAATAATACCACCTGACACATCTGATTTTTGTAATGACTGTACGTTCTAAACGCAACTTTTTTATACTGATTATCAGCCCAGACATATGAGAATGCCCCCAACCACAGTGGCGCCGTATATAAGTATGATACATGTATTTGTTTTCATAAGATACGTGTACATTAAGAAAACAAAATTAAAAAGACGGAGTTGGTCGAACATCATCATCATTACACTCACGTAGATATACATGTTTTCTGGTGGCTAAACCTTTTCTCTATTTATCTAAAAAAAAAAAAAAAAAAAAATGACGCACTTACAGAAAAAAATATTAATGTGTGTGTCACACAGAAAAAAAAACGAAGAGGAATTTTCCAATTCTCGAGAAAATTTAAATAACGCACAAGAAATGTAAACAACACACAGTGGAAAATTATTCTCTGTAAACGCAGACTTTTTTTGGTGTCTTCTCATTTACAATGTTGATGATTAAATGAACAAATCCACATATATGTATATATGTATATAAAGATGTAAATGTGTATGTGGATGTGAAACTATATAATAAAAATGAATAAGAAGACCGGCGAACGGAAAAACGAATAAGAAAATTTTTTATTTTATTTTCTAAAACGTATTTTGAGTATCAAATTTCAATTTATAGAATTATTATTTTTTCATTGCGCACGGGGTGAATCAGAAATTCGTATGGAGAAAATAGAAAATGTTTCTCTTAAGATACACTCACGTTTACTTACTTTTCCCGCGATTTCAATAAAATATAATTCGTGGTTTTTCTTATACGCCCGCAAACTTTTTTTTTTTTTTTTATAAATTAAATAAAGTGCAGCGTGTAGGCATTAAAACGCCAACAACTATATCTATATGGTCGTTATTTAGAAATTAGTTTAGTTCGCCTGGTTTTTAAAGTACATACATACATCTAAACATAATATATACATATACATAAAATTTGTCTGTTGAAATCCCCGAGCGTTTTTCAATTGTAAAGAAACAGTTTTTTTTGTTGAAAAGAATTATTATGGCAATTTTCCAAAAAAACAAATGAAAATCGTTTTTTTATTTATTTATTTAACGATTGCGGTTTGTTCATGATTTTTGCATTTGTTGATTGTTTTATATGTATACATATATACGAGTTTGAAAAGGAAAATCGAATTTCAACATTTTTGGCGAGCATCGTGTGCGCGAGGAAAAACTTGTATGCGAGTAGTCTATAGGTTTGTTTTTTGTTGTGGGTTTCGTTGTTGCAAAATAAGTTTATACGAGAAAAAAAAAATGTTCGCAGAATCGGGAAAATGTAAATATCATACTGGAAACATTTGGAACTAATTAGATATGCCGGAACGATAGAATATTGCGATTTGTTCAAAGGGATACTTTTTAAAATTTTTTCGATTTTGTGAAATTGTGACATTTATAATAAGTTTGTGACTAAAGGAGAATTTTAGTCATCGGTAACCGAAAATATTAATAATTTTGATGACACAATTTTTTATATTTTTTATGCTGAGTATTTTTGATAATTCACTGGGACTTTTGCCAAAATTCAAATATTTGAGTTGCTTAATAAATAAATTTTATAATTCGCGGTTTCTAAAAATTTACGAAATTTACTCATAATCACACTGTCCAATCACTGTAAAATAATATGTAAGTTTTAGGAAGATAAATCGTAATTTTCCTTGTGTCTGTCAATTGTGTTAAAATAAAATTTGGATATAAATTCGTTTTCTTTGTATGGTGTCTAAAAGTGTGCTGTGTGCTGGTATAAAAAGGACAGTAACATATATCAAGATTAAAAAATCAGAATATTGAAAAAAAAGCGGGTCAATTTTGATAATGTGTATTATCCATTATGATAAGTAGATGCACTGTAAAATAAACCTATTTAAAACCATTTGTGAAATTCGAAACTCAATGAGTGCAGAGAACTCATTGAATTTTTGATAATATTTTTTATTATCAACAGCATTACAGGCCATTTTTTTTATAATCCTTGCAATCTTTTCTGGGACCGAAGCTCTCCCAACAATTTCGGGGTTCATTTAAAGTCCTACTTTACGCCGTGCCAGTGAAATCGAGAACGCACGAATACAGGTTCGATTTAAATATCCATCTGCAGATTGAATTGCCCCAGCCAGCCTGTAGTGGCATGAATGATGGTTCGGCCCTTGGATTCTGCACTCCAACAGGGGTTCATAGTCGTGTTAATAGTCATCACCGATCGCAATCAATTAATGAAAAATCCCTTTACATCCCTCTTTCATTAGGGTTCGAACCAGGCAAATCTTAACATCATACAAAACGGGCTGTGTTGAGCGAGGCATGTCGTATATTCGATTCACTGGTCTTAATATCGCCGTATTCCATTAAGATATTGCTGCAGGAAATGTGGGAAGTTAAATTAGACTAGGATGATGAACTACCGATAAACTTGAAAATACAATGAATAACAATACGGAGCAATCTAGTGTAGCTCGAAAAACTAACTATTCCAATGTGGTTCAATGTTACAACCAAACGCATTGAATTGCATGGATTTTGTGACGCAAGTGAAAGGCGTATGGGGCAGTTGTTTATATTCGGTTACTATTTGATGACAAGATTAATTGTCAATGCTAACAAGTAAGTTAAAGGAATCAACAGTAAAATCGTTGTCTATTCCAAAATTGAAATTAGGTTCAGCAGTTTTATTAACAAGGTTGTTAAATACTGTAAAATAATCACTAGATAGATTCAGTAGAAATTTCTGGAACCATGTATCATCGGGTGATAACCCAGCTGCATAGTATCCAGAGGGGTAACGCCAGAATTCTTACAGCAATCACAGTTATGGTGAAATGGTCATGGTTATGAACATTGCTAAGTATGGCCAAAGTATCTAACAACGGCTCTATAATGTAGAGGTATAAGCAATACACACACAGAATATAAGGAATGATAACTGGTTGAATCGCTATCCCAGCGAGTATTGCGATTTAAATTTTTTCTTAAAGTTGTAGCTCGAATCAATCTTGTAGTGATTAACTCAAGATTGTCAAAATCGACCATATTAACTAAACAACAGCAATATCTATATCATGCTGAAAATATCATTTTTTCAAGAGATGGCTTAACTTAGCATAAACAACGAAGCCAGTCATGTTTACGAAATTTGAATCCAATTCTCGATGCACATTGAACTCTCAGAGTGAGCGGAAGGATAAAAACTGCATTGATCGACTACAACGCTCGACATCCCATTAAATTGTCTAAGAATTCGGAATAGTGTCATGTTAAATACCGGCACGCGGAACCCATATTACCAAATAGTATTCTGAAGCAAAGGTTCTGGATCATTGGTGGTAGGATACTGATTTGGTCGATATTTCAACGCTGCATTTAATGTACGAAAACTAAATCAACCATTCAGCAGCCACTGATGGATGATTTACCCCATTATCGTGCAGCTTACTAGACCTTTTTTGAAGATAGGTATTGATTATATGCTGGAACATTTATGGCATACCACAAAAGAAAAAGAGGTCATATTACCACAAAATCTTATGTATGAGTTTTTGTGTGTTTATCTTATCAAAGCAGCACATATCAAAGTAGCTGGTGATCTCACAACATAAAATGCGAAAATAAAATAGTAATTGAACCTCTGAGTTTCTTTTAAAAGAAAAGGTCAACTGGCACTTTAACACTCCAAGTGCCCCACATTTTGAAGGGATTTGGGAAGCGGTAGTGAAAAGCTTTAAAACTCACTGCAGGCGAGTCGTCCGAACATCATCACAATAAATAGTAATATCATCGGCATATAACGCCAAATGACACTCGTCCAGCTTTGGAATCTAATTAGTGAATAAATTGATAAACAATGCGCCCAAGACTGTTCCTTGCGGAACTCCAGATACGATTTCATACAGATAGGATATCCTTTTTTCACAAATGTGAATAACATAATTTTACTAAATATATTGAGAAGTCCTTTAAAATCAGTTAAGAAATCAAACCGTGTTGTAAATCAATTCAAGTCAATCCAGTAGAGTTATTTAAATCACGGTTATTGCCAGTAAATTCCGCAATTCTGGTAAAACTAAATTGTTTTCTGATATATTTATATGATAGGATAGTAACTTAAAGCTGGATTCAATCAAATTTTCATATGCGGCGAATTGAAGTTTGAAGTTTAACTATGATTTTTGCAATAAGCTTCTGCCAATGCCGTGTATTTCTTAATATTTCGAAAAGTTGCGGTTGAAGGGGATCACCTTACCTCAGGGGAGGTATTAAGTTTCGTTTATATTTTCAAAATTTGCAAAAACCCCAGTATTTTTTGCTTTCTTTTTCTAATTTTTCTAATGCCTGTTGCCAAGCTATACTTACTATGTAATATATTTTATTATTGATAGAATTTAGATAAATAACTAAAGACTTGAAAATCTATATCTGGTTGTAATCCATCAACGAGATGTACTGTTTTGTAATTAAAATAAAAATCCGTTAGAAAGCACTTATTTGCTAGTGTTTAAAATAATTGGTATATATGGATATGGCACAGATAGATTTCGAGCATTTGTCACTGTATTTTCAAGCAAAATGACCAACTCATCAATATCATCAGTATATCATCAGCTTTTTTCACTGAATTTCCAATTAGTACAAATACTTCCCACACATTAAATAGGATGGTGATCTGATTCTGCAAGTTTCAATAGTGTACATTTTTCAACTTTCCAAAGGCTATAGAATTAGCTAAACTATATTTTAAAACTATAATATTCATTCTTAAGTCTATTTTTAACAATGTTAAAGTAATTTAAAGTTACTTTTTATGTTAATAATAAATTTTACTCGCTCTCTTTATTATTATTATTATTTATTTATTTTTATATATATTACACAAATTTTTACAAATTTTATTATAAAGAGGAACTCTGTGTCATTAATTGAAAGTTTCGATTTCCCCTCTAAGTATTTAAAAAAAAAAAAAAAAAAATTTATTGAAAAAAAAAATTAAAAACAACAAATAATAAACATAAATACTATAAAACTAGTATAAAATACTTCTCATGCTGTCGAAACAAAATAGAAACAGTTTTCACGAAACAACGCGAGATAAATTTGAGATGTCCGGCGTTACGAGTAGCCAATCTTTAACTCTGGAGAAAAAAGATTTTGAGTGAAATTGCCTTCTAATAAAATCTGGTAGATTGTTAAAAATAGTTTGTGATGCAACAAAGATGTAGCGATGGAAATGGTCGCTATTGAACCTAGGAATCTTATAAAAAATTTGATGTTTAGCACGAAAATTGTACCTAGCATCAATTCTTATTTCATGCTGTCCACTACGCTTAAAAATTATCCTCAAAACCTTATAAACATACAAATGTTGCATCGGCAAAATTTTGCTAGATGCGAATAAAGGCCAGGGTGATTCGGTTCTTTTCTTCCGCAATAATGTTCAGAGCATCATTTTCTGTTGAATATACAACGGTTTTGAGAAAGTTGGATAACAACCTCCCCAACAAGATAAACCATATTCCATTTTAGCCATAACCAATGCATGATATGTTATCTTCAGCACAGAAACAGGAGAAATATCTCGAAGAAGGTAGAAAATTTTAGATGTCGATTGAAAATAATGTTTCAAATTAGTGACATGAGTCTTCCAATTTAAGTAAGAACCCAAATATATTCCAAGTGATTGTTATTTGGTATATTTATGGTAACATAAATTTTAAACAGCATAAACTTGGTTTTATCGCTTAGAATTAAATAATGTTTGTGAAAACATTTATTTAGAACCTCAAGATCGGAATTAATCATATAGAAACAATTTCATTGGTAGATTTAGCAGCATAAGCTAAAGCTAAATCATCAGCAAATCCAGTACAATTGCCTTTCAATTCGAGTTTGAAATAAGAATTTATTTAAATTAGAAACAATAGAGGTCCCAACATGGATCTAGGGTCACTCAAAATATTATTTACGAATAATATAGATTTAAGAAGCAAACCGTTTGTTTGATATACCTCTAAAACCAATGCTGGGCAGATTAGACAATAATAGTTTATGATCAACTTAATCGAAGGCCTTAGTTGCATCAACAAACAAACCAAAAACACACATTACCCCTGTTCAACCCATTATGAACTTTGTCCAAAAACTTTAACAAAGCTGAATCTTACGCTGGCGAAAATCTTGTTGGTGAAGACTAAGTACATTTAAATTATTTAAAAAATTAGTAACTCTGTTTTTAACTACTTTTTCTAGAACCTTCAGAATAACTGGCTGTAGTGCAATAGGTTTATAGTTTCCTTTGATATTTTTATCGCCTTTTTTGAAAATGGTGATAATAGTCGCCGATTTAAATCTCGCACGTACAAGTCCCTGTTCAAAGGACAAATTGAATATGTGAGCTATGACCACGCTGACGAACCTTAAAATACCTTTCCAAATACAGCTACTTTTCGGTTTCAACGAACCAGTCATACATATTACGTCATTGTTTGAAACAGGAGTAAAAACTTAGCACGTAGCTCATTGGTAAAACCCCTAAAATAACAATTGAGCTCATTTGAAATATCTATATCATTTGTAAGAACTGCACCGTTGTCTGCTACGATGTTTTTTATAAATGAATATTGAAGATTCAATAAAGATGATTTATGTTTTATATTTTTCATCCGGGAATAATTGTAACACTGCTCCAATATAATCGAAACAGTGTCCATAAACTAATCAAGAGCTAAGGACGAGTCACTTAGATTCAAGACAACTCCCCAATCCACTTGCTCAAAAACTTTATTTAACTTTGCAAAATTAAGTCTCTTGTTATGACCTTGATTCACATTACTATGACAACAATTTATTAAATCTAAACAATATCTCAATAAGATAATGATTCGAGGTTTTGAGAACGGTTGCTGACGATGTTAAACATGAAAGTTCATTTAATCTGAGCCGTACAAAAAAATGATCGATACACATAGATGTTGATGATGTAACTCTTGTAGGAACATTAATCAAAGGCTCAAGTCCAAAAGAAGAAATATAATCACATTTTCTAATGGTTGTACCAATATTTGTCTTTTTTAAGTCTTAGTCCAGTATAGCTGTTGTAGTCGGAATACATCATCAATAAAGCAAAGTTAATTTTTAATGCCAAATTAGGTTTCTACTCTTTATTGGTCGTTATCTACTATGAATTATCATCTATGAAGTCAGAACATACAAATATATTCGTTTTAGCCATGTTTGCAACGCATAATCTCGTTCTTTAACATCATGTAGTAACCATCACGATGTATATGAAGGCAACCTAATAATCCATTGATGATTAAATATAAATGTATTCGGTTGTGGAAAGTGGTATAAGCTAAAAAAATTGGTACCTCGCCTGGTTGATCAAGATTTAATTCAAATATTTAAGAATTTAAAGATCTGATAAACTGCAAACGTCGAGCGGTATATTAGTTTCTATATCTTGAAGTGCATTCTTTAGTTGATGCGGTGGTAAAATCGATGTACTAAATGTATTATTTTACGGATTCAAGAAGGCGTCGATCAGTTTTTGTTGTGTATCTTTAAAATTCAGGAAAATAAAAAGTGCGTGGAATGACATAGATATTAATTTATGATTCATTTTGGAATGTTCAGAGTAGAATCAGCAATCGATGTTTCATTTTAAAAGATATGCTTTATTTCTTCTTCATTGTGATTTGCATTTATGCTCGTCAAGGACACCTAACAAGTCACTCTCTGGTAAGAACACCGCGTTTGTGTCTGGTTACTTTGT
Source organism: Tipula confusa (assembly GCA_963556175.1). Lineage (NCBI taxonomy): Eukaryota > Metazoa > Arthropoda > Insecta > Diptera > Tipulidae > Tipula > Tipula confusa. The sequence continues at coordinate 59,795,985 of OY744477.1, read as the reverse complement.
AGTGAAGAATTTCGTTTTTCCCTTTACGCCAATCAATCAGTTGACTATATTGATCACAAAGGACATTTGTGTTTCTACAGATGTTTCCATATGTAAAGCTGATCTATGTTTTTCGCCAATGTTCTGTATTGTGATAAATTAGAGAAATTTTTTCAGAGTACGCTTTTTGCAAGGCATCCTAAAGGTATAGCACTTAGTTTTGGTTTTGGTAATTGATTTTCCGAATTTAGAACCACTTTATCTACTCAAATATAATTATCTTTACCAGGGTGTAGCTCAATAATCCTTCCTAAAGGTCAGTATGTGAGTGGCAGGTCTTTATTAAAATAATGTTATCAACCTTTATTTCCGCTTGTTTGCAGAACCATTTATTTTCCAGAAATCTTAAACCACCTTTTGGGTTTTTATGCCACATAGTGGCATAAAATCCCTTTCGATTCCAATGTCGGATAAAATGCGTTGAAGTTCAAGGGTTGCTTGTTGCAGAGCCTCTTAATTTTCTTTAGTCAGCTTCATTTCGGCTCCTACAAAATTATTTCGATTATCGCTGTAATACCGCTGAAAATTTCTATCTTTTACTGATATAAGAAGCCCTGCGTAATCTACTCCCGTGTTAGTAAATGGATGTGATAGAGTGACTCGTTCTTTGGGTTAGCTTAATTTGGTGTTTTGTTGAAGCGTTGAATTGATGACACGTGATACATTTTGCTATCTCTAAGTCACTTCTGCTTATAAAACTTCTGTTTTTAAAATTTGACAGAGTTATTTGGATTCTCCATGCAAAGTTTTTAGGTGCGCATCTTTGATTAAAAGCTTTATGAAGCTATATTTTGGAGGCAATATTATTAGAGGTCTATATATAGTATTATAGTTTAGTCTACAATCAGTTATTCTTCCTCCTACCCTCAGCATTTTATGTTCATCAATAAACGTATTAAACATATGCATGATTTAATTCTGGAGCTCTGCATGTTGAATTATTCTAATCAGCTCGTTGCAGGATTCATTTTTTTCTTTGGCAAATAATAAAATTGATGATCCGGTATATCCAGTTGTTTTAAACATTTATTTATAAATCGTCGACAGAGGTCAATAACGCAAATTATTTTTAGAATCCATGCCTTGTACATTGTTGTATTCTTCTCAAATTGGATCCAACGTAGGATCGATATTTCTTCTAGAAGTTGCAATGTGCTTTTAAATTCTGCCATTTTGTTGATATGTGTGACGGAATTTCCTCGTCCCAAGAGGGACGTGTCTATCAAAGTTCGTTCATCATAAGCGTGGCTGCAATTGTTATTAGTACTAACCAACTTGATTAAAATACTTTGCGCTATCTGAAAGAAGGTTTCGTTTCATAGACTTGTCGATATTAGATCTAGACTGAGTGGCATTGAACCCGAATGTATTGGTTACTGGATACAGCAACGGTTCATTGTAGTTCAAATTGGTCCAGTGTAGTCCAAGAGGTTATTTGTTATCGTCAAGTATAAATTCCAAACGAGTTTTAGTTTCTTAGATGTGCTAGTATGGCTTCCAAAAGAGTAGCCCATTTTCTTAAGGTAAATCCACTGCAGTTTTGTTTTTGAATCAATGAGGCTTCTTTCAGTGTGTTTTGCCCAAGAACCAGATCATACACGAAGTTTTGTTGTTCATCGATAGTAAGCTGTTGTAATGACTTTACTGCTAAGTAAGAAGCTGCTGCTATAACATACGTGACGGTGGTTAGCTTAAAATCTATATTTACTTATTATGGAGGCTGTCTCCGCAAAATGCGTTGGTAGTTCTGATCATCGTTATCAACAACAATTTGTCTGAAAATTTTTTTGAAGTCAGCTGTATGGACATATCTTTCCGCCACCTTAACTTTAAAAGTCAATGTCATAAGGGGTTTTGACTACTTAACGGCCAAGGGACGTCACCAGACGTCTGTGGCTGGTTTCGACCATTTTCTCACATTCTAGTTCTTCTTTGGTGAATTTTCGTTTATGAGGAATTTCTTCTATTTCCCAGAAGCATTTAAAATATTACTGTTGAATTGTGACAATCAACTAAGGCACAGCCTTGAAATATCCAGCTCTATTTAGTTTATTGAGCAACTGGTTCGTCGGATGACACTTTTACTATCAAATGTTCATGAAAATATCATCATAATATTCAGCAGTCCAATAATAAGTCGATTGGACTAGGAGTATAAAATGAGGGGTCAGCCCACTGCAGATTTCTGGCATGTTTCCTTTTCAAAAAGTCTAGAGGCTGTTCCTGCATATTCCGCGTTGAATTTCTGAATGCTCTTTGTTAAATTAGATCTCTGACAGGCTTCTTCTGTAATGAAGGTTGTTTGAGACCCAGGATCTGTCAGCACACGAAACAATTCGTTGTGACGGCTTGACGATGCTGTCATTAAAGCGGTTCTTAGAAAAATACACTTCCGATTCCATGATTGTACTGTTTGTACAATCAACAGACTGTGAACCTTTGCATAATTCACAACTTTTAATATATAGGAGTTTCTGTTCCGGAAGCAAGTATCATTGATGTACTTGTTTGGTAGTTCTAAAATAGTTTTTTGTGAACGTATTTCAAATTGCTCGGTATAAATTATATATTTGATCGTTTTACTTGTTGTTTTACGAAAGAAACAGCCTTTGCAAGATGGCCTTGAAGATATATGATAGTAAACTGATAATCTTACGCAGGTTTTCGTATGTTTCCGGCTAAAATTTGCGTTTTCAAGCTCCTTTTCGCTTGTAGTTTATGAACCGCGTTATAGTGTTAGAGCGAAGCATTTTAGCGTTTACATTCTGATTTTTATAACGTTATCCGTTAGGATATATGATGTATGTCCAATTTCGCCTTTTTTCCATCATCTTCTGCTACATTTAGCTTGGCTCATAGTAGCAGTTCTTTTGTCTACTCGAACGCTTGCTTTACTTGAAATTCACTAGAAATAACCGTTAAATGACGAAATTCGTTCTTAATACGTGTAGTATGAGATTTTTCTGTTATTTTTTCATAAAATTTACATTTTGATCTTGATATTTGTGATACCTAAAGAGCGAAATGATTCAAAAATGGGACTAGATAATTTCCGCCATTATTTATAAACAAATTACCAATTAGGAGGTACTTTCATTTTTATATTCTGTTTTGCAAATTAAATTTAAACAATCTGTTGGTAAATATCAATAAATCACACTTATTTTCTTGTTAGTTTTTCCTAATAAATCGGAAAACTCAATCAAATATCAAGGCAAATTCTTTATGACTGAGTCCCCGAAAATTTATTTATGAAAATAAAAAAAAAACATCAACAAACAAATAAAATAAAAAAATGCATAATTGAGTGCTCGAAATGCGCTAATTTACCGAACATTCTGACCGCTTCATCCTGGTACATAATTATGTATTTTGGACAGTATTACTATCATTTTAGATTCAAAATGATTGAGGTGAATGCATCATCGATTAATATAATTCGAGCACTCATTTTGATTGCTCAATTAGCAATTAATTAGAGTATATTTTAATCATTTTGATGACAAAGAGTTCGAAGTACGATTACTCTTTAATAGAGTATATCTCTAAGGGTAACCCTACATTAAGTGGTATATTACCATATAATTTAGTCACATTTAACATTAAAAAACATCATGATAGATTTTTGTTTTGGTTGTTTCGTACAAATACAAATTAAAATGTGATCAAAACCAATTAGATTTCTGTAAAATACAAAAAAAAAAAAATGTGAAATAAGAAAATGTTTTAAAAATTTTCTTTTTCTTTTTTTTTTTTTTGCGTTTCTTGTAGGTTCTTTTGGCTGGCGGCCAATTTTAACTTTAACTTGCTGTTTTTGAATTTGACGAGAAATACGTTGTTGTATATGCTATCGTATATATGTATATACATCTATATACTTTTGTATAAGTATTTCTCTCTTATAAAACCATATATTCATTTGTATATTATGTATACATAATTATTTCTTTTTTTTTATTGTTTCAATGATTCCTTACACACATTGCGAATTTGTATATAAAATTATGTAGCAATAAAATTTTAAAAAAGGGCACGTGCATTATGTGGTGTGTATAGTATAATTTTTAGTGCAGACATAAAAAAGACAGGTGCAATATAAATGCAAGAATAATATTCACTGTTTTTTTATGCGAGCACCATATCGAATTTCGGTACTTGGTTCTGCTGCTATTTTATAAATCTTTTAGTTTCGTATTGTTGTTGTGCTCGTTCATCTGCAGATATACTTACATATTTTTTTTTTTATTGTTATGTAAATTTTTTTAATTTTATTTTAACTTTTCTTAATGATTGAAGTGTGGCATGATGCATAAACTGTTTATTTTCTACACATTAAAAAAAAAATTGTGAAATAAATGTGTATGTACATCATCTTGTATTTTTTTTTTAAAGATCTTCTTCACGATCGCACTGTTTTTTTTTATGAAAATGAGGTTAAATGTTTTGTGTATATTCACCTCGTGTCGACCTCTTCTCATCAAATTTAAAAAAAAAAAAAAAAACATAATAAAAAAAAATATGTGAGTTTCCACATAACAACTTGACGACATTCTACCTCCCATCAATTTTTTCGAAGTTTTACTAACAAAAAATCTCATATATAAGAAAATCATCTACTTAAAAGTCATAAATATTAAAAAAAAAACAACAACAAAAAAGGTGATTTGAACAAGCATCTGTGCATAAGGCTTGATCAATCTCGTAAATAACAACAAAAACTTACATAGGAAATATTTTCTTCGCGTTAAATCTTATGTAGGGGATATTTGAGTTTTGCTTATAAAACATATAAACAACTCTATATAGTTCAGCCCTGGGCAAAGATTATTAATCATCTGTACATAAAATCTTTATATCGTGGTATGGAAAAGTGTGCCTACGACTGATATAAACACTAATTAATGAATATGCCTAAAAATAGCGTGGCCACGTGCTTTATTAATTTTCTTCATTCATTTCTTAAGAGTTAAGACTTATGTGTTTTGGAAAAAAAAAACAAAAAACGAATAACATAAGAAAACGAAAATTAAAACATAAATTTTCACTATGCATAAGCACGCTACACAAGTTTGTTTGACTCTATACACATATAAAATATGTAAATATAAATCAAAACATAATTTTAATCGTATACCAGTGATCAAAACTATAAACCGTTTGATTGGTTGCTATTACATTGGTTTTTAACATAAAATGGTGGTTTGGCAATCGCATTAATTTTTAATTACCGTATACTCATATTAATCAATCACGTCATCGTATTCATATATTATTATGTATTATGTCTTGATTCGTGCGCGCCAACCTTAAACTTAATTAATCGTTATATATACCGTTAAAATAAAAGTCAAGCAAAAGTAGCACACCAAGCAACATAAAATGGTTGACAGATTATAATTTTATTATTTTTTTTTAAAATGGCTGCCAATTATAAAATAACATTTGACTATCATAAATTTAATCATCATCATCATTTGAAATCACACATCCAATTTCTAATATGTACAAAGTCGCGCGCACCTCACACACACACACACACACACACACACACACACACACACACACACACACACATACACTTAAAACATTCATAGCGGAGGATTAATTTCCCTGTTTGAATTGAATGGAAATTAAATAAATGAAAAACAAGAAAAAAATCCATTTCTACGTTTTTTTTGTGTCGACCAAATAAAAAAAAAAATCAAATGGCGTTTAAATTTGGAAAATTGCCAGATGAAAATGAAATAAAAAACAAAAAATTAAAGAAAATTTCACATACTATACTATATAAATATATGTAGATAAACATATACATATATGCATATTCGTGAGTTTTCTGTTTTGTAAATGCTGCTGTGTGTTTGTTGAATGTCGAAAAAAATAAAAAATTTGTTAACAAAACACAACAGAAAAGTTTTCGATCCGAAAATTCAATTTTTCATCAAGGTCAATACAGAATCGAAATATATTCATTTTATTGTTTCTCGACTTAATAATATGTACTCATGATTCTTTCTTTGTGTTTGTGTGTAGAATAAAAATTTTCCGATAGTCATTAATAATTTACTGATCATTTTCTTCATTTGAAATTGTTTGTTTTTTTTATTGGGAAACACAATGATCGAATAAAGGAAATAATATTTGATTTTATTGAATAACTGGAGACTACCCGAAACTATTTTATGTAGTTGGTAATAAAAGTATAAAAATCACGGTTGCCTGCAGCTAGATGAGCTATAGTAGCTCCTCCCATACAGTTTTCATGTGTGACAATCGTTTCGTCTTGGCCTCTTTAATCTTTGATATCACAATGGATTTAGACCAACACCAACAGATCAACGTAATAGTGCATAGATAATTTTGTTTACCTCGTTTCTATTTAGTCTATTATAACAGATATTATGTGCATATTTAGGTTCCTGGTTTAGTAACGCATTTTGTCGTTTTAACGACTGTTTCTATTGATTTTAATGTTTAATACATTTTTAGTCGATTTTTTACCGTTATATAAGTTAGATTTTCGTGTAATAGAATGAAGTTTTATTTAAGGTGTCACCGGTCGTATAGTGATAGTTAAGGTAAGGTGTTGGCTTAAACACACCGCGGTCGTGAGTTCGATCCCCGTCGCTGACATAAACGCCTTGACCAATTATGTTTAAAATCGGTCGTTGGCCTGACCACCTACAACGATTACCATAATTGTAAAACTATAGTCTGAAAGATGTTGTAAAAGACTGTATATTATTATATTATTATATTATTATATTATTATATTATTATATTATTATATTATTATATTATTATATTATTATATTATTATATTATTATATTATTATATTATTATATTATTATATTATTATATTATTATATTATTATATTATTATATTATTATATTATTATATTATTATATTATTATATTATTATATTATTATATTATTATATTATTATATTATTATATTATTATATTATTATATTATTATATTATTATATTATTATATTATTATATTATTATATTATTATATTATTATATTATTATATTATTATATTATTATATTATTATATTATTATATTATTATATTATTATATTATTATATTATTATATTATTATATTATTATATTATTATATTATTATATTATTATATTATTATATTATTATATTATTATATTATTATATTATTATATTATTATATTATTATATTATTATATTATTATATTATTATATTATTATATTATTATATTATTATATTATTATATTATTATATTATTATATTATTATATTATTATATTATTATATTATTATATTATTATATTATTATATTATTATATTATTATATTATTATATTATTATATTATTATATTATTATATTATTATATTATTATATTATTATATTATTATATTATTATATTATTATATTATTATATTATTATATTATTATATTATTATATTATTATATTATTATATTATTATATTATTATATTATTATATTATTATATTATTATATTATTATATTATTATATTATTATATTATTATATTATTATATTATTATATTATTATATTATTATATTATTATATTATTATATTATTATATTATTATATTATTATATTATTATATTATTATATTATTATATTATTATATTATTATATTATTATATTATTATATTATTATATTATTATATTATTATATTATTATATTATTATATTATTATATTATTATATTATTATATTATTATATTATTATATTATTATATTATTATATTATTATATTATTATATTATTATATTATTATATTATTATATTATTATATTATTATATTATTATATTATTATATTATTATATTATTATATTATTATATTATTATATTATTATATTATTATATTATTATATTATTATATTATTATATTATTATATTATTATATTATTATATTATTATATTATTATATTATTATATTATTATATTATTATATTATTATATTATTATATTATTATATTATTATATTATTATATTATTATATTATTATATTATTATATTATTATATTATTATATTATTATATTATTATATTATTATATTATTATATTATTATATTATTATATTATTATATTATTATATTATTATATTATTATATTATTATATTATTATATTATTATATTATATTATTATATTATTATATTATTATATTATTATATTATTATATTATTATATTATTATATTATTATATTATTATATTATTATATTATTATATTATTATATTATTATATTATTATATTATTATATTATTATATTATTATATTATTATATTATTATATTATTATATTATTATATTATTATATTATTATATTATTATATTATTATATTATTATATTATTATATTATTATATTATTATATTATTATATTATTATATTATTATATTATTATATTATTATATTATTATATTATTATATTATTATATTATTATATTATTATATTATTATATTATTATATTATTATATTATTATATTATTATATTATTATATTATTATATTATTATATTATTATATTATTATATTATTATATTATTATATTATTATATTATTATATTATTATATTATTATATTATTATATTATTATATTATTATATTATTATATTATTATATTATTATATTATTATATTATTATATTATTATATTATTATATTATTATATTATTATATTATTATATTATTATATTATTATATTATTATATTATTATATTATTATATTATTATATTATTATATTATTATATTATTATATTATTATATTATTATATTATTATATTATTATATTATTATATTATTATATTATTATATTATTATATTATTATATTATTATATTATTATATTATTATATTATTATATTATTATATTATTATATTATTATATTATTATATTATTATATTATTATATTATTATATTATTATATTATTATATTATTATATTATTATATTATTATATTATTATATTATTATATTATTATATTATTATATTATTATATTATTATATTATTATATTATTATATTATTATATTATTATATTATTATATTATTATATTATTATATTATTATATTATTATATTATTATATTATTATATTATTATATTATTATATTATTATATTATTATATTATTATATTATTATATTATTATATTATTATATTATTATATTATTATATTATTATATTATTATATTATTATATTATTATATTATTATATTATTATATTATTATATTATTATATTATTATATTATTATATTATTATATTATTATATTATTATATTATTATATTATTATATTATTATATTATTATATTATTATATTATTATATTATTATATTATTATATTATTATATTATTATATTATTATATTATTATATTATTATATTATTATATTATTATATTATTATATTATTATATTATTATATTATTATATTATTATATTATTATATTATTATATTATTATATTATTATATTATTATATTATTATATTATTATATTATTATATTATTATATTATTATATTATTATATTATTATATTATTATATTATTATATTATTATATTATTATATTATTATATTATTATATTATTATATTATTATATTATTATATTATTATATTATTATATTATTATATTATTATATTATTATATTATTATATTATTATATTATTATATTATTATATTATTATATTGTTATATTATTATATTATTATATTATTATATTATTATATTATTATATTATTATATTATTATATTATTATATTATTATATTATTATATTATTATATTATTATATTATTATATTATTATATTATTATATTATTATATTATTATATTATTATATTATTATATTATTATATTATTATATTATTATAGCAACTTTTCCATCCGAGATTTTGAAATAAATATGTCACTCTGCTCGGATGTAAAGGCTTTATAGGCAAGGTAGAATTAACTTTTTCTACATGAAGAATTTACCAGGAAGCTTAAGCAATTGTCCGTAGATAAGTTCTGCTGAAGAGCATTCAGATTCACCGTGGCTGGGAATCCAACAAAAATTATTGGTATTTCCGAACTCATGTTGTTTGCTTGTGGATGATTTGACGTTGTCCTAATTCGATGTGAGTTCAAGAGTTTTGTTAATTCGGTGAAAATTTTAGACTAAAATTGTTATCTTTGATCGGTAGCTACGTGTAGAGAAACATCAAATCGGGAAATGTAGTTCTGGACAAACGCCGTGGCATCTAAATTGTTCAAATTGTGAATGTGTATGGCTCTATGCTTTAATTTGTTGGCTAAATAAACAAGATATTGCTCACTACTTGCTAATTCATACTGAGCCAAAAGTATTTAATAAATTTTGAAGTCATTCATTTTAAAAAGGTCTTGTTAAAATTCTGTTGCTCTAAGTGAGTTGATTGTGGCGGATTTCTTTCTGTCTTAAATTGGGTAGCTCCTAGTTAAAGCCTTATAGTCATTGTAAATGGCGACTTCGTCGAGGACACTGGCAAGCGGCGAGAACTGATGATATTATGATCCACGTTGAGACGGAGTGCTAAATTATAGTCTGGCTGCGCTGTCAGGGAGGCATACTTTTTTAGTAGCGTGCCCTAGCCATTTTTGGGTAGCTTAATGAATAGTTAATGTGTAAAATCTGGCGGTGGAGTCATTGAGACAGCTGAGTTGCAGATGATAACATTTACTGAGGAAATTAGCACGAATGATAGAAAGACTCACGGTTCTAAAAATATACGCATGAGTGAATTTTCGTTTAAATCTGAGATCTACCAATTTGTTTCCTTAGATATTTATTGTTAAGTTATTGGCGGCTGATAAGACTACTTCGGATTTATGACGTTGTCAATAATCTGTCGACACTTTCGGCAGAAAAACCCATTTTATATTCCACAAATCAACACGACTTTAGTCAAAAATACGAACATCAATAGAAGAACTAACACTGCGGCTTAAACTCTACTTAGGAGACATTGAAAAACACGAGTATTAATGTTTTTCTATAGATTAAATGAGAAATGATTAATCATTTTAAAATCACAAGAGGAGAACAGGAAAGAAAAATCGTAAACTAAATATATAAAATATGAAAATATTACGATACTGATATCCTTGCATATACAGATATTCTTTAATATGGTTCTTGTTCGATATTATTAATTTACCTTATCTAAAATAAATAAATTACTTGGTCCAAAATAATACTTTTTTTTAACTATAGTTGGATAAACGTGCGCGTTTTCAAACGAAAGATAAATTTAATTTCGTTCGAAATTTAGATTACTCTATTTAGCTATCAATTAGCATGAAAATTGGTGACAGATACTTGATAGCGTTTTCAAATAATTCTATTTGTCAAATAATACTATCGCTATATTATGATAACAAAAGATTGTTCTTTTACTAATTGAATTGATTTCAAACTAGAGAACTATATGTTTTTCTGTACAAGTAGGCAGCCTCTAAATTTGCATATACTTTTTAAGTAAATTACAAATTCACGAATTGTAAATGGGTAAGATTTACTCGTTCACATTTCATCATTAATTAAATTTGACACACGAATATTTCAGTTACTGATATCGTTTAATATTTTATGGCACCCGTCTCTTTGATAAAAATATCAGTAGTAAATCAGTAGTAATCAGTAGTAAATCAGGAGTAAATAACATGGAAGAAGAAGATGTGGGGAAGATTTGGTCGCAATGAGAGTAAATATGGATTGCAAAATTGAAAATATTAAGGAATCGGTAGAAGATTCGAAAGTAACGACAGGTAGATTAGCTGTAGCGTTTAAGGCTCGTTTGACATTAGAAATTTTTAAAAACTGTTACGTAAATTTTTGCTTTACTATAAGTAAGCAAATTGATGCGGAAGTCAACAAAAATGCCATCCAAACTAAAATAGACTGTTATTTTTTCAAAATAATAACGTTTTTGGTTTTAATTATTTAAAAAGAATATTATATATTTATATATATATATATATATATATATATATATATATATATATATATATATATATATATATAGATATATATATATATATATATATAAATAAATATATATATATATATATATATATATATATATATATATATATATATATATATATATATAATACAAGTTAATTTTTTCTAAAAATAAGAAATATTACATTTTACTCACCTTTTAGAACCTATTCGAAAATTTTTAATATATTCTTATGTACAGTTCGATTTGAGTTTTGTTTCGTTTAGGTACAATTTTTTAGTAACCAAATTACAACACAAATCGAAGCTTTGTTGATTTTTCACCAAACACAAAACTATAAAATTTATATAAATTATATTAAAAAAAATTGTTAAACACTAAAATTAAATGAAATAATCGTTAAACCGACAAAACACTTCCCAAAAGTAAGGAGATAAAATTGTGGTCCTCAATTGATTTAAAATATTAAATATTAAGAAAAAATCACAAGCAGAAATCGCAGTTCTGAAACAATAAACAAATGTTGGATGCATAATTGCACTTTGTTGCCGTTTTTAAAGTAAAGCGAAAAAGAGAAAAAGGTGGTTAATCTTGGTGGTTAAACAACTAAGTCAAAATCTTAGAAAAAATTAAACATAGAACAGAATGTAATTAGGTTCTTTTTGGCTAAGATTGTTTATTAATACCTACACTAAGGGTCTGTCCCAATCACCAACTTGTTTAATTAGTCAGACTTATTTGAATAAGTGTGAAGCTGTCAAAATAAGTCAGCAAAGTCAATCGGGACGGCTTGGTCGATTTATCCAATAAGTCAATAAGTTTGAAATAAGTCAGTGATTGGGACAGACTCTTATACTTTTTAAAAATACGAAAAAAAGTCAGTGTAATACTACAATAATCTAATTAAAATCCTAATGAATCAACGCATATTTTGAATTTAGTGAAATTATTTGAAATTAAAATTTTTATTGATTTTTTACTACTTTAAACAAAAATATACTTTCATGCAAATATGACAGTGTAAAACGTTTTAAAATAAATCAAATTGAATTAATTACACTGATGTTTATATGGTCGTATGACACTCGATTTTTTTAACTGCTATAAAAATGTGTATATAGATTACAATATAATTGAAACGATTCTGTCAGTTTAAAAACACATATATTAAGAAACGGTTATGTGTAGTTGGCCGTACTACTTACATAATTTAATTTATAGTTTTGTGATGCCAAAATGTTATAAATATTATAATTAATAATCGCATTTTATTGGGCATTTTACAACAACAATATAATGTATTTAATTCCGTTTAGATTTATTTAAAATCAAATTATTGTATTTAACAAATTGCGATTATTATAAATGTGTCCATAAGATAGAGCCATTTTTATTTCCCACCGTCTATTGTTGACTTATATACAATTAGGGAAACCCCACATATGGCAGAAATCATTAGCAATACCCAACTAATCGATTTTTGTCTTTGGAATTGTCAGAATTTCGTAGTTTAATACTGTTATACAGTAATTTTAGGTATTGTCAGTTGTTGGCAGCTGCAAAGAAGTTTGCGTTTTGATCTTAAAAAAATTCCGGGGACATAATATGATTCTACATTCAGAATTGGTAAACTTATGCTTCGGGAAATTTTTTTTCGTAGGACCCAGTTATCAGATGTTTTAAGCGTTTGAATTTCCTATAGGCATTGAATTTAATTGAACCAAAAGCCGAATAATAAACAAAACGCAACGTAATTTTGTCCAACACTTTATTTTAAACTCCGTTCAACTCCGTCACAATAGTAACGTGGATTGATTAATATTGGCGCAAACATCAATAATTCGCTGCCGCATGAGTGATGTTAGATCAGGCGAGTGTATTGGCCAATTTACGCTTCCTCCGCACAACCAATCCATCGATTGGCTTCCATTCGGTTTAATACTGCTCAAGCATGATGAGAATAATGTGCTGGACTTTTGATTTCACATTTCTGGTTTGTTGAAGTAAATCTTCGAGAATGACTGGAAGAATATTCTTCAACAAATGTGTAATTTTCCCCCGTTTAAATTCCCATCTTTGAGGTAAGACCCAAACAGTCAGCAACCGTTGCTTCATTCGAATAAAGTACAGACGAATACAAGTTTTCAATGTTGTGAATTATTCCCTGTATCTCGAGCAAGTACACGTTAAATACTGGTTTTTGAGATTCCAGAACCTGCAGTAATTTTTCTAGTATCTACATAAGGATTTTGTTTCACAAATTTTTTACTTTACTTTTATACATGGTCTTTGTGTAACATGTTCAAAATGAAAATTTTGACAGCTAAAGTTAAATATTTTTTTTTATTTGTGAATTTCGACAAGTGAATTTAAAAAATCCTCAATTTTGGCAACATCACTGTGGTTAGTTATAAAATAATAAAATTAAAATCATAGTTGGCGAATTTTACAACAACAATAGCATTCCATTTGGATTAATTTCAATCCAACTTTTTGTTGGTTTTAAATTGAAATAAGGGTACATTTTAAAATATTTCAACATTCAACATTCACTCGGCAAAATTAAATTTTTAGTTAAAAATATTTCCCCTCGATTATTTATATTCTCCAATTTGTTTAACTAAATATTTTGAATACATTGACAAAGATCCTTAATCGTGGCCATGTTCGTAACAAGAATAATTATATCAACGAAACAAAAATAAACGTAAAAGAGTATGTTGCTAGTTTTACAATAAAAAAAATTATGGTTAAGTGTTGTCACGTTTCATTTTTTGAGCCGCCTTGAAAAACTTATTTTAAAATAACATTATACTGTTATATTTAAATATTTCATAATTGTAGGTTATTAAACAATAGTGTGATTAGTAATTAAAAATACATATCGCTCACTTCGTGACAATAACTCCTATCTGCATTTTTTGCCAAAATGGTTTTTTTGATGTAGAAATATAGTTATACAGGAGGCGCGCTTATACAAGTAAGCAAATAAAAAATGGCAACCTCCCAAAAAAATCAGAGGCAAAAACAAAAACTCCTTTATAAATTAGCGTAACTTTGAACGTCAAAATCTTCTATGTGATCAGTTTTATTTACATTTTTTGCCAAAATGAGTCTTAGATGTAGAAACATAGTTTTACAGGAGGCACATTTACACAAGTAAGCAAATGAAAAATGGCAACCTCAAAAAAATCAGAGGCAAAAAACAAAAACTCCTTTATAAATTAGCGTAACTTTGAAAGTCAAAATCTCCTCTGTTCCTTGTGAAATTGAACTGCAATTAAAAAAATAATAGATACATCTGCCAAGCAACTATTTCACTTTAACAAATTAATTACAATAAATGTATATTAATTTTAATTGTCCATTTCAATTGGAATCTTTCAAAGTTAGTTTTTTGTGCCTAATGAAATTTTTTTTTTCACATAGGAGTTATTGTCAAGAAGCGGGCGATATATATATATATATATATATATATATATATATATATATATATATATATATATATATATATATTTATATAAAATATACAAAAATTTAGCTTAATTGAAATACTGAATTTACCTATCACATAGTGGATATTCAAGATTCTTAAAAAGATACCAAAAAATAAAATTTTTTAAAATTATTTACAACAGGTTTGCGAGCTCGGTTTTTTTTTACATATTGCGCCATGGTGGTCAAATCTCCTTCGTTCGACAATGGTTTCTCGAGATTATTAGAAAGTATATAGATTTACCAGCAATAGCTCATTGAAAAATTCCCGATTGAATTTTAACGGATATAACCCTTACGATCTCATCTTTCCCAGGATGAGTCTCGATTATGCGACCCATATTCCATTTTATGGAAGGAATATTATCTTCCTTAAGCAGGACCAATGTTTCCTTTTGGATGTTGTCAAACTGTTTTAACCATTTATTCTTACTCTGCAATTTCGATAGATATTCGGTCTGCTCATTGCATTGCTCCAGCCAACCTGTAATGACATGGACGATGGTTCGGCCCATGGATTCTGTACTTCAACGGGGGGTCATAGTTGTGTTCATCGTCATCACCGATCGTAATCAGGTGATGAAAAATCCCTTTTGCCACCCTCCCCGTTGGGATTCGAAATCGGTACCTCCCGCCCCAAACACCGCAGCTTTAACCACTGCGCCAATTGCTCGGTGGATTTAAACGGTTTTCATCCAAGTAAAATACCGAGGGCACGGGTAGTAAATTGATGGGTTCCCCAATTAAAAAATGTCCAGGAGTTAATGAACTGGAATCTAAACTATCCTGAGACAGAGGTGTAAGAGGACGTAAATTCGCTTTAACCTGAACGATCAGTTCATTTAATCCTTCTACTATACATGAATAATTCCCTAGTACGCATTTTAAGTGGTGCTTAGCGGTGAATGTAGTGGAATCGTTTGTCATGATATATTATGATCGTTCGTTACGATGAACTTCAGACATAAATAATCGTTGCACATCACTTAATTCAATAAAACGTTCAATAAATTAAATGAAGCATTCGTAGAAAGATCAGACGCAACTTCTAAATAGGTTGCCGTAGTTGCAAAATAGACCACTAAAATCAATACCGAGCTTAGAAAACAGTTGGGAGGGTTGCACTCGTTGACTTAACGATTGACCCATGACTTGTTCGAGTGAAGCTGATTTTGTTCTAAAACAACGAATATATATTCGTCGACACAAACTGCGACAATATTATCGTAAGATAATGACGAGTTAAATAGCCGGCCACTTATACGGATTATACCATCACCGTCAATAAACGGATTAAATTTTCTAATCTCCTGTTTTTTTAACTCTTTCAACTCGACACAATAGACACGTGACTGCAAATATTTAACCAAACCTATAAGGGGGTTTTTAATTTCCGCAACAGAAATTTTATAAGATTTAATTCGTTCCGATTGAGGATGGCCGCAATTTTTATAAATCTCAGACATAGTGCTGATATTCTCTAAAGATTATTATATTCTGAGTATTAGATCTATAAGATCATTAGTGAAGTTATTAACTTCAATCAACGATTCAATCGGGACTAGCTCAGAATCTTCTGATGCGTTTGAAAATTATTCTCGCGTAGTAGGCCTAATAACATTGTGAAGTCGACAAAAAACGGCAGTTCAGTCCACCAAATTAAATTTGATTCAAGATCCGCAATCATAAACCTCGCGAAACCAAATCCACACGATTTTCGTGGGTCGGTATATATGAGTCCACACATTCAGAGAAACTACATCTTGGATTTTAGATATTCTGTTAGCTTCAAACGAAGCATATTTCGTAAGAGACGATTAAATACGATATAAAGTTATTTCGGAGTCTGACCACAATACTACTCGATCGAATTTTAAATCTAACGTCCTTTGAATTTTATCGAATGCCGCACATAATTCCAATCGAGAAATTGTTTGTTTATTGGAAGGTGCGACTTTAGATTTTGCACAAAGCAAATGACAATTGTAATTTCAATTATCCAACGCATATCTAATATACCAACAACAACCATAACCTCTACCTGAGGCGTCCCCGAAACCATGAAATTCTACTACTTGATTAGTGTGAACTACACATCTTGGTGTTCGAATTATTGATAAAATCTTTAATTGATTAATAAAGGTTAAAAATGGTTGGGGCAATTCAGTGTCACAATCCAACATATTTTTCTTCCATGCTTCTTGCGATACATGGATAACTTTTCAACGAATCACATCGCCAAATGATTTGGTGTAGAGCTCTATCTGATTCGATCTGATTCGGGAATAAGAACCTGGCGGTACATCCTAGCGATATCCGAAACCAGCGCATTAAGAAATGTGCGGAAACGAATCAGCATTGCTGATCTCGTCTTGGATCATCGATCCCGTCATTATATCATCATTTAATGAAATGCTTGAAGTGGTTTTGACCGATTCGCTAAATACTACACACACCTTAATTGTGAAGCTCTGATCTCTAAAAACCGCATGATGGGGGGAAAAAGTACGAATTATCTGAAATATTTTGCTCCATAAAATCTACATTTTATGCCATTTAATGATCTTTCTAAACACAAAAATTGTTTAAGGGTAGATTGATATGAATCTTCGAGTTCCAAAATTTTATTTTTATTTTGAAGACTACGTTCTTCTGAACTTCGTTTAACATGTTTCGAATTATGAGTACAGGCCTTCTCTTCAATGGAATAATTACTGATCTGACATATTTCTTCAGCTTGAAAAAACGTTTGAATTGTTGATTTAATTAGGAACAGCGATTCATCGAAATGGAATTTATACGAGGATCGTTAGTTTTTCCGCAAATGAGATAACCCAAATATGTGTTAATCAAAGGAGGTAACTCCTCTACCGAAACTAATTTCTCTCCGCAAATAATTTGGTTAAAAATAACAGCCTCCAAAAGAAGATCAATTTTAAGATAAGAGCTGGGCAACAAATTTTAATTTTCATTCAATTTCTCTGTGTATTTGGCATAAAACGGTGAATTCGATCTAATTTAAACGTTTAATTTTTTTAATAAAATTGTATTAACGATCTAAATTCGTATTTACCATAAAACGGTGAATACGATCGAATTTAAATATTTAATTATTTAATAAAATTTTATTTATAATAATTTCGGTGATTTTGTGTCGGGTAAAGTGAATATAAATAGGATTTCCATGCAAATACTTTGTGTATTTGGTATAAAACGGTGAATTCGGTCGAATTTTAACGTTTAATTTTTTTAATGAAATTTTATTTATAAAAATTTTGGTAATTTTGTGTCGAGTAAAGTGAATATAAATAAGATTTTCATGCAAGTACTTTGTGTATTTAGCATAAAACGGTGAATGCGATGGAATTTAAATGTTTAATTATTTAATAAAATTTTATTTATAATAATTTCGGTGATTTTGGGTCGAGTAAAGTGAATTTACATAGGATTTTCAAGCAAGTACTTTGTTTATTTAGCATAAAACCGTGAATTCGATAGAATTTGAACGTTTAATTATTTAATAAAATTTTATTTATAATAATTTCGGTGATTTTGTGTCGGGTAAAGTGGATATAAATAGGATTTTCATGCAAGTCCTTTGTGTATTTAGTATAAAACGGTGAGTTCGATCGAAATTCAACGTTCAATTGTTTAATAAAATTATATTTATAATAATTTCGGTGATTTTGTGTCGAGTAAAGTTGACATAAATAGGATTTTTATGCAATTACTTTGTGTATTTGGCGGTAAAACGGTGAATACGATCAAATTTGAATGTTTAATTATTTAATAAAATTTTATTTATAATAATTTCGGTGATGTTGTGTCGAGTAAAGTGAATAAAAATAGGATTTTCATGCAAATATTTTGTGTATTTAGCATTAAACGGTGAATATGATCGAATTTGAACGTTTAATTATTCTAATAAAATTTTGTTTATAATAATTTCGGTGATTTTGAGTCGAGTAAAGTGGATATAAATAAGATTTTTATGCAAGTAGTTTGTGCATTTAGCATAAAACGGTGATTCGATCGAATTTGAAAGTTTAATTATTTAATAAAATTTTATTTATAACAATTTCGGTGATTTTGTGTTGAGTAAGGTGAATAGAAATAGGATTTTCGTGCAAATATTTTGTGTATTTAGCATTAAACGATGAATACGATCGAATTTGAACGTTTAAGTATTTAACAAAATTTTATTTATAATAATTTCGGTGATTTTGTGTCGAGTGAATATAAATAACATTTTCATGCAAGTAGTTTGTGCATTTAGCATAAAAGGTGAATTCGATCGAATTTGAACGTTTAATTATTCTAATACAATTTTGTTTATAATAATTTCGGTGATTTTGTGTCGAGTAAAATAGGATTTTCATGCAAATATTTTGTGTATTTGTCATAAAACGGTGAATTCGATCGAATTTGAACGTTCAATTGTTTAATACAATTTTATTTATAATAATTTCGGTGTTTTTGTGTCGAGTATAGCGAATATAAATAAGATTTTCATGCAAGTACTTTGATTATTTAGCATAAAACGGTGAATACGATCGAATTTGAATGTTTAATTATTTAATAAAATTGGATTTATAATAATTTCGGTGATTTTGTGTTAAGTAAAGTGAATATAAATACGATTTTCATGCAAGTACTTTGTGTATTTGGTATAAAACGGTGAGTTCGATCGAATTTAGACGTTCAATTGTTTAATGAAATTTTATTTATAAAAATTTCTGTGATTTTGAGTCGAGTAAAGTGAATATAAATAAAATTATAATAGTAATACAAATTTCCACGTGGAAAAATGTGGACTCTAAAATAATGGGAAATCATTTTTGTCTGATTTTCCTAAAAAAGTTACTTTTTTAATTTATTTTAAATCTGCTTATGTCAAATTGTAAACTTACTCTTCCGATTTATCGTTAATCTATGGTGTATCTACGAAAAGTCGATTAGTCAGTAAAAATAAAATAAAAATGTCTGCTTTTTGTTTAGCGAATTTTGATCTTTTGAGGAAATTATTTTTATAAGATAAGATAAATTTGTTTTTGTCGCGTTTCTTAAAAGAGACCTTTCTAAGTCTTGTTTACTAAATTTAATAAATTCTATAATTTTGAAAATTTATTTCAAATTTCAACGATGAATAAAAATTCTTTTAAAGAATGTGCCGCCCTTTACAAAATGGTTGAAAAGGTAACACACACTCTTATCCACATAATTAAACGTACATTTCGGTTTTCTTAACGCACGCTTTAAATATTTTAAAAACTCGAGATAAGTATAATAATAAGAAAATGTAAAAAAAAAAAACGAAAACCAAAACGAAAATTTTCATTTTCATTTTATTTTTCATTTTAATTTAAAATTTTCATTTTCAATTTTCTTTTTGTTTTACTGTTGTGTGTTCTTTATTTAGCAATCTTAATATATGTATATACTATACGCAAAGAAGAAATCAGTCTAACACTATCCTTATACAAGTGATATATGTATAAAAAAAAATAAAATAAAAAAATTATATACATAATATTATTACGACATAATAATTTTTTTTTTTTTATTTATTTATTACAATTTACAACCAAAATTATTTTTAAATATTGTATAAAAATATAAATAAGAATATCTAAAATTAAAAATTAAATTCTATTTTTCGAAAAGTTTTTGTTAAAAATAAAATTTTATTTTTGGGAAATTTATTTAAAATAAAAAAAAAAAAAATAGAAAAACAAATAATGTTTAAGATAAATAAGAATTATTTTGATTTTAATTTAAGTTATTTATTAATTATTGATGAATAGTTTTAATTATATTTTAAATTATTTTTTTAAAATTATGGAAGGTAAGATAATCATTTTATTAGTATTTTCTTTCTCTCTTTTTTTTCATTTGATCTTCTACCGGAATAAATTTCAAAATGGTTTTCCGATTAATGTTTTATACATGATTGGAAAATTTGACATTTTCAAAAAAAAAAAATATATATTCTGTTATGTTTTTTTTTTTTTTTTATTATTTGTTTTTAATTTATTCACAAACACACACAGTACATTAGATTAACGTGTAAAGTGTTAAATTTTATTGGACCATAAATATATGGTTTCCAAATCAATGATTTAATCATTTGCTGCGGTGAGACAAAGTGAATTTTTTTTTCGATTTTCTTTTTGTGGAAATTTATTTTATATATCGATCATGGACCATGGCTTTGTGACTAACGATCGCGAATATGATTTTTTAAAGGTCGGTTGTTTTCCTTTCATTAAAATACTTGACAAAATTAATTTTAATGGATATATGAAAGGCGTATTCTAGAATCATTGAGCATAAACTAAAAGGGTGGTTCTATTTCATTAACCAAGTAGAATTATATGTGGGTATTGTCTTTTTGATATATTATGCTTGTGACCAATCAGAATGTTTTTTTTATGGTGTATTAACTAGTTGATCGGTAAGATCGGTTTACTTAAAATGATCATATTTAATTCATAATAACGTTAAGATCGCGACTTAAAGTAATTATTTCGATTTGTAACACGATATTATAAGTGTAGAAAAGAGTCTACGACTTCATTAAATTTTCCAATCAATCGGACATATGAATTTTATTTTAGCGTATCTAAAACGTGTTCATATATACACAAAATGTTTCTATTGGACCAAAATATTGGGACAGGAGCATGAGGACCTATATGTTTTTATAAAAGGTTGTGTTATTGTGTTGCAAATTCATTAAAATAATTAAATTTTCCGCCATATTGTGTGCGGTAGTGTTAAATATGTTATTAATTTGTGCTACCTTTAGCATAATCATTTCCACCCTCGTCGGTTTTTTTGACGAATAGAAATACGCCTACACACCTTCAATAAAGGGAATAACATAGAAATTGTTACAATTTATTGTTTTTCATTCATTTCTAAATTTTGATTTTTCGTTAAATAAAAAAAATTTCGTTTTCTTCAAAGGCATTTTATTTTCTTGCGTTATTTATTACTAAGCATATGAGCATATATCAATATGTAGGGTATAAAATAACATACAAATTTAAGTAAAGGATGTAATCAAATTGATTACTAAAAAATGAAAATAAAAAAACGTCATTAAAAGAAAATATCCTTGGAAAAAATGAAATAAAATTCTGATAAAACCCATAAAAAATTTTTTCTATCCCAAGAATTTTTTCTAACCCGGTTTTCTTGAAAACATTACCGCGAAAAACGATCGATCGGAAGAAAAATCATCTGAGAAAATTTCAATCAATAAAAATACAGATATACAAAAACAAAATTACCGAAGTAACTGTAAAATAACCAAAAAAAAAAAAACATTTTTTTGTTTAATTTTATAAAAATGTTTTCTTATTATTTTTATGTTGTTGTTTTTTTTTTAATTTCTCATGTTTTAGGACTCGTAAAAAAAATCGGAAAAGTATATAAACTTTGAAAGAAGCTCAATATTCGGTTTGGTAAATGGGTAATTGGAGCCCGTTTTTAAATGTGTTGTAGGATAAATGGATCTGATCCGAATTTTTACACTCTTTTATTACAGAACATGAGATTTTTCTTAATGGCTTGCTTTGATTAAAAATTGATTGAAAAAAACTACTTGGCAATTTTAATTAAATGTTGCAACGTTTTTCTCAAATTTCTAACCAAATGTCGTGCATGGCTATAGCTGTTTTAGCAACTCGTGCTAACAACCTATAGAGAGTCGACGATTTTTCAGCATTCTGAGAGTAGGCTCCTTTTGTAGTTTCTAATGTCACTTTTTGGTAAGTAATGCCAAACCTAAAGCTGTCTGTGACTTGGATTAAATCTTAGAAGTACTATTAGCTATGGGCTTCATTTTCGCTTACTGTCTCACCGATAGATCGTTGTGAGAGTAGTTTTCTTGCAACTGCTTTTCAGAAGAATTTTTCCATAAAACCTGTTGATATTTTTGAATTGAACTTCTCTTGTCTATTTAAAGGTTTCCTGAAGTGGAAACAATGCGTTCCCGAAGTCGAAAAACTATGTGCCGGAATTGCATTAATTCGCTGTGCTAATAAAAATTATTTAGTATATTAAAGTTTTTATCTATCCAAAAGATGAAAGTCATTGCGTTAGTCGTGAACTATTTTCCCGTCTAACGATTAATTTTTACAAACAATAAAATTTGAATTCATCTTTGATGTATTTGATATACTGCTGCCCGTGTGCGAATCTGAACTCAACAGCATTTCTCCTAAAATCGGTACCAGTAGAGATTTTGTTTTTAATCCAACTTAATGTCATATTTTTCTCACGGGCATCGAGCATAGTTAAATGTTTAAGGAGTGGATGTAGGAAAACTGCAGCATAATGCTCAATTTATAATTTGTGCTCCTCTGAGATGATTATCAAGTTTTTTGTTGTTATTTGTTATTTCTTCTATTTTTTTTTACTGCGGATAAACAAATAATATCCGAGAATGCGGATATATTCGTAAAAGGTTGATACAAATTTGATAGTGGATAATTGCGGATATCCACGGTTATACTCATTCCATCCAGTGCTCTACTGGGTACTAATGATGACTTTGAAGATGATTTTGCAAATGCAAAAAAAAAATGTTTCTTTAAAATTTCCTCCTTCATATGGCGTAAAGCATACTCGTCCATGCATTGTTGGTATTGTAATGCCGATTGTAATGCCGACTCACGGTCATACATGCTACATCAGGCTTTTACCTCCTTAAAACCGTGAACTGATATTGAAATCTACTGATGAATGAAATATACCGCATTCCGTCTCATCCATTCTGGCGATGTCTGCTTCAATCGGTATTTTTGTAAGCTTAAAATTGTTTCTATATCTTTGGATTTAAAGGTGGCTCGAGAGCATAGATTCAATTAGAAGATTTTTGGTTTTTTGGTTGTCTTTTGATGCAGTCGAGTAAAGTATGATAAGCTCTTTTGTATGTTGCACTTCCTTTTTCTGCATACACAGATCTTGCTCTTGAAGCTTCAATTCGCTTATGTTTTAGAACTCTCACAAATACGGTGCGTTTCAGCATAAAATTTCCTAAACATATCGTTAAAATATATAATACTAAGAAACTGCAGTGTTCTGTCTCTATAGCCTGCTTATTTCGTGTAAATAGTCCACAGATACAACGATCAAACTGGGTAAGTCTAACCATACATTTCCGTGTGTGCTAGCTATTAATAATTTGTAATAATCTTCGTATCTGGCGATTAGAGAATCCCATGCATATAGTCATATAGTAGACTTTTGAAAGTTTAGATGGTTGATTAGTTTTGCTACTTGTCATATAACCAAGAAAGGTGATAATACTTTTTTTTTGTTTATCCATGCAATTTTTTTCTGGGGCTACAGCACTCCAACTATTCCACACTTCTAACTTTTTCGCAGTTAACTAACATCTTACTTAACGCCATCACTAGCCAAATCGAGGATGATCGAATACAGGTTCACTTCAATTATCCATCTGCACATTGCATTGATCCAGTATATTAACTTAAATATAAAACTTATTGTCCTTTTGGTATAATTTCCGTAAAACCCTAACTTTCGGATTTCCATTAAATCCTTTTTTCAATTTTATTTGCTTGGATCATTTCAAAGAAGTTATTTTAAAAATATTCCATGTCAAATTCTATGGTGGTTCTATTTACGATAATCTCCTCTGATAGCTGTTTTAGTTTTAGATCTAACTAAGCCCTATAAAAGCCCTTCTAAGTAAATCCTCTCCGATGTTTGGCATAATTTTTACAATTTCGAAAGCCTGGCCGTCATGTCCATTCAGGATTTAAAGGATTTTTTTTAATATCAGTGTTAGAAGTTTCGCAGTTTTGATTAGCCTATCAAAGGCTAATCTTTGTTTTTATATCTATATTTATTTATCCACCAGCCTTTATTTTCTGAATTTTTTTGTTTATTCTTTGAAATAATTTTCCATGTTCTAATAATATTGTATAGTTTTTTATATTTGTTAGTTAATGCTAAGGAAGCATCCGGTATATTTTCTATATTTTCTTTACCATACAGCTTTGTCTTCTCACATTGGCCTGGCCAATGGTGGTTCTTTATTTAGCCTCAAAAAGTAAGTATTTGATCACCTCATATGCATCTTTTACAAGTTTCGAGTAATTTTGCTTTCGATATGGGCATTGGCTTTCGGTATGTGTTAAGTCGGCATACACTGAACTAGGGAAATCTGGGATTAAAAATCATGTAACAATTAAGGGATAAATTCGTTCCATCTATGTATTCTCGTTAATCCTATACTGATCGATTTAAATTAAACCTTGAACAATTTTTCCACGAAAATAAAACATTTTTTTTCGGTTTTTTCTTTCCTTTAAATAATTGAGTTTCCCATTTTCTTTAATAATAATTTTAACTTTTCCTTTTTAATTTAGTTATTATATTATTACTCAAATTGTTGTTATTGTTATTATTGTTTGTAATAAATAGATTTATATATATAAAATAAATGAAAATTTTCCTTGTTTTTTTTTTCATTTATACTAATGAAAAATTATTGGAAATGACGTCAGAATAAATTTTATCAACCGAAAGGAAATTATTCCATCACCTTTCGAATAAACATGCATATGCCTATATTTTATGAATGTGTGTGCGGTTGTAAAGATACATATTTTGATTTAGCATAATTTAGTTTAACCGGAAATCCGTCATAAAAAATAAAATACAAGAAAGAAAAACCAACAAAAAAAAGTCAAGATGAGGAGGAGATATGTATGATAAACGTGTGTCGTTGATCGTAACTTTATCATTTTCATTTTATTTTTGGGGTCATTGAATTTTTTTTTTTTTCGTTTTTTTCGTTGTGGTATACGATCGTATAGATATTTAAATTCGGAAAGAACCGAACACCTCCATACGTTTTTTTATATATTCATCACAAATTTATTATACGAAGGGATTATAAAAGTATGGTGCAGTATTATTATCTTATAAAAAAAAAAATAAAAAAAAAAAACTTCTTGTACTGTTACTCTATTCTTCTGGTATTGCGTACATTTTCAAGAAAATCCATTTAGTTAAGTGGTTTTTGATTTAATCAAAACAAAAATTTTTCCCCGCGCGTCTTTGCTCGCGTTTCTTTTGTATATTATACTATGTACCTCGGAAGTCTTAGAATTTTCACTGCTTTATGTGTCTATATAAAAGATGTTCGAGAAAAGAAGAAAATATATATATTTTTATAGCTGAAATAACTACTAATTTTTATTGTCTTTAAAGAATTAAATGTTGTGTTGTTAGCAGCTGCTCGCAACTGTCTTTTAATAATTTATTGATTTTATATAGTATATGTACGAGAGTATGTAAGTTACTTAAGTAGGAAAGATGGTTCATACAAGAATTTTTCATTTTATTTCGTTTTTTTTTTTTAGTTGTGGTGAGATGCTTGCATGCGTAATTTTAATTATTTTGAGGGGATAAATTTAATTAAACCAATGTTTATATATATATATATGTGAAATATCACCTATATATGCCGCATCGACGACGAGATAGGTCTGGAGTAGTTTGGTATTGAAACGAGTTAATATACTTTACTACTCGTGGAAATAACATATTTAGATCCCAGATCGCTGAATATTATTATTGATTTTGTCAATGGCACAGTTTACACTATTTAGACTATAAACTCGATCTCATAGTAAAATATTTAAATTATGAGTATCTCGATCAAAGACTAAGTAATAAATACTAGTTAGCCGTTTAAGCCACGATTCTAAACAAAGTTTTAGACCCGATTATATGCACAACGTTTAATGAATAAAACTACGAGAGTAACTCTCCAATAAACCGTAAATTATTTTTTTAATTGATTTTTTGAACGACGAAAGATAATACTTCATGCTCGGTTTTGTTGTAGTTTTATTAAATTTTTTTTAAGAATAGTAACAATTTTGTTTGACGTTAACATTTGAATTTCGTATTTAGTTTCTATAGTTTATAGTCAACATTTTTTGAATTTTTTACACATTTTCATTTTGTTGATTGATTGAGTGAACTGCAGGACCAAGCTCTAAACCCATCTCCCGGCGTCTATTTATATACCACTTTTTCATAAAACAATAGGTAAGGAACGATCAGGTTACCGACACCTTGACGATCACCACATTTAACCAATCGACACATGTTCTCAACCTGATAATCGAACATTACATCGTATCAACAACAACTCCTAAATTATTTACAGTTCTAGAGCTCTTATATTTTATTACAAGAAAATCTAATCAATATATATAGTTGGTGAATCAATCAAAAAAATAACAGTGAAATGATCAACCAACACTCTTTACACAAACAAAACTCCAAAATGTACACAAATAAATACAGATTCTATAAAACTATTTAACACGAGAATTAAATCAAATAACCGTTAAACTGATAAAATGCGTCAGTGTAATTCAAGAACATCAAATTGATATACATTTATATCCTTACAAAATTCTATAACTATTCGATTTATATAACTTAGATTCAAAAAAAAAAAATTATTAAACACTAAAATTAAATGAAATAACCGTTAAACCGTATTTATAGTTTTATTCGTTATTTACTTAATTTCAGTAGAATTCATCATAATTTTATGATTTTTATCAACTTTTTCAATAAAATTTGTTTGATTTAATTGAGGTGTTATTAAATCAGATTTTATGTTATGAAAGAAGAGCACTCTTGTAAAGTTGAATTACTAATCGGTTTTTTATCTGGCCGTGCACAATTCGTTGAAGTAATTTCTTAGTATTTCGTTGAAAGTTCCCGTATTATTGGCTAACATTTTAGCCAATAAGAGGAGAGTGATATTTTCGATTAAATTACAAAATTCACAGATTATATTGTTTGAGTTTTTTTTTTTAAATTTACTGCTGTACTTAGCAATCGCATCGATTTTTAACCGATCGATTTGCAATTTTTAGTATTCACCTTTCAGCCCTATTCACAAGTGCCGCGGGTGGTGCTGCGATCTGGATGAGCCAAAGCTGATCATCATTTATTTATCTGTTAAAGAGCATACAAAACTAGCTAAACCAGGAATTGTGTCACCGGTCGTATAGCGATGGGTAAGAAACTTGCTTACTACGCTGCGGTACTGAGTTCGATAATTCGTAACAAGTGGTTCAAAAGGTCTCTTTAGAGACGCGGTATAATACGTTTACTGCTTTTTTTTTTGTTTCTGAACACTGCAATCGGTTCTGGGGCCGAAGCTCTCCCAACTCTTTCGTAGTTAATTTTTAACGTCCTACCTTACGCCATCACCAGCCAAATTGAGGACGCACAAATACAGGTTCGATTTTTAAATCCATCTGCACATTGCATTGCTCCAGCCAGCCTGCATTGACATGGACGAAGGTTCAGCCCATGGATTCTGACTTCCAACAGGGGGTCATAGTTGTGTTTATCGTCATCACCGATCGAAATCAGGCGATGAAAAATCCCTTTTGCAACCCTCCCCCGTTGGGGTTCAAACCCGGTACCTCCCGTCCCAAATGCCGCAGCTTTAACCACTGCGCCAATTGCTCGGTGTTTACTGCTTGTATACCATAGTTTAGTATATAGTTATTAGAAACTACTTAAAACTGATTAAAAAACGTGGTAAGTTTTAAATTTATCTTGAATCAAAATTAATAATAAACACAACACGAAACGTAAAATATTATGACCACCTTTGCCGTAGTTTAAAAAATCGGTGGGTGTTAAGAGGCTTTGCATTAAGAGGCGAATAAACTCAATATAATTTTTTCTAGATATAGTCAATAAGCTTTCTAAGCTTAGGTGGTAAAACAGTTATGGTTAAACGTTAACGAGTGGTGTGTGCGTGTGCATTGAACATGGTCTGCCGAACGTGTGTTTCCTTATAATGTCGCATGTTTACCTTGGTATAATCTAGAGGTTATTATTGAGAAACTTGCATGAAAATTATTTTGTATAGGCACATCATCCCAATGTATCTTTTGAAGCCATAAATATCAATTAAATTAGCTGTTGTATCTAGTCGGTTGCTCGAAAAATCGATCATAATAATCGATCGATAATAATGCACGTTTGAGTGCTTGATGTCCAATTCATATGAACTTTTAAAGTAAATGTGTCTCGAACTGGATTCTTTATACCAGCAAAGTCATGTAGTTCTACATAAGTGGTTTCTTAATTCTTTGGATCGTGTTTTATGAACTCTTCGCTATTTTAACTCCGATATGGTTTTGAATATATGTTTTTCTTTATGAATTTCATCGCAGCCAGTAACCATATCATAAATACAAAACTCTCGTTTTAAGATTATAGCAGCTTCAAGATATTTCTCTATATAATCTTCACCTAATTAATGCAGTGTTCCGATTACCAAAAACGGTGCACTTGACATAACATTGGTTTTTCTATTTTATCCTCTGAAAACTATAATCATTAGAATGCTAAATTAGAATTGAAATTTGTTCATGTTTGATCATGCCTCGTTTCCATAGCAATTGAAATCGTGAATTTATTTTGAAATGACTGACATTTTGAGTAATCTCCATAGATTGATTCGACGGCGACACGTGGGGGTCGAAAAATCGATGATCGATTACCATCAAATCCTACGTTAATCACATATATACTGTCGGTAAAGGAGCATTGTATCAATGTAATTTTTTTCTAAATCTGAAACTATTTATTAAACCTTAATTTAACACTTTTCACAGTTATCTTAAAAATATAAATATACAATATACAATACAGATCTTATTAAAATAATAATTAGTCCAACTTAACTTCAATGTAAATTGATTTCTAAAAATCAAACACATTAAAAAATAAAAATTAAATTAAATAACCGTTAAACAGACAAAATACGCCATTGATGTTACATGAAAATCAAATTGATATACACTTCGATACACACAAAACTCTAAAATGTGTATAAATTAAATTTAAAATAAAACTATTTAGCACTAAAAATAAATGAAACAACCGTTAAACTGACATAATAAGCCCTTAAACGCACCAAAATTTTACAATGTGAAAAAATCGTAATACAAAAATAAAATCAATAAAATCATAAAAATTTCGCTTTGTTGATAACGCCAATTTTTTTAAACAGGAATAGCACAATACAGAATGCCTTAATTTCCCTTAAAATCCTTTGATGAAAAATTTTTGATTATAAAAGTAATAAATAACTCAGTTACTAGCCACTGGTCTAATCTAAAATGACGTACGATTTACAGCGTTAAGTACTTGAAAATTTGATTAGATTACTCAGACAGCCATATGATTATTTTCAATAATGCCCAAAGTATCATAATTAAGGTGTGTTATGATACCGACATTATATTAAACTGTCAAAATGGTATAACATATTATTAACTTATACATATAAATATGCTAAATATGAACATGTGCTTCCTGTTGGACATATTTTTCTCGTGTCGTGTCATAATTTCACCTCAACGACGACGATGACGACGTAAACACGATAAAAACGCATCAGTAAGTTTTTAACAGTCATACACACAGAAATACATATTTATATACTACAACTTAATTTTAGAAAAAATAAAAAAATCTAAAATCAAAAAAATCGATATATTTTTTTTTCTATTATTAGTCAGGAAATTTATAGATTTTCCCACAGTGATATAATTATAGATCATTCATGTCCGATAATATTATAGTATATTAATATGATTATTATAGTTTTTTTAACTCATAAATAAAAAACGAAAAAATTAAATTCGTTATTAAATCGTGACGAAGTGTAAACATATCACTATTTTTATATCCTATATACATATGAATATGTCATAAGCGTGCGTAAAGTTTATAAAACTACCTTAAACGATAAAGCTTGTTTACCTCTTATCAATTATTTACATGTACGATGATATATTATATTATCTTATCTATTATGGTGCGATAACTTTTTTTTTTTTTTTTTTTTTTAATTTTGACAGGACAAGATAACCCCTTACATAACTTGCCGCCAATGTGCTTTATTTCGGTATGTACGTTTATAAAT
The DNA here is from genome assembly GCA_963556175.1 of Tipula confusa. Lineage (NCBI taxonomy): Eukaryota > Metazoa > Arthropoda > Insecta > Diptera > Tipulidae > Tipula > Tipula confusa. The sequence continues at coordinate 59,764,433 of OY744477.1, read as the reverse complement.
AAATTCTAATAATTATATATTTAGAAAGTATTTATAAAAATAAATAATATTTATAGACTTAGTAGATTATTAAATATAGTACATTCAAAATTTAATTGTTTTGTGTTTTCGCGCCAAAATGTATATACAATTTTTGATTGGCACGTGCTAATTATACGACAAAATAATTGACAAGTGATTTTTTTTTTCGTTTATGGATTCGACATAAAATTGTATCGGTTCTAATTGAAATATTTTATTTTTGATAACACGGTGAGTTAAGTCACCCTGTATAATAATATCACCCAAAAGATATGCATATCATGTGACTTGGAACGTGGCAGATTTGTTTAATATACCTACATATATATATGGTTAACTTTATACCGGCCGACCAATACATATTGTTCATGACATCAGATATTTTAAAATTTTAATTTTTAATCTATAAACTTTCGTAGATATGCGTGGGGTAATTTTTAAATAAATTTTATTCATATTTTATATACCGGGCTGACGTGAATGGATGTGGAAAATCTTGGAAAAATTGTGTACAACTTCCGTTTTGATCTATAGAAAACTGGAACGATTATTTAGTTTTTTTAATAAATAGGAAAAGTGTTTGAATATGAGCATATTAAAACCAGATTAGTTAGCTTTATCTTGTTTATAATCGGGAGTGAACTTTTAATCGGGAATTCAACTTTCATGAGCTTACACAATTTTTTACAACTCATTTTATTTTCAATCGATTAATTGATTGGACTAGAGAGAGAAGCTCTAGGCTCATCTCCCGAGTAATGCCGGGTCTCATCCTAAAGCCGTTTTAAATAAAACAATACGTAAGAACGAGGAAGGTATTATTTAAATACATATAAACATTTCACATGCATACTTATACTTACACCCTAACGTATGCAGCCGCCCTAGCACGTATATATACATACATACACGATTATTCATGCAGATGAATATACGTGTAAGCTCGCCTATCCTTTAAGACATAAAAATTTATCTAGAAACTCTAAAATTTATATAAGTTAGATTCGAAAAAATGTATTTAACACTAAAATCAAATGAAATAACCGTTAAATTGACGATAATCGAAATTCAAAGAAAATCTAATTGACTTACATTTCAATCCACCCAAAAAAATTGTAAAATTACATTTTAAAAAATATATATTTAACACTGAAATTAAATAAACCACCGTTAAGCTGACAAAATACGTCATTGAAATTATCTAGCACTAAAATCAAATGAACACTCGTTAAAACAAAATACGTCATTTTAATTATAACAAAATTTAATTGATATATTTATATATATATATATATATATATATATATATATATATATACAATTTTGCCAACCGCAGATGTCGCAAAAATACTCTGCACAATTTGGGTGGATCAAGACTCTAGATCCTGCAGCGTATATTGAATAGACAAAAGCCCTCTCAATGAATTGAAGAATATATATTAAAAACAGTTATGGAAAAACTGCAGTGTACCTTGCAATAAGAACACTAATTTAGATAGCATCTGATAAAGAGAATAACTATCAAGCAGTGGTAAGAATCATAAGGTCAAAGTTTTACATATAGACGCTTTATTGACCGATGGAGCCTTAACAGAAGTGGTAACTACAAATAATTAAGATTGAACATAACGACGTTACTTCCATAAAGAGTTTCTGGCTGCAAGGAAAAGGATAACTTTATAGACAAGAAATCTCCACTGTTGGTTTAAGCAACTCTCAATTAGCATTGACTCAGAAGCTAACCATCATCCTGTTAAAAAAGTGTGATAAACAGACTTATAATTAAAGACATACATAATACAACACTTAATCGTGGGGTACAGTTAATACTGGCAAGTGTTTAAAATAAATTCTGGATTATTGATGGCAGAATTCTAATCTTCAACCAACTAATGGGAGAGATCAAATCATTTACACACGGAACATTGCGTATGTATGGCCACAAAAACCACACATATAGGATGACTCAACAGTAGCAGATCGCAGATTTGCGTAATGTAGTGTTCTGTGCATCGATATTTCCTCCGATAATTGAACGAATTTTGTTAGCATCGACCGTATGTTCAAAAGACAAAAGAGAATAATTGCAACGGGAAATCGCAATTATTTCACAAGAGGATAAAACAACCTGGTATACCACTGTTGCACCTTATTTGAGTAGGATATAGGAGGCAGGTGTACATTTTGTAAGGACTCAAACAAAGAGGTTATTATAGGGCAAACCGCATTCACGTTCGAGTAGATGACTACACTAATGTCCCAAATTGAAACTTGTTTGAATTTGAAACTGCCCCGGCGCTAATAAAAAAAAAAATCCAAAACCTAATGGACCTTTAGTTCGAACAATATACTGTTGATATACTGTTCCCGATCTTATCCAAAAATTAAAATTTCAGCCGTTCTGCAATATAAGGCGTTTGTTTCAGCAATCACTTCATCATTTAACCCACATATTTTTCCGCCAAGTCATTTTTATTTTTTACATATTCGGACACAGGAAATTATTACAGGGCTAAATTGCAGGAATAATTTTATTGTTTTACTTGCAAGTTGCTCTTTTTTGTGGAATTGAGGTAGTTGCGATATTAAGCAATAATAGTAAAGTTTGAAATTCTGATGGAGTGGTGATTGCTATATTACAAACTTCATGAGTGTCATATATGAGCAATCAGACTCTATAACTAACTAGTTTTCTTTACTATACGTTTTTAAGTCTCAATCTAATGGTTATGATTTTGGATATCAATTGCTTCTGATGCGCTAACAGCCTTTCTTTAGAGTTTGGTAGACTTACTCTAAGGGCTGCATCGAAATCAGAGTTAAAAAAAATATGAATTTGGCGATAATTTTCCGTTCTTGTAAAATGATTAAACTATATTTTATAATGTTACCGCGTTGTTGAAGGCTAGCTTGATCATATAAATAAATGAAGCGGCTATTATTTAACCTACTTGCTTTATTACAGTTGGAGCCAACAATTAAAAATACATAATTAGAGTATCTGGACATCAATATTTTCATCAACTCTAAGCCTGCAATTACTTTTATCGCCCAAGATTCTGAAACTTAAAGTTGCTAATCGAATTTGAGACCAACAAAACTGGGATTATATTGCCATTTAGTATAAGCACACATAGATAGATTATTCTACCATTTTTAGGGAATAAATTGATTTTAATGGTTTAACGGTTAATTCATTTAGTTTTAGTGCTAAATATATTTTTTTAAATCTAACTTATATAAATTTTAGAATTTTGAGTGTAATGCCATTTCTTTTCTAAGAGATCGGACTTATTTCGTTCAATCTCTGTAATTTAATTTATATTTCAATTCTTAAAACTATTTAGTTGAATTTTTAGGTGATAGCTAAAAATGATAAAAGTGGTTTAAAGAAAAGGATTCTAACAAAATGGTAGCTGAAACGTGTCACAATTCAAAAGAATCCCGGTTAAATGCCCTCCAATATGCAAGAAAAATAAAGGGACACAAACAGCCGACTTGCAATGATTTGAATTTCTAATGGCCCACTACAATACTATTTGAGGAAACTCAACGTTGTTTGAAATATCAATGTTATTAGCCAAATCTAGTGCATCTTTGCGGCGACTTATAAAAACATTAAATTTCACCCTTTCGATACCCTTTTCGTGAAGGGTGTTCTTGCTCTTTCGCTGAAAACTTCCAACGTCAGCACGAGGAACTAAAATATCCCAAAGTAGTAGCAACAAGAAATAAAACGCCTTCAACGCAACAGAGATTCATTTATTTTGCAAAGCCTGACTAAAGTTTATTTTTGTTGTCTATCCGCTTGAGCGTAGAAAATTCCAAATAACTAGGGCTGCATTCAAAATTTCATTCAGATTTATCTGGGAGCAGTATACCATCAAGAATTTTGGGAACTATTGAAATTTTTTTCCAAAAACCTTTACTCACCTAAATGTAAATATTCATCGTTTGATCGGGAATTCTTTGCAATAAACAGTGCCTTCCAACATTATATATATATATATATATATATATATATATATATATATATATATATATATATATATATATATATATATATATATATATATATATATACATGTATCTATTTTAGATAAATTAATTGAACAGCAAAAAACCCTTAATGTCATTCTAATCAAGTTGAACAGAACATGTCCGCAGTATAACAGACAAAATCGAAAAAGTCCACCAAAAACTGGAATATAGACTGCATCAAAATCCACCTACAAACAATTATTACCAGATTATCAAATCTAATATCATTGGTAAAACTACATTTTCGAGTAAAATACAAAAGAGAATACTCAAGCTAAAAAACATCGGTAGGCTTGCTAAAAAGTAATGTTATGAGACCAGAAAAAAATATATATGAGAAACAAAGACCAGTAACTGAGAAAAACATGGCATTTACCTTAACGTTAAAACTATGGCAGTGGAATCGGAAGGTACTGGGTTTTGAATTTCAATGAAAGATTGATTAAAATGGCCATCACTTGATGACGATCGAATATGGCGGAAATGTATATCAATTACATGTTCGTGTTTTTCAATAACGTATTTTGTCAGTTTAACGGTTTTTTCATTTGATTTTAGTGTTAAATCTTTTTTTTTATATATAATTTATAAAGATTTTCTATTTTAATGGGCTATAACTACTTTCCGATTTCTTGCATATTTCTCACAGTTGAACATTTTGGTTACGAAAGACATATTTTTTTGAGTTAGAAAATACATATTCCGGACCATCTTGTATTTTCTGGATATGGGACATTTTCGAAATGTTGAATTAATTTGACAGTTTAGATGAGCTATTCATTACTGAATAATCTTCATATATTTTAACCATCGTATATTTTCTGAGCTTTTTATATTTCTGATTTTTGGCAGTAAAATTGACAGTTCGAAAAGCTTTTTTTTTCGAAAAAGTATTTTTAGAATTTAGGAATTTGCGATTTATGGCATAAAGTTTATGACATATTTCATAAAAATAAATTTTAATAAAAAAAGATTTAAGAAATTTGACAGTTTCACTAAGGTAATTTTCCCGAATTCTGCCGATTTTGAAAATTTTTAATTTGTGGCAAAAAATTTGACAGTCTGAAAGGAAAAATAGGATTATTTAGGTATAGCAAATTGAATGGAAAGCCATCATGCATTTTCAGAATTTTAGGAATTTTCGATTTTTGATATGTATATTTGACAGGTAACCTTCAAATTGTTGAATAAATATGAAAATTGCTTTGGGTTGGCGGCTATCTTGTATTTTCTGGATTTTATAGAAAAATTTCTATCTGTGGGTTAAATTTGACAGGGGATTTTTGAAATAGTCATATCTTTAGTAAATTTGACCGTTTGAATGACTAACTAACCATCATGTAATTTCTGAACTTTATATTTTTCTTATTTATAGCATTAAAATTGACAGTTCGAAATTGCTTTTTGACACACTTTCGTTTTTTTTTTTTTAAATTTTTGATTTTAGTGATAAATTTGACGTTTTGAATGAAGTGATCACAAATGTTTTTGTAGATTTAAGGAATTTTACAGTTTCAATGGTAGCCTCGTCTTATGTTTCCGATATTGAACATTTTTACTTTGTGGTATAAATTTGATACTCGTAATTTGAAGGGACAACAAACGTTATGTTGATAAAGTAAATTTGATTCATGATTTAAGAAATTTCCTGGTTGTAGTATAAATTTGACAGTCTAAATTTCAAAGTTAAACTAAGGTTTGCTTAAACTTTTAAACGAACTCCTAATTGAAATTTAACACTAGCTCAAAATTATAGATCTTACTTAAAACACGAATGTCTAACTTGAATCAAGTTTATAGAAAACTTTTTAAATTGATAAATGTATGCTAAAAACATAGCTAAAAAATGTAAGTTAAGTAAACCGCTGAATAATTTTTAAGGTACTGGATGTAGAATATGATGAACATTTTTTTTAAAGCAGTACGATTTGACCAATAAAAAGTTATATTATTCTTTGTTTTATGTTAGTTGAAACATTATGTTTCATGAATTTCAATAGGCATTATTATGTTTTTATATTCAAAAGTTTTACATTCAAATATGAATCAAATTGCTGCCATACCAAATATAAAAGTAAATTTTAATACTGACAGGGGTTATACAGTGGCATTGATTTGACTACGAACGCATAACATCGTGTAGACTTAATTTTTGTCAAATTTTGTGTTAATGTTATAAATTTATTATACAAATTCAATGTAAGATTTCGTTTATGGCTTATTTAGTACCTTGTGCGTTACTCTATATACCTGTATATGCACGATGAACTATTTGTCGAAAGAATTTTGGGTTGGTGGGAGTACGAATTCGGTTTGGAATAGAAACAAAAAAGTAAATTCGTATAATTTACTTGGAAAACAGAAAAAAAAACTTGAAAATTTGTTGCATAATGACAAGAAAATCATATTTCAATTGAATTATGTTTTCTTTTCTTTTTTTTGTGTGTTTCCTTTACATAATCGTCACATGACGGCATATTCATTTTATTAATGTTTTTTAGATTATATATGTTTCGATCGTATTGGTGATAATATTAACATATAAATAATGAGTGACACAGAGACGCTTGATAAGGTCCTTTACCCACTTCAAAGGTAATCATTATAGTATTCCGGTTTTTAATTGAGATCTCACTAATTAAATTGATAACACCATACATTACATAACTTATGTACGAGTACATATATATTATATCTAATATCGTTCACTTGAAAAACTATTTTTTTTTTCAAATATGGAAGTAAAAACCAAGAAGAAGATGAAAATGTAATTGTAAACATCTTAAACAAAACACATACAAGCATAAAAAAAATTATAACAGACACCGGAAATTTTACTTTTTTAATCATTTCGAAATTTTAATGAAGTCACATTCAACTATACAAAACATTTTATATGTAAATAGTAAATTAACACGTTGGTGGTCATTGCAAAAATTAAATAAATAAATTTTGTTCTATATATTTCTCAGACAATCTTAACGACGTTATACCTTTTTTTTTGTATAACGTCTTACATAGACAAACCTTATATATGTATATATGTGTCAAATCAATTATCATCCCTTATTTATATTACATACATGTAGTATGTTTACAGTGTCTGTGATTTTTTGTCTGGCACAAACATAAAACATATGGTTTTTGGTCGTCTTCTCGTAGATAAAAGACAATAAAATGTATAAAAGGGGGATGAGTACATCGATCTTCATTTTCTTACTACTACTATTGTACGTTTAAGAAAACTAAAAGATGAAAAATTTAATGTATCCGATCGATGTATATACGCAGTATAGAGGACCAAAAAAAAGGCAAATTATGTCAATTTGAAAGTGTGCCATATACGGATATTAAATATATTAGGGTAAATTGAGAGATTTTGTTTGCTTAAAAGGGGGTGCGATATATGTTCATTATACTGATGAAAGAAAATCGTATAGCCAGGTGAACTGGCATTTACAAAACGTATATGGATTATGGAAATTTAAAACCGATATATTTTCCTTTAAACGACAACCGATATTATGTATACATGCATAGATTTTAGATTATCATATTTTACTCGTATCGGTTGAAAAATTTCATATAATTCAATTCTTTTTTTTTGAAATATACAAACAGCATCTTCTTGATCATCATCATCATCAGCATCATCCCCCATGAGACCAAAGACGTAATCGTATTCTATTTTGTTGTTGTTTTATATTTTTTATTTTTTTTTTATTTACCGTCTGAAGACAAAATGAATATATATGGTTTTCGATTGAATTGAGATGTGTGGATTACAAGAATTTTAGGTTTAGATGTAACATAAATATTTTTATCTCCAGCATTGTAGAAGTTTTCTAGTTTTTTTTTTTTTGATAGCTGAAATGGAATTTATTGAAAAATATATATTTTTTTTCATTGTTGGAGGTAGTTTTATGTGTGTTTCTTAAAACATACAATATATATGTATTTATGTTTCGAAAAGTAAAATTATGCTAAATGCAAATAAGAAGTGTATAGGTTATTTACAATTTGATCTTTTCTCGATATTTGATCTGGAGTCGTAATTGATTACTGTTTTTAATCACAATATGAAAACTAGGCCTATCGTGAATTATCATTTTTAATCCACCGAAATGTGGTGCGCTCGTTAGAATAAAGCGCCAGTCAATCCTATCCTTTAACAAAAAATTACTTATATTATTTTGAGTTCTTCTTTAATAACGAAAGTTGTTAACGCGGTCAGAAAATATTATCTAGTGCGACCACTTACGATCTCAATGTGTACTAGTGTACACAAACAGTGCTATTTGTGCCTTTTGAGCTATTTGTCCTCGGGCTCGTGTCGGATAGATAAATAGAAGTCCTGCATATTCGACCGCAACGTTGAGAAATGGTCTCTTAAATTTGAATCAACGCAATCTGGAAGATCCGCCATTATTTCATTTGGTAATCGTGGTTGATGTCGTGAATAAACTGTGAATTTTTTTTGAATATATCTCGTATTACGGTTTTTGCTGTTAATATCTAAACCGTTGCCTCAAAGTACTACTCAGCAACGTTATACCAGCAAGGCCTTGACGAATGTGAGCTTCGCCTCTAATTAACCGTATCAAATTATTGTCGCTAGGAAAAATCACAAAGCGTTTAATTTCAAACGATGCTAAGAAGATAGTTATTCGGCTTCCGACTCGTAATATTCTATGTTGATCGGTAACAGGCGTTAATGTTAGTAATTTACTGATTCGTGCTACTTGTTTACCTCTATTTATTTATTTATTTATTCATTCATTCGCCAACACTATGTAATAGACGCGGCGGTACAATACAAAATACAACATTTACTAATTACATTATGTAATGATACTGGTAATTCGTTAAAAGATCTCTTGATATGTTTTTTTTTTTTGTTTTCCTTTATTTTACAATCTATCTGCTTAAGAGACATTCAGTAAATTTTGTGTCTTTTTACATTGTCATGATTAGAGTATTTTTATCCGTTGATAAAATCTCACTTACATATAATTAGTATAAATTGATGCAACACATAAATTTTACTATTATTGATTCGATACATTAGAGGTTTTAAAAATTAGAGTTTATAGTGTATCTAGAACCTAATTGGCAAATCAAAAATTTTGTGGCGTTTCAATCTTTCTCTCGTCGTGGTAGTGAGAAGTTTGTTCACTAGTTCGTTTGGATGAATTGTCAATCTTGAGTGATACCTGGCACTGGAATTCCTAATTTCTTCCCGTATTGATGGGACCTGCAGGTCTCTGTGAATTATATCGTTTGACACGAACCATGGGGCATCTACTATGATTCTTAGAAGTTTAGATTGGAACCGCTGAAGAATGTCCAAATTTGAGTTGCTGGCCGTTCCCCACAGCTGTATACCCTACGTCCAGATAGGTTTTATTATCATTTTATAAAGCAGTAGTTTATTTTCAATCGTTATACTTGATTTTCTGCATATGAGCCAATACATTTTTGACAGTTTTATTCCCAACTGCTTTCTTTTTGTCCATATATGTTTACGCCATGTTAGACGTTTGTCAAGGTGTATACCTAAATATTTTACATCATCAGTTTGAGGTATATTCTGGTTATTCATTTGTATAGGCGGACATGTTCCTCTTCGCATCGTGAAGGTAACATGTTTAGACTTAGCTTCATTAACTTTAATTCGCCATTTTTTCATCCATACTTGAATACTGTTAATATTCTCCTGCAAAACTTCTGTCGCTTTGATGGGGTCTTCGTGTGATGAGAGCACTGCTGTGTCGTCTGCAAATGTTGCAACAGTTACTTGTTTACTTGTAGGTAAGTCTGCAGTATATAGCAGATATAATATCAGGCCAAGCACGCTACCCTGTGGTAGACCAGATTTAATTGGACGGATATTTGTATAAACATCCTGATGTTTTATAATAAAATCATTTAAATACGATGTTAATATTCTATAGAAGTCAAGAGGTAAGCATTGCTTTATTTTGTATTGTAATCCCACATGCCACACCTTATCAAAAGCTTGCGCTATGCCCATGAATACAGAAGAACAATATCTTTTTTCTTCCAGAGCTTCTTGAATTACTTAAACTATTCTATGTACTTGTTCAATTGTTGAGTGCTCTGGCCTAAATCCAAACTGATGGTCCGGAATCAGCTTCTTTTCCAGCAATATAGACTTTAGGCGCTTAAGTAGTAGTTTTTCAAATAGCTTAGACATTATTGGTAGCAAGCTTTTAGGTCTGTACGACGTTACTTCTTCTAGAGGCTTGCCTGGTTTTGGTATAAGTATTATTTGTGAAACCTTCCATTGTATTGGGAAGTATCCAGTTCTAAGTACTGCGTTGAATAAATAGGTAAGAAATCGAATACCCTTATCTGGTAGTTCTTGCAAAACTTTTCCTGTGATAAGATCATATCCTGGCGCCTTCTTAGGATTTAACTCTCTCTGTATTGCAGTTTTTACTTTAAAGATAGAAAACTTCGTGTTTGTATGATTCATTTGCAATGGCAATTCTAAATGCATTTGAATGTTGTTGTTCTTTTCGTCCGTAGTTTCTGATGGGTATGGTTGAAATACTCTTTCGAAATGGTCTGCAAATACATCAGCCTTTTCTTCATTCTTTCTCGCCCACTGACCATTACTTTTATGTATTGGCGGAATATAATGTTGTGGTTGTTTCAGCTTCTTAGTCGCTTTCCACAGTGAATAATTCGTGTTTTCTGTTGGTGAGAGTCGCGACAAATATTCTTGAATTGACTGATTTTTTTCATTGAGCAGCAGTTTCTTTAACTATTTGACCGCCTTGTTTAACTTGCGTTTATCTTCTGTTAGTTTATATCGTTGCCATTGCTGTCTTAATTTTCTTTTGTCCTTAATCATTTTCTTGACAAGATTTGAACATTCTCCATTCTTTTCTTTCTCATTTTTTACTGGTGTGCACTTCCAAGCTGCCGACTGAATAAATCCATTGAGATGTTCCACTGCTTAATCTATATCACACTCCGTCTTTAATTTGATTTTTGTGTTTAGATTCTCTGTTACCTTACATCTGAATTGGTTCCAGTCTGTTATTTTGTTGCTTAACATCGGTTGTTTCTGCATGTTCCTTATCTTTGTGGCCAGAGTGATTAAAACAGGGGAGTGGTCCGATGATAAGTCTAAACATGGCATCGCTTTAATTAATTTGCGATTCCTTTGGAGACGCAGAAATCTATGACGTCTGGAATGTTTCTTCTATCACTAGGCCAGTAGGCAGGTTCACAGATTGACACATGATTAAGCTTATTTTTTTGAATTGAATTAAGTAACGCTCGGTCTCTCGTTGTAGCCAATCTTGATCCCCACTCTTGGTGTTTTGCGTTATAATCACCCCCTGCTATAAACTGATGACCCAAAGATGTATAAAAATGATCAAATTGTTCCATTTTTATTGCATGTTTTGGTGGGCAATAGATGGCCGAAATTGTTATAGGACCTAGCCAATCTTCTATTACCACAGTAGTTGCTTGTAGATGCTCCTTTTCATACTTTTTTATTTCATGGTGTTTAATTATGTTTTTGATTATAACTGCAGTGCCACCATGTGCTGTTCCATCAGGATGGTTTGTGTCATAAATGGTGTATCTTGGTATTTTGAGACAACTTCTGCTGGTGTTATGCGTTTCGGATATTAGCATGACATCAATTTCTTTATCTATCAAAAAACTTTTTACTTCTTGTCCATGTTGTGACAAGCCATTGGCATTCCAGATTGCTAATTTAAGGGTTCTGGACATTGAATGATTTGGAGACAATGGTGGTTAGAAGGTTCAGGATGGTATCCATTTTAACCATTAATTTTTCCATCATATTTTCCAACCGTTGTGTGGAAGACTGCTCATGCTGTTGGTTATGAGTTTTTGAATTTTCCGTTGGCTGATTTTCTTTGGTATGATTTCCATCCGAAGTTTGATTTTGATATATTAAAATCAAAATTATCCGAAAACAAATTACTGGAAGTACGGGCCACTGGATCATCTCTACTATAATTTGTGCGGTGAAAATCAACCTTTAGTATATTTTGTCTTGGGCAAAGTATTCTAGTGGGTACATAAAAAGAGTATGAATAAAGTAAATCAGAAGAGTCAATTTTCGAACATAATACGTCTCGAGTGAAGTCGTCTCAGGGCAAATTTCAAGAATTTCTTTTGAATGCTTTCGATACGGTCGCTGTGGCAGCCATAACTGGAACTCCAAATAACCGAAGCGTACTCCAAAACTGGTCTAACAAAAGAAATATATAATGTTTTAAGAGTGTATGGGTCAGAAAAGTCGCTAACAAGCCTCTTAATAAAACCCAGCATCGAATTAGACTTGGCCACAATCTTGTCTATGTGCTTAGAAAAATCAAGATTGGATATAAACATGGCACCCAGATCGCTAATCTCTCACACCACCTCAAGTACAACGTCGTCAAGTACAAAGAAGCAATAGGTATTCTCTTTTTGGAATATGTCATAGATTTACATTTGGAAACATTTAGAGCACGACGGTTTTCCACAGTCGAATTAAAAAAACATTTTAGATCCTGTTGAACTAAGAGCACATCCTTGATATTACGTACCCCCGCAAAAATGTTAATATCTTCTGCATAAAGCAAACATTTGCAGAACCGAAAGCAGTCTACATTATTTACAAATGTAATGAAAAGTAATGGACCCAGATGACTACCCGAAGGTATGCCAGATGAAACCTGGATTTGCCTAGAAAATGTATCTCCAATACGGACAAATTAAGACCTACGTGACAAATAGGATGATATCCATTTTACTGGAACTTTATTCGTGTTAAACTTTGTGAGTTTATCAATAAGTAAGTCATGGTTTATTTTGTCAAACGCCTTGCTATATTACATCCATTTGAATGCCTTTTCCCAAACAACAAACTGTATCTTTTACAACTAATGCAAGGTTCGTTGTAGTTGATCTACCCGCACAGAAACCATGCTGTTGAGAAAAAATTAAGTTTTTCACGTCAAATATTAAAGAGTCTCTTACTAATTTTTCAAAAAGTTTAGGCATCACAGACAAAATTGCTATCCCCCTATAGTTTTCCACCCAATTTTTTAGCCCTGATTTATGTATTGGGATAACAAACGAGGATTTCCATAATTTTATAAAAACGCCATGAATAAGGCTATAGTTGAATAGATGTGTTAGGTGACAAGCCAAAGCACTAGAACATTGCTTCTGCAAAATAGAAGGAATATCGTCCGGCCCAGTGCACGTCTTCGGGTTCATAGCAACAATAGCAGCACCAACTTGATCAACTGAAAACGAGATCCCATGGTTAGGATTATTGGTTTCAGTGCACAGATCAGGGGCAGTTGATGATGAATCATCTACAGTATAAACCGCCCTAAAAAATTTAGCAAATAATTCAGTAATCGAGGACAAGTCCTCCGCCACACTATCCTCATAATTCATGGATAATAGGTAACCACTGGTTTTTCGTTTAGACTCAATATAATGCCTAGAACGCGATGGATTTCCCCTAATATCAGATTCGATTTCTAGTAAATAGTTGCCATGAAGAAACTGATTCAAAACTTTGAATTCCCTCCGAAGTTGCGAGTATAGTTGTGAGCTTTCGATTTGCGATTATTCTTTTTCATTTCTTTTTCATTTTTGGAATATATAGATCCATTCCCGCATATAAGACATCATAAAATTGACCCGTCATCATTTCGATATCCGTACCTTCATACAAAAAATTCCAACAAACATTATCAAGGTATCTTCTCAGAAGGTCGTATTCATCATTTCTAAAATTAAAAATAATATTATTATTATTATATGGAATTATATCATTACAAGTTTCAAAACTTAGCCGAATTAAAATAGGGGTATGATGAATACTGGAAGAACAGCCCAGGTCTGCACAAGGTTGAACAGATGGCAACAAATCATCATCCACAAAAACTAAATCCAAAAGTCCTCCCAGTTGGTTGTGTACCTCATTGCACTGACTAAGATCCATTCCAAATAAAGCATCAATAACTATAGATGAAACGTTTGAATTGTTGCAAGAGATAAACATCCCATCCTGATGTTCTCAAATAACGTCCAGAAAATTGATATCTCCTGGATTTTATTTTCAAATAAATCAACAAGATTTTGCAAAATCGACGATGACGACTTGCCAGGGACATACACTGCACAGATAAATAGTGTGACTTTATCGATTGTCACTTTAACAACAATGATTTCAACGTTGCACGAATCAAAGTCCATCTGTTGACAATTATACTGCACATTTACAGCTATTATAATATCACCACCAACATTGGATCAGTCGGCTGAATTATGACGGTCACGGCGAAAAACAGCATAGGCGAAAAACAGCATAATTTGATGGAAAAAATTCTTTACTTTTGAAGGCAGGAACTAACCAAGTTTCATTTACGATGATGACATTATAGTCCTCTTCCATAACAGGCATAAAGAATGTATTAGATTTAGTACAGAGCCACGATTGTAATAGAATTTCATTTTTGTAATTTCATTGCAGCCTCACTCAATATAATTAAGAGATTCTCCTTTAATTCGAGCCTGCTGATCTTTGTCCTCAATTGAAAATACCTAATTGGCTTGTCAGTACTATCTCAGGACTCGTCAGTGTAAAATTAAATGAAACTTTACTAGTGGTCTTTGTCGTGTCATCGTTCAATACCACTTGCAGCTTTAGGATCATACTTTCTTTCTTGAAGACTCTTTGGTGTGGTAAGAACGAACCGTTATGTTGAAGTGCCTGTTCTCTTTTAATTTCTGTTATATGACCTAATTTGGCATATGCATTAAAAAACTTTAATAACGTATCATCGAGGTTGAATCGCCTATTATTATATTATGAATCTCTTAGTCGCCATTTGCAAAGGATTTCTAAAGTATAGTTTTACTTCTTGAAACGTGAATCTCACTATAAATCTGCCAGTCTTATCTCTGGATGTATGCTTTACGAAGTGTTGTTCGCATAATTCTTCTTCTTCTGTGAATTTCAGCATCAAGTCAACAACCTCCTCAATCTCCCAGAATGCTTTCAAGTATTTATCGATATTGCATGACTGTAGTTGATCACTGACTGCAGTTATTATCGAAGTTGAACATTCTTCTATTTGGTGTTGCCCTCCTACGACAATCCAGTCAGAATTGTGTTTTGAGCGATAACGAAACCTTTCGAACTCTTAACGTTTCCCAATCTTAGAATGTCGGAAATAATATTTGCTTCTAGCAGAGTCTCCATTAAATAATATTATTATATTATTATATTATTATATTATTATATTATTATATTATTATATTATTATATTATTATATTATTATATTATTATATTATTATATTATTATATTATTATATTATTATATTATTATATTATTATATTATTATATTATTATATTATTATATTATTATATTATTATATTATTATATTATTATATTATTATATTATTATATTATTATATTATTATATTATTATATTATTATATTATTATATTATTATATTATTATATTATTATATTATTATATTATTATATTATTATATTATTATATTATTATATTATTATATTATTATATTATTATATTATTATATTATTATATTATTATATTATTATATTATTATATTATTATATTATTATATTATTATATTATTATATTATTATATTATTATATTATTATATTATTATATTATTATATTATTATATTATTATATTATTATATTATTATATTATTATATTATTATATTATTATATTATTATATTATTATATTATTATATTATTATATTATTATATTATTATATTATTATATTATTATATTATTATATTATTATATTATTATATTATTATATTATTATATTATTATATTATTATATTATTATATTATTATATTATTATATTATTATATTATTATATTATTATATTATTATATTATTATATTATTATATTATTATATTATTATATTATTATATTATTATATTATTATATTATTATATTATTATATTATTATATTATTATATTATTATATTATTATATTATTATATTATTATATTATTATATTATTATATTATTATATTATTATATTATTATATTATTATATTATTATATTATTATATTATTATATTATTATATTATTATATTATTATATTATTATATTATTATATTATTATATTATTATATTATTATATTATTATATTATTATATTATTATATTATTATATTATTATATTATTATATTATTATATTATTATATTATTATATTATTATATTATTATATTATTATATTATTATATTATTATATTATTATATTATTATATTATTATATTATTATATTATTATATTATTATATTATTATATTATTATATTATTATATTATTATATTATTATATTATTATATTATTATATTATTATATTATTATATTATTATATTATTATATTATTATATTATTATATTATTATATTATTATATTATTATATTATTATATTATTATATTATTATATTATTATATTATTATATTATTATATTATTATATTATTATATTATTATATTATTATAATCACGCTTTCCGCAAATGCTTAGCTTTACGATCAATTTGAATGTTGTTTATGGATGTTGGCAGTGGTCTTGTATTTACTATATGTAATGACGATATTGAAGTCTTGTTAGTAAATATAAATCGCAATTGGCGTTCTACATAGATTTCAGCAAAAACTAAGACAAAATGTACCATAAATTATTAATTGAAAATTGTTGAAAGTGAATTCTACTTTTATCACTGTTGCGAATGATTATCGTCGTACTTACGAAAAACTGTTAAATAAACCATAGGAAAAGTGCGCATGAAAAATTATTCCTATATAGAAAAAAAAATTCCAAAAATTCTTAAGGAAAATCTGATTTGTTTGATTGGGATATTAAAAAGTAAGGCTAGATTAGATAACATACTGTTGCGCAATTCAAAATGAGTTAATGCATTTCGAAAGCTTGAGAAAATAGAAAATATATTATATTAATAACTAATAATTTTCTAATTCATTAAACTTACCAGTCTAATTTTTATATACGTATGTATTTCCATTTTACAACCAAAGTGAAAATTTGGCTGATGTAACTCATACTAAACCGATAAAATTTTGTTTTGCCATCATTCTATATCTGTAGTCTGTACTATATTTTTTTTTTATCAATGAATTTTTGATAAGACAAACAAAGAAATATAATTTAAAAGAAAAATCAGAAAAACGTTCCTATGCCTTCTTTTGTGGAAAATAAGAAGATTGATTATACGAAAATATTGAGAATTTATTTGAGAGGTAAAACAGATTTACAGTGGGCGAACAAGATAAACGATGAATATTGGGAAGTATACAAAAAATCATAAAATATTTTTCTTGTTGTAACCAAGATAAATCTAAGAAATATTTAATAATCACGAAAGCATAAAAAATCTGATTATTTTTTGTTATATATATATATATATATATATATATATATATATATATATATATATATATATATATATAACACTCTCAATTTAAAAAGTTCTGAAAGTAACTATTCGTTCTGAAGGATGTTTAAACTTTGAACATTAAAATTTCCTCTATATTTGCGGCTTTATCCTTATTGCGTAACTTGTGAGTATAGCTACAATTTAAATTAAAAAAACTTCACAAAACGTCAAATAACTGGAATATAGTCTAAATCAAATGGAATCTACGTGTTGAATAGCTTTTTGGTTTTTAATTTTTAAGATTTTTTTTTGGCTTTGCTACTTCACAATAATTGAATCAAAATGACTTTATTGTTGGTATTGCGGCATCAAAAACGACAAAATCAAATCAGTTTGAACTATCGTTATCAGAAGATGATATTGAATGACGATTACTGGTTAATCAAGATGGTGTTTCGTCTCAATTTCATTCCTTTCAAGTTTTGCGTTGACCCAGATTCTTTCAACCAACTGCTGCAGCCGAATTTATGTTTATTTATTTTTTATGATAAATGTAGTGGTATGCGAACAAAATTGAGAGTTTATATCTTGGCATTTTAGAATCCGATTACAACATTATAGTTCTGAAAGAAATATGGCTTACAATGAGCTTCAATATAGACGATTTTTTTCTATCTGAATATTGTGTCTTCCATCGTGGCCGTTATACCTTTGTTACAGGTCGTAGAGGTGCGGTGGAGTAATTCTGCTGTAAGCTTACGTATTCCGACCTAAACTAACGTTTTTATTTCGTTCAAACTTAAACTAGATGCATTTCATATATACTATTTTGTGTTTCATTCCCAAACTATTCGAATCAATGGTCAAGAATGTGATTTAATTGCATTCGAAACATTATATGAACGAACGCCATCGTGGGTTCCAGGTCGTTCAACGGTTATCAACTTGACAGTTTTCTCGAATAATTTAATTGAGTCTATCATCGAGCTAAAGTTTTCACACAGTAAATTACTGGTTATTGTTACCTCTGTTAGATGAGACTTATTCTAAGTGCTTCGTTGCATTGTCTGATGTGCCTCAAAGTAGTCACTAAGTCTCCCTATAAAAAAAAGTTAACGTACTAATTGATTTAGGTGTTATTTTTAGTTCGGATTTAAAGTTCAATCATCATATTGATGCAATTATCAACAAATTGTTTAAAAAGAAACACACAAAACTTTCAAGTCACTGTACACTTCACTTGTTCGCTCGCAAATCGAGTACTCAAGCGTTATATGGTCTCCGTTAGATGACTCTCATTGAAACAGGATCGACAGCATTCAACGCAATATAAATGAATAATAAACGAAACGACCACAGGGACCATTGTTATGGAATTACTAATAATCGGTGGTCACAGGGCAGTACTGAGCCATACCGTATCATGAATTCTGGTCCATCAGGCCAACACGTTTCAAATACGACTTAGCAGAACGAAAATTTCAAGAAAGCATCGAGTCGGCAAAACCAAGTCCTGCAAGAAATAATTCGAATGCTAAACGCTATCAATTCAAATCTGGCTGCGCAGGACCACAAATGAGAATCTATATAAGCTAGCTACTAAAAAAACAAGAACCGAGAGTAGGAATATTTTACACTGAAGAGCTAAGTTAAAAAAAGTAAGGGAAACGACAAGTAAACTGGAGAAATCATTGACTACCATAAGCTTGGTCCATATAAACTTAACTAGAAAAATAAACTACACACTATTTAAGAATTGCTACCTGGAATAAATAATTTTATATATGCCTAATCTCAGAAAGTCACTTTACTCGAACCTCCTGTGCCAACTTCTAGAGACGGGACAGCTATCTTTATTAAGGATAATATTAAACATCATTAAGAATTAAAAATATAGAAGGAGGCTAAGCAAGTAGTTCCTGTTTCTGTTAATACCAAAAATAAAAACAGCGCACCCAGATATAATTCAAAAACAGAAGACTACATCAAGTTTCTTAAATCGCTTAATTACTACCAATTTTATTATTAGAGGCGACTTTAACGCGAAAAACATATCCTGGGAAGCAAATAGAGTTACTATCAAAGATAGCTTTCACTACTGTTGAAAGCCAACCTACTAACCCAAATAAAGTTCTTGACCCTTCGGATTTCTATAAATATCAAGGAGTATCTCCGAAAATTACTTAGAAGGTAATAAGAAAAGCAAGTCCTCCAAAACTAACAAATAACAAAAAAAAAGTGCAGATCGTTGAAAGGATACAAAAAGTGGTTTGAATTCAGTTTAAAAATTTCATTTTTAAATTCAGAAAAATGAACTGGCTTATTGGAAAATACTCCAAACTAGCATTCAGCTTTGGGGCTGAAAATCCATACTGGATTTAGAATTTGCCGCGACATAATAGCAATTTATTATGAATTGTAAGCTCAGAATTTCTACCTATAAGCTAATACATTTTTCTATATTTGATATGCAGTTCCTTTTTTCAATGATTTTTCGTGCTTTCCGCTTCTCTCTAATTAACTCCCTGATTTCAAGAGGATAGTTTTGGATCCTACGAGATTCATTGTAGTTTATATGAGAACTTGACCATGCTACTTGTTGAATAGTACTGTTTAGTACCTTGAGCCCGTCTTCCAACTGTATCAGTGTTTTAATTTGTAATTGTAGGTTTATTTGCTCTTTAATTATATCCTGGAATAGGTCCTAGTTAGTTTTACTATTTATAAGCTTAGGAAAGTTTTTTCTTATGAATTATCATTGAGCTGAGATTCATAATAATAGATGAGTGGTCGTTTTTTTTTTCGGCGCATATTTAATCTCAAAAATCCTTTTTGTTGGTTTCCTTGCTGAATGAAATTCACAGTTATTTATGCGTCCTGCTTCGAATAGAGCTTTAAGACTATATCCTTGTTTTGCTATAGTCGTGCATTTATGGCTTCTGTGCATACGACTAATAACTAATGGTTTTGGAACCATTTTGTTGGTTTCTCTTTTGTAACCTTAGTGTTTTGAGGAAACTGGTACATTTTATTTATTAACCTTTAACATTTTTTAGCTACTTCATATCCTCTACTTTTTTGCTGCATCTTCTATCTGCAGATCTTTAGCTTTTAAATCCTCTATTATGTACTCGTTACATATTGGGTGAAGACCCCTGACCGTAACCTTAATTGCACGTTCATTTTTATCTTCGTATGTAAACCATTCTTCACCCTCTATATTGATCGTTTTAGCTATAGAGCTAAATATATACAGCTGATCGATACAATTTATTCTAAACGTCTGTTCTAAACGTGAACAGTTAAATGAAGTCTCGGTACTTGAATATTGGATTATATATATATATATATATATATATATATATATATATATATATATATATATATATATATATATATATATATATATATATATATATATATATATGTATATATATATATATATATATATATATATATATATATATATATATATATATATATATATATATATTTATATATTTATATATTTATATATATATTTATATACATATGTTAGTGTGTAATATATTTGTGAGACATATACCTACGATGAGAGAAGAACAAACGTCAAATAAAATGCGTTACCCGAAGATGAATGAACAGTTTGTGTGTGTGGCATATGTACTTATTTAATATGCTCCATCCAAGATTTAGAGGAATGGCGAAAATGTTATACCATCATACTCGTAATATATAACATTATGTACTCGGTTGTTCTTCCATTTTTAATAACAAAAAATTGAAAAATAATTGGGATATTATGTTTTTATTTTCTGGTTGGATGTGGATGCTTATTTGGGAGTAGGGGAAGCACGTTTTATTACTGTTCGTTCGTTATTTGACAGACTAAAATATACATTTTTATTTATTGAATTTATTAATATTATTATTATCTTCATTTTTTTTTATTATTATAAATGGTAGTGATATCTCTTCTCTTCTATATACTCGGTAGGATCCTTATGACATGGTTTGATATATACAAAAATTTGAATGAAAAATAAAAATTGATTTAATGAAAATCAATATATGACCTGTTATCTATTCGTCGATGTATTCTATTGCGAATATTTATGTAGCTTAGTTTTAAATTTAATCAATAAATTCTAAATATTTTTTTTTTTTATTTAATTTCAGGACGGAACAGTATCATCGCCCTAGATTGTGAAAGGTAAGTTGTATTTTTGATTTAAAAACACTAAAAATCCACCACTGGTAACATTTTTTTTTGTCTGATATTTACTAACCGCAATGAATCATTCTGAACCACAACTACATGTTTAAGTATATAGGTACTAATAATTTTTTTTGTTCACGAAATTTGAATAGTTGCCAAGAAAACGAAATCTTTGTCGTTCTATCGTCAAGAAACATAAATCTATCAAGAAAAAAAACAAATTTAACAATCTTTTGCTATTTGTTAACGAATTTTTGTAAACTTAAAAAATATATACATTAGACAATTCAATGTTTCTATGGACAATCACATGTTGATAATATCAAGTACAGTAAAAGTCCTCTAATCCCGAATTCGTTCTTGACCTTTGCGCCTCCCAAATGGTAGTTGTCCTTCCACGGATTGCTAAACTTAGGAGCAGATTGTAGAACGTGACCGAGCAGCGCATTTACTGTCCCTTTATTTCATGAACGACATTTAGAATTTTTATTAAATTCCTGATTTCGTCGTTGATTAGAACTCGGTAAGTGTGGTCATCGTCGTGTTTGAGGCCTTATACATACGAAATAAGAAATAATATTCTTGAAATAAGAAATAATATTCTTAAAATAAGAAACAATATTCTTGAAATAAGAAACAATATTCATAAAACAAGAAACAATATTCTTAAAATTAGAAACAATATTCTTAAAATAAGAAACAATATCGTTAAAATTACAAACAATGTTCTTGAAATAAGAAACAATATTCTTGAATAAGAAACAATATCCTTAAAATAAGAAACAATATTCTTAAAATAAGAAATAATATTCTTGAAATAAGATACAATATTCTTAAAATAAGAAACAATATTCTTAAAATAAGAAATGAAATTCTTGAAATTAGAAACAATTTTCTTGAAATAATTTTCTTGAACTTAGAAACAATATTCCTAAAATAATAAACAATATTCTTGAAATAAGAAACAATATTCTTAAAATAAGAAACAATATTCTTAAAATAAGAAATAATATTCTTAAAATAAGAAAAAATACTCTTAATAAATAATAAGAGATAGATTTTAAAAAAGAATAAAAGAGATTAGATTTTATCTGCGGATTTTATCCGCGGATAATTATCCGAGGATAAAAATCCGAGGGTAATTATCCTCGGATAATTATCCTCGGATTTTTATCCGCGGATAATTATTCTCTGGAAGGTCATTAACTACCTCTCATACTCATCCGTCAGTGTACCTAACTAATTTTTATAAATTTAAATAAAGTACATTAAAAACAAATATTAAACACTAAAGTTAAATGAAATAACCGTTAAACTGTCAAACACAATTACAAGAAAATTAAATTGATGTCATTTTAAATAAGTATAAACTTATATAATATGAACTTAAATCTTTTAATTTAATTCAATGGCGTAAAACTTGTTGCCAAAAACTATCCATATTCGCCCATAACCACTGCTTCGCAGTGAATCTGCTTCGCTTGTTTCACTGTATACATGGGTACATATATAGTAGTGTCCGAATTATACATTAGTTTAGTACATCGAATTGAACGATTGCCAATAAAACAAACACCATAACAACAGTAAAATGTCATTTTGATATTTGAAGTTGCTTATCAATAAAATTTTCTATCGATTTCACATTTTGAAAACATTTCTTGTACTATCCCAATAAAAAGCCTAAAAGATGTATGTCATTTACTTTGTTTCTAACTTGAAAACTGATAAATTACAATTTTTGTTTTTCTTTTTGAATAATATAAAGAAAATTGACACCAGGTAATGTAAGGTACTGAAAATATATAAAATAGTTTTTTTTTTTTTTTTTGTATATATGTATTCTTGAATATTTAGGATAGCGTGCCTTATGTTACCTATCTTGAAATTTTAATTGTTATGACTTTTTGCTTAGAGTTAGTTATCATGATAGTTCTAAGAAGAAGAATATGTATGTGTATCTATATACACATATTTAACTAACTATTTGAACGACCTCCTGCATTATTACGACGAATGTTTTATGATGTAACACAAATTATACTTATTTTGTACAGATGAATATGTTCTATAGTATTTTTTTGGCTCACTAAGAAAATAAATTTTTGTTTTAATGATTTTTATCTTAAGAGTTCGACGCTTTTTTAAAAGAGTTGATGAAACAAAACATTATTAAATAAGGATGAATTATAGATTAAAAAAAATTATTTAACACCAAAATCAAATGAAAAAATCGTTAACCTGACAAAATACGTCATTTTAATTTCAAGAAAATCCAATTTTTTTTTAAATTCTGCCAATTTATTTTCGAATATTTCTACAGAAGAAATTAACAAGAAGAAGTATTCAAATATTGCAGGAGTTTCCTATTTGAAGCAATGGTGGATTGGTGGATTTTCATAACAATACCATATGTCCATATGTATTTCCCCTGTTGTAAGTAGTTCCAAAAATCTAAGTGAAAATACTTCAGAAAAAACTCTTTAATTTTGTAGATCATTCCCCATAATACCAAACTTTTTCAAAGGCTTGTGCAATATCCAAGAAGACAGCAAAACAATATTGCTTTTCTTCAAAATTATTGATTGCATTTACAATTCTACACTTGCTCTGTATAATTTGCCTTTCTTCTATTAATGGTTTCAGTTTTGTTAATAAAATCTTTCAAACAGCTTCGAGATCGTTGAAAGAATGCTTATTTTGTTCATCGCTTCATGCCCAGTTTCCAGTTAGTAGTCTTATCGGCGGACTCGGGTTTGTTGGTCTTTTTAAGTATTTTGTTGTTTTCCACAAAGATTAAACCTGTCTTAGTTGGCCCAAGTTCACTTAAATAGCTCTGGACGCTCTGGTTTTCTTCTTCCAGATGTGCAAATCATTGTGTCCTAATAGCTCGGTTACCATTCTCTACGTTCCCTCAGACTCCAGCATATAATCAATAAAATTTGCTGGTGCTAGGTGGACTCCCACAGACCTTAATAGGTGAGATCTTTTGTTACCAAAGCATAGACATTCAAACCCGTGCTCTTCGTTTTCAGGTTTATCCTCGCATTCAGGGCAGTATAGTGAAGCATCGTGCATGAGCTTATATAGATAAGCAGAAAAACAACCATGCTCAGTAATAATCTGCAACTCTGGTGAGCACCTCATATGTTCAGCATTTTTCGCGATAAAGCTCCATTTACTCAGATTTCTCACACTGTGTTTAAAATAGCTTCGAATGATAGTCTAGCATCAATTAACATTCCCAGGTACTTAATAAAATGTTTAGACACACTCTGTTATCATCTACTTTAACCATTATGTGTTCCATCCTGTTCCTACTATGGAGATTAGAACTATATCCGGCTTTTGTTCCGCCAACTACAAACCCATAGACGATAACCAATCCTGAATGCCTCTTACACTCCAGGTACATATTTAAACAGGTAGTTGAAAATGCCGGCATACATGGCGTTAAACAACGTAAGAGCTAGCACCGACACTTGAAGTAATCATCCGGTTATATGATAATCTTTTGTGTCTCCTTTGCTCTCGTACTTTAAAACTCTATTTATAAAGTAATTAGCCACTTTGTAGTTTGGCGAAATTCCACAGACCAATAAGTTCTGAGCCCGCTTTCACTTTTGCTAGCAGTTCAGCATACGATACAGCTACTTGTTCATTAATCAAAAGTGCAACCGGTCGAGTTGGTCGTTTCTTATTTCTTTTTCGCTTCTTTATTGCAACTTATTGCGATTCTGGTTTTTCTCGGTTCTAAAGCTGGCTTCAGATTTGTCAGTAAGCGTATTTACAGTAATGCGTTATTTTAACGCAACTGAAGACAAGTCTGGGCGATATCTCCTCCTTTTAGTAGTGTCTGCATTAGAAGCGTCCAGGGTAAAGGGATACGCGAAACCTAACAAAGGGTCCCTCCCTAACAAAGGGTCTCGAATTGCTGGAGCGTACAATATCCGCTATTACGTTTAGATCCGTATCGAGTTGCCAACTTGCATCATCCCGATTCTCCTTCAGAGCCACCCATTTCCAAATTTCTCCCTGATTTCTTCAAACTCCTTTTCCACCTCATATATTTTCGAGGGTACCGGTCGAAACTGGATATTGTACAACTGGATTTGACGAAACAGGAGAATTCAAAACTTGATATTTTAAAACGAGATAAGGTACAAAACGAGATATGATACAAAACTGGATAATTCAAAACGAGATATGGTACAAAACGAGATATGGTACAAAACTGGATATTTCAAAACAGGATATTTCGACATGTGATTTAAACTTAAAATGATTTTTTAGGAAAGTTCTGGAATATGGCCAATTAGGCAGGAACCTGCGAGTTCTTAACCGATTATGATGAAATTCGATACGTAGGATGAAAATGGAATTTTAAAATGATTTTTTGGGAAAGTTTTGGAATATGACCAATTAGGGAGGAACTTGGCAAGTTTTTAACCGATTATGATGAAATTCAATATGTAGGATGAAAATGGGATTTAAATTCCATTTTCTTCCTAAGTATCGAATTTTATCAAAATCGGTTAAGAACTCGCCGACTTCCTGCCTAATTGGCCATATTCCAGAACTTTCCTAAAAAATCATTTTAAGTTTAAATCACATGTCGAAATATCCTGTTTTGAAATATCCAATTTAGTCCCTTATCTCGTTTTGTAGCTTATCTCGTATTGAAATATCCAATTTTAAAATATCCAGTTTTGTACTATATCTCGTTTTGTACCTTATCTCGTATTGAAATAGCCAATTTTGAAATATCCAGTTTTGTTCCTTATCTCGTATTGTCAAATCCTTTTTGAAATATCCAGTTTTAAAATGTCCAGTTCTGAGCGGTTCCCATTTTCGAGACACTCGGACGTTCGAATTCAATTCTTTGCTTTTACTTGGTCCTAATTTATATCAGAATGTGAGACTACACGAGATATATCTGTTTCTGTAGTGTAGGCGATCCATGAACCTCTTACTATTCTTGAATGGTATTAGTATGAATTTGTGCCATTTTTTTAGGTGTTTTTGACATTTAATATAAGTTAAGGAAATTGCATAGGCTGAAAAGCAAAGGACAAAAATAACAAGTTGAAAAAAAGTTACGTATTTGAAATAAATACCGATTTCGGCCGACTTTCACTAAAATCGCTGCTATGCAAAAAAAAAAGTGAAAGACACACATACAATAATAAAAAAAAGTTAATGCAATCATAGTATTGCATATTATATACCGTATATGTACATATAACTGTCAAGTTTTTTGTTTCGGTTTTGGTCAAAAATCGACATCCAGAATCATATATTTCATAAAAACAATATACAAAAAACAAAAAGTTTAAAACCTGTTACTATTTCGTTTTTTACGTCGATTTGACCTACAAAGTTATAAATGCGTAGTTGTCTTATTCATTAGATGTGTATAATAATTTTTGTTTCATCAAACGCATATGTTGAACTCTTCTAAACAGATAATGTTGGAAAAATTTGGTGAGCAAAAAAATTAGTATTGAAAATATTTATCTGTAAATTTATAATCTGTGGTTGTTCAACAAATAAAAATAGTATGAGACATAAAAAAATTACTTAATGTATATTAATTGATGATTTTAATAAGTTTGACAGCTAATCGAATTTTCATTACCTTCAAAAACGAACCAAAAAAACGAACAATTAATTTTTTTTTGTTTTTTGTTTTGTGGACGAGAAAATGATGCGGAGAAAGTTTGTATTGTCTAAAATAAACAATGGACGTCACATGTGGTATTTAAAAATTTGTCAAAGCTACTCTGCACATTATTTATTTCACCTTATAATTTCTGTCGATCCCTTACAAATGATACCGCATGCTCGTACGTACCGGCATGTCTATTATGAATATAATTTTAAAAGAAAATAATCGCGAGTCGAAATGTCGCGACATTCCAACATAAAATAAAAAAAATTTGAATTTATTTGTTTGTTATATATAAAATAATATACGCGAATAACAATAAGCGCGAGATTACAATAACATATTGTGTATAGTTTGGTCGTGGTAGCGATTGAAGGTTTATGATATATATATTCAAATTATAAGAAGTTTGAATGATTCTGGGAAAGGTCATAACATACATACTATGTACGTACTCAGTTTATATAAATGTTTAACTCTCAAAGCTATACTAGTAATCATAATCGCATTATATGAATATTACAGAGTAATCAGTAGTCAGTCATATCTCAATTGAAAAAAAAAATTATAAACATTTTTTTTTGTATTCAGTAGTCAGTTTCAATGATTGTATGTGAGCAGCACTGTATTTTTATCACAAACTGAAAAAATGTTTCTGAATGATTCGTCGTTTCTATATAAATGTGTGAATATTTCCCAGTAGAATGAGTATTTTATATATTCGATTGGTCGCCCACGTGGTGACGTCATACCTAGGTGATATCGACCAATCGACGCAAAGTATATGCGCGCCTTTTATATTTGTGTTTGTAACTCATTAAATGAAAATGTTATTTTATATACGAAAACCAAATCGAGAAAGAGAGAAAATGACCTGAGAGTGAGACTACCATGTGTACATACATTTATATGAGAGAAGTAATAATATTTTATTTATTTTTGCTGGCTGCTTTCGATTTTCTTTCATACAAAGTATGTACAGTCACAAATACATAAACACAAATTTACGTACAAAGAAAATTGAACATTTTTCTTACTTACGTCAGAGAGACAGGATTTTTTTTCGTTTGCGTTTTTTTTTTATTTTTTATTTAATGTAATTATTGTAAAATAACCATTCATCCATCCATCCATCCATCCAATCATTTCAATCGAGTTTCATCCATCAATTGGCCTCACATAATGTAACATAAAAAACACGAAAAAATTTTGTTAAAAGGAAAAGTTAATGAAAAACAAATTTTCCACTTTCAAGAACAAAAAAAAATAAAAAAATAATAAAATAAATAAATAAACGAAAAAGGTCAAATTTGAATTAAGAAATGACCTTAATATGTTTTATGTTCCTTTTGATACTATGACTCCTTTATATATGAATATCATATAAAGGATATGACGAAAAACATCTGAGTTTTGATTTCGTCTTTTTGTTTTAAGTTTTAACGTCTTGATGGTTTTGGTATTTGAGAGTACATACGAGTATGTATATGATTCGGATTGTTAGTTAGTAAGTTTATATAGTCTATGTTGGGTTATGTTTTAGTAAATTTTATTTTTCGATCTTAAAAAAAAAAAAATTATATACATACATTTAAGAAAGAATGAGAAACATATGTTTTACACAAATCTTAATCATCGACATGTCAAAGCCACATTTACTGTTACAGTACAAGCACACTATCATATTCGTAAAAATAAAACGAAATATGTATACATACAACATCATCTACACAAAACATCTTTGGGATGTTTAATTATTTTGTATAAGAAATTGCTTGAAAATATGTATACTAAATTATGAGTATACAGAGTTCGTTGTTTATGTAGTATTGCTGAGTATTTGTGAGATGTACAGTGGTCTATATAAAATTCTAATATTTTTACTATTTTAATGAAATTTTGATATTTAATTTTTTTGAATATCTTAGGTTAGTGGACTGAATCAGTCGATTAAAACGCAAGGCAAAATTTAGATTTTTTGGCCAGAAAAAGACCTAGGAAGTGAACGGTTCTTTTACTACGTGAACATCATAAGGAATTTTAACAACGATCTCTCGTAACGCTGTTATTGACACCTAAGCGATCAATAATAAGTTTTTTTTTTTGTTTAGAAGGAATGATAGGAGATCTATATTATTAGTGACCGAATTGTTATCAGCATCTCCAGTTTTGTAACCATTCCTCTGTATTTTGCAATGTTTCTCTTAATTTATTCATCCCATTGTTCCTGAGCTCAAGTTAATTTTTCCTTTCAAAAATTAAAAACAAACAAAATGTTTCGAGAATATTCTCCAGTTTATACCGCAACATGTTGGAAGGAATTTTAAAAACCAAAGAAAACAGTTTGTTAACAGCTACAGAAACCGAAGAAAATGACAACGTCGACTGCGTTGATTTTATTATAATAAAAGAGTTTGCTGTGTAGCAAACTTGTCCCAGAGTTTCAAAGGAAAAAATGTTTTGTAGTTCTGGAAAAACCATAAATTAGATACTCCATTATTATACGAGGTTGTTATTTTACGAGGAGCGAGCTTTTTCTGCCACAGCGTGTCCAACTGAATAAAAATCCCTAAAAAACAATTTATTTGCAAGTGTTAAGTTGTCTACCCACAATGTAACATTTACTGTCAGTATTTTTTTACTGTGAAACCAGAAGGAGAAAAAAATATTAAATTACTGTAGAGTGATAAAGACAATTATTTTTGGTTTTTTTTAATTTTTTTTTTGTTACAAAAAAAAAACAAAAAACGATTGTCTTTATGTCACTCTATAGTAATTTAATAGTTTTTTCTCCTTCTGGTTTCGCAGTAAAAAAATACTGACAGAAAAAGTTTCATTGTGGAAAGCCGGTAAAATTGATTTTTTTCAAGAACTTGAACGCCGAACCTATAATTGTCGGGGTTCCCTGTCTCCCTGGGAAACCATAAGTGGTTCCTTCACATTATCTCTCAAACTCTTCAGCACGCTCATATAATACTCCTTATTTGCTGTTAAACCTAGCTTAAGGCTAGGCAAAACCTTGATTGTTGATCGACTTTGTCGTGTTTTTTGGATTTTTGCTCATCTGAGAAGCGCCATTTCGATTATTGTTGGTTCGTTTCGATGTCATATTCATAGACCCATGTCCCGTCACCGCTAATAATGTCCTTGATAAAATGTTAACCCTAAGAAAGCGACGGCAGCTGCATTGCTGTTTTTGCAAACAATTCAACACTATCGGCATAAGCCTGCTATCTCCCTGATGCTTTCACGATGATCTTCGAATTTTCTTAACTTTTTCGAATCATCAATCATAGTCCGACCATAGTAAATGTGAAATTCGCAAAGTACACGAAACAATCATTTTAGCTATTACGCACAAACTATCTAACACATTGCCCTTAAAATTGATATTTAAACAAGTGACAGATGTATTAACTAGCAAAAATGAGTTTGACAATATCTCAAGGCTGGTTCCTTTAAATGGAAATTCCAAGTACCTTTTTCAGGCTAATCTTCAATCACAAATCTAAGGCTGTTGATTGCATAGTTGGCAGACTGCTTCATTGTGTTTTGTTCATGTTTTCCATTAATGCAGGGATAGTGTAAGTTATGACGGGCTACATACATGCCTTGTATAATCATAGTTTGTTTTTGGAAGAGTGACGACTATTATACGATGAAAAAGGCTTTTTTTGAACTTTTTTTATGTGATGTTATAGTTTGTTACCTATAATCACTTAAATCTGCATCTTCTGGAATTTTGCTCTAATGTTTGTGGTAGTAATGAAAAATATTGGTTTAAAAAAAAATTCATCTTGATTTTTCAATTTGTCGGATATTCAGAATACCAGCTTAGATATTTGAAAAGCATTTCACTAGATTCCCGTGTGCTAGTTGAAGACGTGAATATAGCCGTGTCGTCGGCATATATTTGGATTTAGATTTCTTTGTTGTCACTTTTCAGGATATAATAATAGGAGAATGAGAAAGGTATGGGCCTAGGATCGAACCTGGGGGGGACTCCTGCTGCTATTGATTTAGAATTAGAGCAGTGTTTGTTAGCGTCACGCAAAATTGCCTATTTGTAAGGTTGGATTCGATTAAGTAAGGAATATCACATATAATTAATTTATAGACTAAATCTTTATGCCAGGCCGTTTTGAAGGCTTTTCTTATATTCAGAAAGGCGGCGCTTGATGAAGTACCAGATCGTTTGGATTTTTATAATAGTTTTTCAGCCTCATCACTGAGTTAAGTTCCAGAGTGTCCGGCATAAAATCCAAATTGTTCTTTTAGTATGAAGTGGTCTATTTAGTATTTTGTTAAGGATTAAAATTCGCCAGTAATGCTATATTCTGTTGAACGGTTTTCATCGTTTAGGAATAGGAATGATGTTAAAGTAATAACTTTTTTTACTGCTAAGGTGAAATCATTTTTTAGCAAAAAAAAAAATCGACAGGGGTTAGCCCACAAAATTTAAGAATTGTCCATAAAACACATAATTGTGGTCCGATTGTGGTGACTGATACTTTACTCAAAAGCTCCCGTCCTCAGTATAAATACTAGTATAAAATATACTTACATTTCCGAAAATCATTATAATTTTCCCACATAATTTACGAAAAATGTAAGAATTGTCCATAAAACGCTAATTTGTGGTCCGATTGTGGTGATTGATACCTTAATGAAAAGCTCTCGCCCTAAGTATAAATACTGGTTGAAAATAAACTTATATTTTCGGAAATTACTTTTTGGCAAAATAAAATCGACAGGGGTAAACCCACAAAATTTAAAAAAAATGTATGAATGGTCCATAAAACACGTAATTGTGGTTCGATTGTGGTGACTGATACTTTAATCAAAAGTTATCGTCCCCAATATAAATGCTAGTTTATAATATGCTTACATAATATTGTTAAAAATTTTAAAAGAATTTTCGGGAACTTTAAGCATTCTGCTGTGAATCCGACATTTATTTAGTTCTAATATGATTACGTTAGTTGACCTGATTTGTTTTTCCTCAATTTAAGTAGCGGTAGAGATTTAAGAAGCGACTGTGAGGTGCTAATGGCATCATTGGCTCAAAATGTACAAAATGCAAACTATAAGTCTTGTAAAAAATTACTCTTTATAATTTCGAAAAAATTTCAAGTTTACAAATTTTTGTCTGTCGAGTAAAAATTAGTAATAGTAACTTATAGGTTGCACTATATATTATATACGTTGTATATGTATTCCAAATATGAATACTACAAAACTTATTTATTGAAATGAAATGTATGTATAGCAAATGTGTACTAATAGGAAAAAAATTTTTTTTTTTTTTGATAACAACACAACAACAATTTTCTCTCATCTCTCCGAAATAAAAAAAAAATAGAAACCGAAATATTCATACTCGTATTCGATGAGTAGCTATACACAGAATTTTCTCCATATTTTATTTACACAACATCATCACAAAATTTGTGCTACTACACCAACACATATACCATTAGTGGGGAGAAAAAAAAATTGGATACTAAGGGATTTTCCTTATTTGATTTTTTTTTTTTGTTTTTTTTTTTTTAGTATTTTCACAGTCGTATTTAGTATCGCGACCGACAATGTAGTAAATTATTTAATAAAAATAAAAAATTAAATTAAATTAAATTTAAAACTAAATATTTTTTATTTTATTTTAATATTTAGAAAATTAAAAATAATAAAATTAAATTGTTTTCTATAATTAGTTAAATCGTTTTTTTTTGTTGTGTTTTCGGTTTTATTGCGAAATGTTTAATGATAAAAAAATAAAATAAAAATAAAAAAAAATCAGTTGATCGGTGTACGCGAATTAAAATTAATTTATTTGTTTATTTGGTGACTTAATTAATCAGACACACAAAACTAAATTTAATTATAAATTTAAAACGTGACTTTAAAAAGTGCATGGTTTTTTTTTGTATATTGTATATAATATATAAATAAATATATATTTTTTATGTTAATAACAGACTGTATATGTATTTATATATACAATATTTATATAGATGTATGTGAAATTATATAAACAAATTTTTAAGTGAATTAAAAATAATAATATAAAATTAAAATAGTTAAAAATAAATAAAAATTATTAATAATTATTTTTATTAATATAAGTGAAATGGAAAATTCAATTAAAAACAAGTGTTTCAAAATGTTGGTGTAAATTTAATTAAAATAAAAAATTAAATTATAAATGAAAAGTGTGATAAAAAGAATAAGTTTCGGAAAAATTTATTATTCTGTGCAAAATGAATAAAAATTTTATAAAATTTTTTAGCTAAAAATTTTGGTTGTTTTCGTTGTATAATTTTGGAACCATGAATTTAACCGGTAATAATTAATATTTCAAGTTCATTAAAAATATAAAAAAAAAAAAAATATTGATTTTTCTATTTGGTGTATGCCATATACCATTTTTTTTGTTCGGAAAGGCCAGGAAATTATGTACAAATTTATGTTCGAATTCGAGTAAAAATGTTATGTGAATTTTTACTGTACTCATACATGATATAGAGTGTATATTAAGATAGTTGTGTATTAATTTGAGTTTAATTTTTTTTTATATAAGAAATCGTCGACACCAAGGTTATATTCTTATCAATACGAAGTACAAAAAAACAAAAAAAAACTAAAACAAAAATTATAATATATGTATACATGTTCTCTTGTGTTATTGTTTATCGCCGAGAGTCGCTTTCGAGCCAAATATGAATGAAATATATTATGCTGCTCGAAACTTATGTGCAAAAAAAAAATTCAACAAAATTTTCTTTTCCGGGCGTTAAGATGAATGAATGAAAATATAAACACAAAATTTATCACAGCGTTTTGGGTGTATAATATATAATATTTGTATGTTTGTGTGTGTGTGTGTCTGTATGTGTATGTTATCTATTACTATCGGTTTGATTTGGCCTATTCTATATGTTATTATAATATGCATACGTACTTTTGACCCCGTCGCATCTGTTTTATCTAATGCGCATGATTATAGAATAATTTTGACAGCTGCTGTATAAACGCATTAAACTACCGGCTACCAGGCTAATTATTTTTCCGACGGTATTAATATTTAATGGTTTTTCACCGTCGGCCGAAATACAAAAAAAAAAGTTTTGAATATACATCAATTTTTTTATATTTAAAAAATTTTTTTTTTTTAAATTTAAATATAATTATAAATTGTGCGTATGTATGCATGCTTATGGTATAGTGGAATTTTCCTATAAATGTTATATATTCAAATTATGATATTTTAATTCAAATTTTCGTTTCAATATAGAGATACTATAGTAGATCCCGGCAGAAAGTCAAAAAACGTATAGTTTAAAATTTCAAATGGTAGTTTAAAGTAATAAAGCTAACCTGAAATTTAATATGTTCAAGTCTTTGATTAGTACTTTTCTTATTGGGCTTACTTTAAACTGGTCATATTCATATAGGGCTTTGATATTTACACTATACTTTTAAAGCACTATACTTTAAAGGTGGTTGCCATTAACATGATCCCAGAAATAAAATCCCTCTAATTTTGAATGTCCCTAACTTTCAAAAACTTTAAAAATATTCTGTGGCTTCTGTGGTACTGAGCTTCATAGATTTAAATTGGCAATTCTCCAAACAGGATAGTTTCTTGTTTAGATAAATTCTTGAATTAGATAACTCAAATTGTTCTCTGACTATATTGTCACTTACTTCTAACATTTATCGCTATTTATATATGATGTAAATCTTAAGAAACCC
Source organism: Tipula confusa (assembly GCA_963556175.1). Lineage (NCBI taxonomy): Eukaryota > Metazoa > Arthropoda > Insecta > Diptera > Tipulidae > Tipula > Tipula confusa. The sequence continues at coordinate 59,729,269 of OY744477.1, read as the reverse complement.
ACATCATATCATAATAAATTTTACTAAACCCAGTAAATTTGTGCCAGATCTAACAAATAAATTTTAGTTGCCAAAAATAAAGAATTTTAGAAGTAAGTGTCAAAATAATGTGGGCTAAATCGCTCAGTTATACGATAATGGTCTTGTTAAGTTTATGCTCACAAATACATGAGTGACATTTGCATAAGCTTCAGTTTTAATCACAGTTTGTTTTTAGAGGGCGGTTTTTTGTTTTTAGCGAGCGGGCACCTAGTTTGGTTTGACAGCTCATTTTACGGTTTTTTTGTTCTAATTTGGGCTCTAATTTAGGCCTTTTATTTCTTTTGTTTTCTTTCCTAATTTAGTCCCTATGATTGGAGGACAGTCCTATCCGTTAGAATTCCACCACAGCATAGTTGGCTTGCCGTAGGAGGCGTTTAAATAAAGGTTGTCCCGCTGGGCTAACTATACGCGCATTCGTAAAAACTAAATTGTTAAAAATGTCAACAAAAGGATATACGGATACTGCCAAAATATAAACCTACCCCCGCTTATATTAAAGGACAGGCACTTTAGAATCGTTACGTGGAACTTGTAGTCACTTTTGATGTCACTGTTGATAATTGCATATGTAAGCTACGTTTACGCATGCCACTAGCCAACCTGCCCATGATTTGTGTTCATGCGCACACTGATGAGAGCCAACAAAAAGATAAAGACTTATTTTACTACACTTTGAATGATCTGTTGAGATCCATAACGGAGCACGACGTCAGAATATTGATTAGTGACTTTATTTTGGCGAACACATTCTTTCCTCATAAAAATATCTATTTGGAAACATGGACACACCCTCGTAAAACGTCCCGAAGTCAAATTCACCATGTTTTAATTTCTAAAGAAAAGTTTCGGGTCAAAGTGATCATCAATTGATCACTACAAAGCTAAAATGGCAGTTTTCGTACAAGTCAAGGATCACAGGAAATCGAAATTAACGTTTCAACTATGATGGTCTGATAAACGAAGATGAGAAAGTTACAATAACAGAATCTCGTTGGCAGTAGCATCATGGAAACCAACCCCTGGTGTAATGATGTCAACGCTCTATATGAGGTATTGGAAACTTTGGTTATTGGTGCTGCCCAGATGACTCTAGGTATGGTAAAAGTTAAACCCAGAATATACCTTTTAAAGAAGCGCGAATACGTTTTTCAATCGCAAGGAAGAACAAAGCGGTCCTTGCTATAGGAGAACCGCTAAGCGAATTTGTAGACGGAATTTTTACGCGTATGGGGTAATTTTTGAACCCTGGTACACAGAAATTTGTTTAGTATAGTGTTTAAACACTCTCAACTATAATTAAATAAATCGATTTTAATGCGATTTTTTGCATTTTGCGAATAAATCGTTTTGTAGCTGGCATTCCTAAACGGGATTAATATACTTTAAATCCGGTAAGTTTATATTTACGTTTTTATAAGGCTGGGTTACTTTTTACTCCGGTACACAGAGTGAAGGTTGAATGAATCACCGGACTGCATCATACCTTCAGACCTATCACTATCGCCACTATACGCCTGGGCTATCGACCAGGATGGAAACCTCAGTGTTAACATCGATGCAGTGCTCGATACATGGAAGAGCATTTCTCTGATTTACTGAGTGTTACAAAAAAGTGTTAAATACTATATTTGAAAGTTGTCAAATATAAACTGCGGAGATGTACATAGAAGACCCATCCTACGAGGAATTCACACTGGCCACGCATAGAGACAAAAAAACTGTTCTCCTGGGGTTGATTGCATTAATCTCGAGCTCTTGATATTCGGAGGGGAAACTTCGTGGCACTATCTGTTCGAACTTGTTCGATTAGTATGGCAAAGCGAAGTTACACCTGATGAATGGAAAGTGGCCGCGTTGTGTGTTATTCTTGAAAACGGAGTTCGCTCAAAATGCGAAAAATATCGTGGCATAGCTCTCCTTTGCACATCATACAAATTACTGTATTACATAGTATTGGAGAGAATCACGGCCCTTGAGACTTGGTCAGTTACTGATCAAGTTTTTTCGCTAAAGATGATTCTTTCTAAATATTACGAAACATCTCGTGACGTACGTCAGGTGTTCTTAGACAAATATGTGCGTTTATAAAAAAACGGCAGTAATGCAATCACAATGTTGTGTCAAAGTTGAGAACAAGCTATTAAAAACTTTTGCAATTAGCTCTGGTGTACGGCAAAGCGATGCTCTGTCCCCGACACTCTTTAATCTCATGTTAGAATCCATCTTTCATAAAAGTGAAACACCTCAGGACAACATCTTGTACGTCCAGCCAGGTTCTGGCATTTGCAGATGATATCTGTCTAATTGGGACTGAACGATTCTCGACTTCCGTTGGTCAGTGACAAGTTTCCAATACATCAGGTTCCTCGTCACGCATGATAACTGTGTGGGAGGGAATATTACAGCACGTCTTGTCGCTATAAACCCTGCTTTGTATGCCTTACATCTACTGCTAAACTCAAAAGCTAAAGCTAACCAACTGAAGTTGCACAAGGTGGTGATCAGATCCGTTGGAGGTTGAAAATAATGCGTTCGTCATATAATTCCCTCTACAAATCGAATAAATCACGCTTTATTTAACATGTTGCGTCGTCTTGTTAAAATCGCAAATTTGACACATTTATGTCATTCAATTGGGTAACAAAAAAGTCACTAATCATTGCTCTTTACCAGTTCTCATTTATGGTCCAACTATCTCAGCTCATACAACTCATCATAAATGAGTTCATTGATTCATTGTTGATGAAGTCATATAACCAAAAATGTGCCTCGTTGCTTAATAAAATCTTGTTATCACTGGATTTTGATTTTTTATAGTAAAATTGCACGATTTTCAAGCGTTGTGTTGGCATAAGTCTGTTCATGGTGAAATTTAAAACTAAAATGATGGTGCTTCATTCTCCAAATAAAATAAAGGCTGTATTACCTACAGTAAAGTTTGCTGTCAAACTTATAATGTGTAGATGTTTGTTAAAATGGAAGAACTATAAAAATTCAAAATCTTGATGAACCACCGAAACGTAAAAATTTTTAATAAGCTCCACAGTGGCAATCGCTCTAAGGTTGTTATATCAATGTTGCCAAAGCTTTTCTATTTTTAGAAACAGTAAAAGTTGTAAAAACGTTTTTTTGAACACACGATTTATAATTAAACTCCATAGAATGAGTTCGATTAGTTAAAACTGTACAAGTGTTCACGTTCCCTAAGTACTCGTATGTATGTCTCGTAATATTTATAAAACTCCTACTGTATATTGTATATACACATCCATACCACTTTTGCTTTTTATTCCTTATTCCACCCATAAAACTTATATTCCACATTTTCTTAACAATACGAATAATATAATCACGTGACCTAAATGACACGTGGTAAAAATTAAATATATGTTAAATTATGTAGAAAATAATATTGTATAAAACTTGTTTTTTTTTATATATTTTCTATGTTGTATTGTTATGCTAAAAACAATTTCATTTATTATTATTATTGTAATTACAAATTATTATTATTTTTTCTAAATTATAATCTAAATATGATGTACATAAATAAATAATTTCGAAATGATGTGCAGTCAAATTACTATCGTACTAAAACTCATTTATCATCATTCTGCGCATGTCGCCAGTGAAGTAGTTAAAAAATTTCAAATATGTGGGTGCCACCTGAGTACCAATCGTTTAAAACAAAACGAAAATTATAAATAGCGGTTAAATTATATTACATTTATAAAATATTTTAGAATATTGCAAATTATGTATTAAGATTTTGATTCGAAATTCGTAAATATTATGTAAAATTTGAAAGTTGTAAAAAAAAAATTATTTAACACGAAACTTAAATGGAATAACCGTTTAACTGACAAAACATCGCACTACAATTACAAGAAAATTAAATTGATATATATTTCAATACACTTAAAATTATGTCGTTGTTTCTCAGTAGAGTGGATTAATGGTTTGTTCGATATACCAATTATAAAAAAGACAAAAATTTTAATTCAATGCACCGATATCCACGATTTACTTATAGTTGTGCCTAAATCAAAAATATAAATAATAAAATATTTAAAGTGTCAGACTTGGCAAGGAATAAAAAATTAACTAAATATCTCAAATATTGCTAATAAAATTCACAATTACTTTTATTTTTGAAATTCAATTGTCATGAACAAAGTGATTCATTATCACAGTTTCAAATGTCTGGATCGTAATAAAGCTCTTGATTGGTTAGCAAATTATTTTAAAGTTCATGAAAAATACGTATCCTAACGGCAGTAAGTCAAAGAGACATTTCTGACAAAAAGAGAAAAAACGGATCGTCCAAATTAGGCAAGATGTTTAATCTGATTATTACAGGTCACGTTTGACACTTTACTGCTGATATCTTTTACAAGATCTTTCAGACCATATTTTTTAAAAATTGGAACTCAGAATCGCGGCATCAACAAAATTTTTTTTTCAGATAAAAAAAAAAATCTATCGTCAATTGATTTTTATTTTATGTTTTATATATGTCATCTGTTTTGGGGCCAAAGTTCGCCGAACTCTTTCACGGTTATTTTAATGTCCTAGTTTAAGCCGTCGCCAGTTAAATCAAAGATGTTCGAATTGAATATCCATCTGCACATTGCATTGCTCCAGCCAACCTGTACTGGTATGAACGATGGTTCAGCCCATGGTTTCTGTACTCCAACAGATGGTCATAGTTTTGTTCATCTTCATCACTGATCGCAATCCAAATAATAATACAAATAATTTTAAATTTGAATCAACGAAGTTAAAAGTTACAAAGTAGTGTATGTAATGTAATAATCAGGTGGATTAAGTTATTAATACTACCGCGGCACTGTCATAGCTTTGGCGTACTTAGTTATTGATAATATTTTATTTTTTTAGCCTAGGAACTATAAAATTAAAAATGGATTGAGCCGTCCTTCCGAGTAAAATCTCTACAAAGCCCAAAATTCGATTAACTGCAAGATCACTTTTCATGTAAAGTAATATTATTGAAAGTTACGATTTTCTAGAATTATTCGTAGTTTTATTTAGCACTAACACCAACGAAACCACGTGGTCATTTTGTGGTCCTATATCACATTTGATGATATAAACTGTGATAAAATGAAATAGTCTGTACTTAATCCGTACGCTTTATGGATGAATTATTGCACGTCGCTTATTGATTTGAATGAAGAAGACAATAATATTTGTTGTCTTACTTGCACTAGTACAAAAAACTAATTTTGTTGTCAACAGTATTTGCTGTCTTATACTTACATTAGTATAAAACACCGATTTTCTTGTCAACTTTTGACCTTTCCATTGATATATAAATATTCACATCAAACACGAATTTTGATTATAAATAAACTGATGCGTATTCAAATTATAGCTTAGAAATAACTAAAAACACTAAACTATCACATTTATTTAGATCCTATGTTTGGTTAAATAATTGTAAATATTACGCGACATTATTGTAATTCGTCTTGTTTCAAACAGAATTAAAATATTTACATATTTATTTAAATATGTCAATATTTTATTTGAATATTTTAATTGAAACAAGACGAATTACAAATGTCGCGAGTTTTGTCAATTTTATACAAATGAATAAAAAGTAATATGTTGACGTTTCTACATAACCTCAAAATTAATCATATGAAGGTTTTATTTGAAGTGCTATCTCATCTAGTGATATACAATAATTTTTATATGTTATTTTTTTTCTTATTTTATTATTTTATTATTAAATAAAATATTCAAAATAACGGGAAAAATTAACAAACACAAGGAATTAAATTTCAAAAGTATTGAAAATATATTATATCACTAGGAAGATAGCACTTCATAAAAAAGTTTCATAAAATTAATTTTGAGGTTATGTAGAAACGTCAACATATCACTTTTTATTCATCACGTTCTCCACAAAATTCATTGTGCAGGGTTAAGTTTGTAGAATTTGTTTGTTTACATTTTATCACCAAAAAATTCTACAAATGTGATATATAAGTGTGCTATAGCACCACAAAATGACCACCCTGTTTTTGTAATCTCACTACTAATTTTCTCTAATAATTTAAAGCCTATTGAAGCCGCCTGGTTTTTATGTGGTGTTATGCCATTTTAGGCAGAGTTTGGCATTAGGTAAACTTTCAATTTTTTTTTCGTCATACTTTCAAAGTGAAAATGGTTTTTCCAGAATGTTTTAATTCGCACGTTTTCAATGGATCTAAATTGGCACTTTTTCTAAATTGGCACTATCGCTAAAAATAATATCAACTGTATGATACAAAATGGAGATGGAAATATATTCAATATTGTTATAGACTATATTTTCATCTCTATTTTTGTTTGTACTTCTTATTTCGAATAAATGGTATAGGCTGTCTCATTTTCAAAATGCTAATTGGAAATTGCTATGCGAATTTAGCAAAAATTGGGAAAGAAAGCAAAAAAAAATAGAAAATAATTTGTCATTATACGTATTTTCTATATATGGTGCGCGATAGTGTCATGATAGCAAAATAATCAATCAACATTCAGCTATGCGGAAGTTATTATTGCATTGCTTCAATTAAAAGCTTATTTGTATGTTCTTACACATATTGGTGCGTTTTTATCGAAACGTATAATTACCATTACAATACTTTTTCTCTCCTCCATTCTATAATAGTTGTAATATAGTTTTGTATAATATACAATCTTATCAGGCACGGTCCACGCTAATTTCGCGCTCTGTGCAATTTTAGTGTTCGCGCCCACGGTTTTTCCAACGTTACACATCTATCATTTTACTAACACTATCAATATGGATTTTATAGAACAAATTTCGAAAGAACAAAACGCCCAAATTTTTGTAATAAGTCTATTTGGTTGATCAAAAGGTAACTCTTAGCAACTAGATCAGACTACTAGATCACTCGTATTTTTCTCGTAGCCATATAGTTATTAAGTCAGCTTTCAAAAGCGATTAGTATTTGTGAAAGCTCGGTTCAGTTCTTATAGTTTGTGGAAGCTCATTAACGAGAATTTGACATCTGTAAAATAGATAATTCGGCGAGCGAGTTGTACTTACAGTCGCTAAATAAAGTAAAAGACATTTTTGTTGACTGATTTTATATTGGGATTGAACTAGATTAGTGATGTTAGTTATGTTATTGCTAAAGATGTCGATGAAAAATGTGTTTACAAATCAGCGCTTATATTGTTGAGTATCACATATCCAAATTGTTTTATTTTTACATAAGCTAAACAATTAATATTTAAGTCGCCTATTTCTAATGACTAAGACTGTGTCCGAAACCCATGATACATATTTGTGAATACAAATTTTTGACATTTATTTGATAAAACCGAAGACACCCAAATTATCACGGTTAGTTGCTTTGATAATTTTTGACAAATACCAAAACTTTCCATAATAAAAGCCAAACTCATCGCGTAGCACACTCGCGGATATATACAATAAAACAAATAAAATTCACTACGTTTTTTTCGTTGCTATGACAATTTCATTAAACAATGCACACAATTAAATGTAATTTTTCCTAATTTTTTTTTATACATCACAAAAAGTAAATTTAAAAACATATAAGGCGGGGAAATATTCCAATCATTTATTATACTTTTCAGACATCGAACGTAATAATAAAACTGGGAATGTAGGGGAATATTTTTCAAATAAATGTCAACAATTTTATTCACAAATATTTATCATGGGTTTCGGACACAGTCTTAATAATACTTTAATAATAAATTCTCAAGAACACAAAAAAAAAATTAATCTGGGCATTTTTCATTGCAATATATATGGCAATTACTTTCTCATGGCAAAGCAATATGAAAATAATCATTAAATAATTTTTAGTTTTGTAGCTCGTTAATTTTGGATTAATCGAAATGAAATTGCCCTCTAATTGAACTTGAATTCGGTATTTTTTTTCAGAATTTTAATCGTCCTTTTCGTTCTCTGCTTCTAAAATGGTTAACTTGCAATGTCATTTTATATAACTGTCATTTAATGAGGGTTATTCGATGTCCAATGTATTCTGATTGTCAAATTTTGACATTGAAAATAAAGTCACAGCTCAAGCTAAAAAAAAAATCAAAAATGGCATTGCAAAAAGTCGGGCCCTATTTGTGAAAACTTTACGTAAACAAAAGAACAAGAGTCGTATTCAAATTAAATATGAATCTAGCTTCCGAATTCTGGTTTAATGCGAAATTACTCTATCCGAATCTAAAAGATGCCCGAGAGTAAAAGCTCACCGATTCTCGTTCGATGAGTAGGAAAATCAAACTCAGAATAAATTACAAATAAGGCCCACTTTTAAATCAGTGTGCACGATGATAAGGCAAAAATCTTGTGATAAAAACCAAATCAATGTTTTTCATTAAATGAATAAGCCAAATTCTCCCTCACCGTTCTCCCAATTCCTAAATGCTGGTTTTCAGAAATTGACCTCTAGGGCGGATTTTGATCTTTTTTTGGATTTTGGTTAACTTTAATTTTCGGATTATTTTTGGCCTATTCCTGCATACGATGCGGAATCACAAGTTTCAGATTCATATTTGATTTTGATCAGTTTCGAACGATTATTATTTAAAATCCAATACGAGTTTACTACATTCGTAACGTATCGCGTAATCAGCTGTTTTTGATTCGTTTTTCCCCTCCTTAAAAATTCAATTAAAATACCAATCTATGTGATCAATTTTTTACGTATCAAAAACAAAACAAATCACAAAATTAGGAGCAAAAATTACTGTAATATTTGTTCGTATTTATAAGAAAGGGTAAATCATAAAGGTAAAATTGAGATCTGTAAAACGTTTCAAAACCAAATATAACAAGATATATGAACCCTTATGATATAGGCAAAACTTAATAAATCAACTTGGTGCCCAATAATAACATCGATTCTCAAATGTTATGTCCAATTCAAATTTAAGATAATTTATAAAAGGCCAAAACTCAATTTGAGACCTTTTGATTTGAGACCAAATATTTATAAACTTTACAACACGAGTAATTAACAAGCGAAAATTTTTAAAAAATATTACAAAATATAAACAAGTAAATTAATCACTGTGCTCACGACATGTTTTTTTGTTTGGTGCACGACATTAATTAAAATTTTCGCGAAAAAAAAATTTGGAGGTGGTCACCAAATGAACACGCAATTCGGTCACCAGTGCAAGATGTAATTATTTAATTTCTATTTATTAATTTTTTTGTAAATTGCAAAAAATCGAACTCGGAACGCCGGCGTGATAAGCACCTATTTTAACCATCGCGATAATGGTGTACGTATAAATATATCGTATCCGCATTAACGATTTAAATCAATTTCCTGTCATAACGCGTGTCCAAAACAGTAAGTGAATTCGATTTTTTGAAAATTTTCCGTTCCTCTATGTATTATAAACTACTCGTATATATATAAATATAGATATTCAGCGTTTGTGTGTGTATATATCTTAATTTTTTTTTAACACCTTTTAGAAGATGATAAAAAAAATATTTCGCAAATAATTTAATTAAATAAATATTAAGAAAACATTTTTTTTTAATTTAATTAGCGCGTTTCAGACTCGCGCGACTTATTTATTTAAGAATTTTGTATTGTTGTATTTTTACAATATATAGATGTAACTCGATCAAAAGGTGTACATACTAAACGTGGACACGCAATTTAGATCAACCTATGTATGAATGAATATGTTTTCGAAATATTATGTTCCGGAGCAATAGACAGTTTATTGATATACATAATTTCTAAATTTAGAGAAACCTTTGGATTGGCTATGGGAACGGATCTTATGAACTATAGAAAAATGCCACTATTTTACCAATTCCACATATTTTCTAGTCCTAATCTCGAATTGCTTTACTGTGTACCACCGAGATCTGAGCTAATTTTCCGTAGTTTAACGGTTGAGTGCTCGAAAAGCGGTAATTTAGTGATCACTCTCACTCAATAAAAAATAGGTTTGCAAAATAACGAAATCTAGGCAAATAAAAAAGTTAATTATTCTTTAAAGTTTATCTATCTGCTGCTTACATGTAGATTAATTAAACCGCCGTTTTATTACCAGGTCGGCTCTTTTAATTTATTTCAGAAGGATATTTTGTACGAGCTATATAAAACGAGCAGCATCATAAATATACAAATAATGGTTATTACGATTATAGTTCTATAATATCTCTTTTATTCAATTCAGCGAAACAAAGTAGCTAACCATATCTGTCCAGTTAGATGTATTTCCGATAACTTTTCTAATTAATTTTACTAAAATCAACAAAATCATCTATTTGCTCCGAATAAATATTAAAGCTCAGAACCTCTGAACTACATATTTAAACAAATATGTATACGGCTTCCCAAGACTATTTTGGCGTATCAATCAGGATTTTTAGAAGCATGGCTTCATTAAATCCTGTAAATAAATATTTTATGAATTGCGATCATAACATTGAATTCAAAAATTTATATTCCGATGGTTTATTAAAAAAGAAAATCTACGTCACTTTCACTTTTCATATGTTCACTATCGATATTATTTTCATTCGATACGTTGTATTCGTGAGGTATAATTCAGTAGAGTGATTTTAAATTAAACACATGTATTCTTTACTACGTTAAAACGCGGAAAAGACTATTTATTTTGACATCAAATAAGTCTAAGATAGCAGATACATTAAATAAAGCCGAGGTTACACTACATATATTTTCTTTACAACACCTGCATTAAAATTAAAATACAAAATTTTATTTTAATATACTATAAATTTAACCCCGTACCTTTGACACAATATTTATGTTTTGCTGCAGGTATAAAAAAAATGCGACCATTGTCAGTTAGTTGAAAATTAATTTTCACAGTAGCATTATAGATGTTATCCCTTATGAAATGATACCTAATTATAATTCATATATTCGCCACCAGATTATCCGTTCCATTTGAGTTTCGACCATTTCGACTTTGTGTTTATAAAATTAATAAATACTTCTCTTGAATAATCGTCAATCAAAGTATCCAGAAATATCTAGAACCTCAAAATGGTATATTCTCCATTGATCCACAAACACCTGTATGAATCTTATCTAAAAAAAATGGTTGCTCTTTTTACCTTGGCTTTAAATAGTAAACAAGTTTGCATTGCTTTAATGCATAATTTACATAATAAATACTATCTTTAACCGTATCCACATTCCCGACTTTCTATGCCAGGCTACGAGATCTAATTTTGTTTTACCCAACAATCTACAACTTACAATGGCTATTGGTAATTTATATACCCGATCAATTAACATTGCTCTGACTAACAGCTAATTATTTTTATTAGAAATTGAGCAGCCACTTTCATAAAAAAATACACTACTTTCCACTGTGAGTAATTTTTGATACCAGTCCTGAAACGTAGAACACATCTTAAAGTATTAATTGATTGTTTTCAATTGCTATGTTTACGTCACCAATACACTCAACACCTCTTTTTTCATTTTTTGGCCACACATATTTGTTTTGATGTTGATTTTTTTTTTTTGCGATGCACCACTATCCAAAAACCAAGATTCGTCTGATTTTCCTGATGCCAAAAACGCCGTACATAATGCGTTGTCAAAATTGCACTTTTTATTTTTATCAAGAAATTTTTTATTTTTGTGCCAACACTGAAATCTTTTATGGCTGTTTTTGCCACAACCTTGATATTTAATTAGCTTTGGTTTTTCAGGTTGCTTCCCCAAAAAAGCTTGCGACAAAGTTTCTCCGTTTCCCGAAGGCAATTCGAATAAACGTGATTAAAAGAATCACTGCAGTAATTTTGATTCCACTTGATTCAATACCAATTATAGATGGTTTGTATTCACTTGTCAATCCAGGAGGTAAGAATGATCCTACATATTCCTCGGTAATTTCAAATCCAATAACATTTAATTTATTGGCAGTTAAAATAATTTTGGAAATAAAGTCCTCCATTCCATAAGAATTTTTTTGTCACTCTATTACTTATTTTTTGCACAATATAAATCATGTTTTCCAAAAGAGGCTGCAATTAATTGCCACAAAATTGATTGAATATTTCTGTTGTTCGAAATAACTACCAACATTAATGATGTTCGTTGCTTAAAGCGTGTCCGAATTCGTTCTAAATCGACTATTCTAAAATAGACTTATTATTTTTACGCAAGAGGCAGCACCTTCAGCTAAAGTCTAGTGGTCGAGTAGACTAAATCACTGTAATTTATTTTTTCTAGGACTAACAAACAAATAGTTTTTTTAAAAATATATTTATGATATTTTTGTGATATAAATTCGCAAAACATTATTATACGAGAAACCTATACTAACAAAATTATTATCAATTTTATAAACACCAGATTAGATAATGACAGATGGTGTACAAATTGCAAATTTTACAACAAAAAAGATTCTTAAAAATAAGATACATATACTATAAATTCGAACGTGAATAAATCCAAAGTGAATCGTGGCATTATGGATATAAATTAAAAAATTGTGCTTTAATATCAATTCTGTTAACAACCATCTATTCCTGACTTTTCTCTATACGCATTTGCCATCAGACTAAACATTTGCTTGTACATTTCATTGGATAGCTATTTCAATGATAGTACAAAGCTTTTAGATAGATAGTATTGATGTATAGTCCTTAAATTGCTCTTTATAATAGAACTTATATCCTCACTGGATCAACATATTTTATTAATTGTACTACAGTTGGATTATAAAATGCCAACAAATAACAAGCCGAAGTAATTGCAAGTAATTGCAGTTAAACATACCTTTCAATCCGGCATGACAATTGTCATATAATATTTTTATTAATTTTGGTAACAAAGTTTTGGAATTTTACAAAATTTACTGATTATCAGCGCTGACAAATTAGTTAACGAAAACTCATTAAATGCTAAGTTTAGACGTTAAAAATGCCTAAAGATGATGAATTTTTTTATATTTCACCTTTATACAAATATAAGTCCAGTAATTTAGTTTAAATGTCATTCATCAATGAAAATCATTTAAGTTTAGTCGATATAGAACGAATTCGGACGCACTCTTAGTATATTTATATTCGCACTCGATATTCACAAAATATGTTGTATATATATTAAACTCTTTGACAGACAATTAGCGGTATAATCAAATTTAAAAAGGTAGAATTGTTCTGTGCGTTGTAGAAATCATAAATACATAAATCCATTTTGTTTGTAGTTTGGGCCCAAATTTATAATTTTTTTTTATATAGACCTTGCGCATACTCAGCTAAAAATGGCTGAGATATGGCTAACTTTTAAAAAGTAGAAAATGGCGTGAAAGCATTATGTAGTGACATATTAAAATGAATTTTTAAATTTAAACGCTTGTGTTAACTTAGCGCGTACTATAAAGATATTTTTATAAATTATGCCACGACATCTATATATGAATAGAAATAACCCTCGGACCAATAAAAATGCAACTCGTGGTTACCATTTAATTATTATTTAGAATATGTATTTCCGGTTATTAAAACTTTCTTTTATTCTTGTGAGCCCGATCAATCGAGTTGTAGATATCAAATTATCAGCCTGATCATTCGACCATAAAATCATTCGAGTGGGCCTTGCGTTTACAAGGATTTTCCGTTCACGGTATAACGAAAAGAAGATTCATAAAAACATTGGTTAGAAGTGAGACAATTCAACAGCCAGTACTCCGCTTTTGTACGTTTTTTTGTAATTCTCATGCGTACGAATTATTAAACCGGAACGTATTAATATTCGTTTTTGTGTTCGTACATGCGCACTGTATTTGCGCATGTTGTTTACATTTTTTTTGTTAGTTTTTTTCGGTACATCATTTTTGAAATATTCGTGCGCATCTAAAGTTTTAGTTGTGTTTTTAAATACACAAATACTTATTTATATTATAAAATAAAATTACCTTAAATTTTGTAAAATTTTAAGTAATTTGTTATTTACCAAGTTAAAAAATAAATTTGGTTCATTTGTTTCGATGAGAATACAAAACGATTTCTTGTTAGAATTGTTAAACGTAATATAATGTAGCTTGTGTTTGTGTGAGTTTATATGCGCAGTACTCATTCTGTTTACTTTTTTTTTTTTTGATGAATGATGACATTTTAAAACTTGATTTTGTGACTTGATTTTTGATTTTGAAACTTAAATTTGTGAATACTTACCATTTTGAAATATAAATTTTATTCTCTGTTCGAATTTCGAACAAAATAATATAGTTCCGGGAAAATAATACTCTTGCGTTTACCGATTTCAACCGCTTCGACATTTACGCTTTATTGAAACAACATTTAGGCGTAATTAACATGAGAATTAAATTGACACATTAAAATAAAATTGAATCACACAATAATAAATATGTATATTAAATGTGATAAAAAATATGGGAAAATATGATAAAAAATATCACTATTATCTACGTCAAATTGGTTCAGCGCTAACTTCATATCGTTATATATTACGTCAAACCCGACCGAACAACCAATTTTGAAAAATGAAATTATTATTTGGTTTTACACGTCAAACTTAAAAATCTAATATTACAAATTTTTTCTTTTTTATATCAGTTGAATGATAATATAGGGATAGTGAAATTGTTGATAAATCTAATTACTTATACTGTAGAAGATAAAAGGTCGTGAATTCCGCAAATGTTATTGAAAATTTCACGGACGAACCATTTCGATGCGAATTTAGATTGTCCGGGAAATACATTACAATTATCATTATATAATTTTTGACATTTGCTGTTTGGTTTGGTATTTTCTACATACTAATACTCATATCCTTAAGTTTATAAATAATGCGACCATAAACCGAGTTTACATAATTTGTATATTCTATTCATAAAGTAAAAAAAACGAAAAAATTTTGACAGCCACAACCAAAAAATATCTTGATTTTTTCTGTGATAAATGAGTGCGTTTTATGCAAAACGTGATACAAAATATCATGATAATTTTTTTCAGATTGTGACCGACCGAACACTAGGACTGTATACGTATATGAAATTTTCAATTCTCTTGCGTTAGAATGCATGAAAAAACGAACAAAATCGGGGTACAGATATTGAAATATAAAAAGTGTAGCCTTTCTATATTGATGAATAGAACAGTATAAACAATCGTTGTCATATCAACGACAGTGTACACTTTACCAATGGAAACTTCTTTAATCTCGGGACTCGTATATATATTGAAGTGACTTTTGCGGCATAGATGACAGTAGAATTATAGTATTAGGGAAGCTAGCCGAGTTTTATTTGCGTGCTTTTGATATATGGTTGTGTCGACGACCGATGGGGAACATTTAAACATCTGACACCATTTATATACATTAACAATGCTATATACAATCTTGCATTGCAAAATTTATTTTCTAAACTAGTTACCAATAGCTATTTAGTATACCTATTTAGTAAGGAAAATAGAAATTTTAAGAAACCACATACGTTACATTATGCGTAAAGAACTTAAAAATCTAAAAATATTTAGTATCGAAATACCTTTTCTTATACCACTATATCGTCTTTTCTGATGAGATAAACGTCGTAATCAGCTCTTTATAAAATATGCTGCCTCCCAATTGTGTGATTAGAGCAAGTAAAGATATATTAATAGTGCTCCAAAGATTAATTATACAAGGCAATTTGTAAAAGCTTATATAATCAAACAGCTGTCCGATGTGACGATTTATTTGATTCCGGTGATATTCACAAATTAAAAAAGTATATTAAATGGATATATATATATATATATATATATATATATATATATATATATATATATATATATATATATATATATATATATATATATATATATAAATAAATGACCTGTTTTCCGCGCTCATCGATCGAAAAAAGCGTACACATTCACACATTTACTATCCATACAAAAGTTTGGCTCTATATATTTTATGTTCGTTTTCGATTTGGTTTAGTTTTTCTATATACTCACACATACATTTAAACATTCATCCATACCCAACACAGAAAATGAAAATTTTTTAAGTTGAATTTCCATCAAGGCCATTACCATCCAACTATAATAAATACTTGTATACAAAGTTTCAAAAAAGCTCTCTCCATTCTCTCTTTATGTGTATAGTCGATTCGAATATCAACTTTGGAAAATTGTATTTTCCCCTTTTATTTTGTTGTTGTTGAACCATCGTATGTATTGTTGTATAGTGTAATATTAGTAACAGTTTTTCATTTTGTTATTATTATATTATTCGTGTGTTAATAGGTTTACTTGTATGTCGTCTGTTTCGATATATTTTCATATTGCATAAAATTTTAATAAGTTTCAATATCATGTTCAATAACGATAGAAAACCTTAGTTTTATTATAAATACCTCATAAATAAAAAAAATTGTTGTTGGTATTGTCAAATCGATATCACTGCAAAACAAAAAGTATGATATGGTTCCGTGACTTGAAGCGAATACAATTTGCACATTGTAGAATGGTAAACTGTTTTTTTTTGTTTTTGCAAATATATTATGAAAGTCTCGTGTAATCAATATTGGCATCATAGGTTGTTGTACATAATAAATTTGATGAACCAATAAAATTTAGGTCAATTATCAATTTTATTAGTTTTTCCGACAAAACTTGTCGGAAAATTATATCCATATATATATATATATATATATATTTGCAAAAAACTAAGGCACACCCAAAATGTATATGCTCGTAAAACAATAAAAATTTATTTGGCCTTTTTGTTTTGGTACACACACACACAGGCATATATACACACACACAACATACGTAGTTTTTGGTGTTATCTAAATTTACAAATTAATTTTCTAAATTAGAAAAATACGGCATCACACAGTATACAACTATAGCGAACACAACTTACAAATGGGAGACAATTTGTGTGTACTGTGCTGTGCGAAAAGAAAAATGGGAAATTTAATTTGAATGACTTTATCGAGAAGTCAATCGGTCTTGAAAGTTTTGTATTTTTTTTTTCCATTCGTTTTCTAATGTAGGACAAACTAATTTTGTTAAAATATTCTATCAGTTTTTAGACGTCGTCATCAAACTAATCAACATCTATTTGTATATGGCGGTGTCATAATGGTTTCTTCAAATTTCTGTCAACAATCGGGATCCTTAGGATCCTTTCCTAAGGATATCATCCTTTCCTCATTATCAATTCCCTGAAATCGATGCTCTCCAAGTTTCTTGGAGAGCATCTATTTTCAAATGTTACTTTTTTATGCCTGGTTTTATTTACGTTTCACATGCTAATCCTTAAATAATTGTATTTGATAGGAACCATTTAAAGAGGACTTCCTTCAAATGGTTCCTCGCCCATATAGTAATTAAAAGTTCTTTAAAGAAAGTGCTTTCAAATTGACTGCCTTGGTCAGACGTATTTTCGAGTCGAATCCCAAGAGTCATCTGATTCGTAAAAAAGATCCTAATATTTATAAATCGAGCGCAGTATGACAAATAGTATTAGCTACAATGTTGCTTGCGTCTCTCTGCCGTGGATAAAGCTCTGACTTGGACGTGATTTCTGTGGTCAATGGATTGAAACATATATACATTGCTTCCAAGCGTTATATATAGCCAGTATAGTTCTCGATCGAAAGCAGAATAATTTTGTTCGGACGGGGAAAGCTTTTTGGATAAGAAAAAAGAGGTTTCCAACTTCTAACATGTTGCTGCTCCAATACAGCATCCACAGCTATACTAGAAATAAGTGCTAATATAAGTAGCGATCCTTGTAACAAAGGATCAGTTAGAAGAATAGCATAAGTGCGTCCAACTTTAGTGGTTTTTAATGCTGCTTCATAACCGGGCTTATTAAATTCAAAAATTCCATCTGCAAAGTCACTAATATTAGTCGATTTAAAGAGATTTTCTATTCTTTGAAACATATTAATCGAACTGAGTTTAGCGGTTGGTACTTGTGTAAAATTTGTCAGTTGTATCGATCGACTTCTTGCTAGGTTTTACACATTTATTTATTGTGTTGTTGCGTAATATGGATGCCGATGTTCGTTGACTGTTGTTATTGGTCCAACTGTGGTTTATTTGCTAGTAATTACGTCCTGTTGTGTATGTACTCACTCGGCGTCACAAAACTGACTCCAATACTTTAAGCATTTTGTATATGCCTGGATTTAATTTCCAGTTTTGAAAGATTTGACCCAGTTACAGACAGTCAAGTGATCGGCACCTAGCAAAGTAACTCCCATACACATTACTTTATACATAATTTCCTATAAAATCAATGTACCATTCAACCAACTCCGATCAAACCACCTCAACTTGATTTCCAAAACTCTGAAAGTATATGCCAACAGAAACTAAAAACAAAACAGATACCTTGCTTAAAGGCTCTAATGCTGTGCAAATTCTAATTGACCACTGCTATTTTATAACAAAATCACGTCTCTCTTTTTAGCAATTATCTTTTAAAAAAAAATGAAAAATAAAATAAATAACAACAAAGAAATGTGATTAATGTTTTCATTTGATAATTATTTTAACTTTCTTTTTTTATTTTATATTAAAAATAAAAAAATAGCAACAAAAAAAGCAACTGATAAATTGTAACTGATAAGATATATATAAATTATTTCACATATTAAAGAGCATAACACTAAAAATCACATCATACATAAATTGCATACGCAATTTTTTTGTATTTTTGTTCCATCTATGAACGAGTGACGGCACCCAACTGACATTTATATTATAGTATCATGTTGTGCTTCCACTCTCTCTTGCGCTCTCGACTCGTTATAATTGTAATAATCGTATACATACATAAAATTAACATTTATGATAACGTTTTTAGATTTTTTTTTGTTGTTTTATTTCTAATCGGTTGATTAATTTTATGTCATAATGCTGTATCATGTCAAAGTAATAATTAATGATTAATAATGTATATGTTCAGGTTTACAGTATGTTCTATAATTTATATGGCACCCAACCATCATTTTTTTTTAATCGTGCTTTAGTATTATAATCAAGAATCATGTAACTGCTTGTTATATATATATATATATATATATATATATATATATATATATATATATATATATATATATATATATATATATATATATATATATATATTTGTGTGTGTAGGTATTCTTATAGTCTTTTGGGGGTATCATAAAAATGACACCAGAAATATTATAATAATCATAATAATGAGACACTGAGGTTGTAAAAAAAATGTCATAATTTTTTTTTTTTACTTTTTCGTGTTTGAATATATAAATAGAAAACCGTGGCGTTTCCACAAAAAAAATGCGATATGAAGAATGAGGATAATCTAAATTATAACGAAAATATAATGGGAGAAAGGACATTCATGAGAAAAGTATAAAAATTCCCCCGTCGCTTGAATAATTTGGTTAGTTTTTAATTTTTTTTTTTTTCATTTAAAGCTGTCCATAGTGTATATCTTGAACTTTGGGAGAGGACACGTGTGTATGTGTGTATTTTTTTTAACATTGTTGAAAATTTTCCCATTACAAAATTTTTTAAAAAGGATTAAAATCGTTTATCATGTTTTTATATATTAAATTTCCCAAAAGATGAGCAATTCATATATGCTGGGAAATTTTACAGTAATAAAAATTGCTGCACAGTAAATTGTGTCGCTTATTGTTATTTGCACATCACCTCATCAAATGAGCCATAAAATGAACAAACGAAAAATTTTAAATAATCCAATTACCCTTCAAACAAAAATACATAAAAAATATGTAAAAATATAGGTCCCTATGGTTGGCGGGGGGCACTCGCGTGTCTCGCTAATTACAGATTAATGATATTCTTTGTGAGTCGTAGAAGGCGACTTAACGGTTGGATTGCTGGACTAATCTAGTGATCATAATATAAAAGGATGTTTTTAATTTCAAAGCAGTCGATTATCATTTTACATGTATAGTAGGCGTTGAGGTCGAAGTAGACCTCACAGTAGAGCAGGAATGTAGAGCACAGCAGAGCACTTCTTTTAGGTGGAGGGATCAAATGGAACTACAGGGTAATATAGTTTTCCCAAAGTACTGCTTTGGCAATATTTCTTAAGGTTAGAGTTAGCGTTTTTTTTTTTCAAATAAAATTTGATTTAATATTTAAAAGAACCATTAGCTGTTCTTCCCATAACATAGAGCCATATCATCAGCAACAGCTGTGGCACGTCCTTTTTTTTTAAGATCAGTTTTAAAGTTGGAGACCAAAATAAATGATGATGAGCTTCAAGTAGTTTTTAAGGTTTCATTTAACAATTTTAAAACCAGCTGGAAATGCACCGCTGTTCAAACAAAGATTACTAACGTCCTCCTACAACAAGGTAAAAGATTTTTAGAAAAATTATGGTAAACCTATTTTCATGGTTTATGAAAACCTTGAAGGCACTTTTACTAATAGATAATGCGTTCAAACAGTGGTTCTACCTTCAAACACTACTTCATTAATCTATCATTTGGATCAAGGTATTATTTATACACTTATTACATCAGAGGGTTGTTCATTTCATTTTAGTGTTCAATACATTTTTAAAATGTAATTGATACTCTAAAGTTAATCTTATGATTTAAAAAAATAATTTAACACTGAAATCAAATGAAACAACCGTTAAACTGACAAAATACGTCCTCTATTGGAAATCATATCTTTATCGCTAAAACTTACAACATTAATTCATATCAGAAAAATATATTACCATCATCAGTTGTAATTGAAAAATCGAATCAATTAGTATTAATTATTTTACGCTAAGAAAATTACAAGAAGGTAAGCCGAAAACTTGGATTCATTTTTCTTGATTTTGATGTCTCTTAAGTTATAAATTCAGAAAGGAACTGCAAAATTGCTTATCTCTATAGATAAGGAAATTTAAAACGGCCTTATTAGGAAAGAGACACTAAGCAAGATTGCAGATTTTTTTGAAGCATCTGTCATTTTGAATTTTTAGTAAAGCAATTACATAACTATTTTAACAATGCAGTCGGATTGCTAATACAGTAAGAGCCAGCGATGGCTTGTAAATACCAAATATTTTTTTTCGTTTTTGTGTAAAAATATATGTTCATCCCTCTCGACTAGCTAAACAAAGTTTATTTCGATTCATATACAATTTACGGGTAAATTTTACCTTTAACATAGTACAAGTAAAACACCAACATAAAAATTTGTTCAAGACTTTGTATCATATCATTATTATTATTATGAAAATTAAGGGTTCAAGGGTTGTTCTCTATACAATACTATAATAATATACATATACACACTCTCACACAATTGTATATGTGTGTAGAATCTGGGTTAAGGTCAACTACTAAATAAATATGTACAGCACATAATGAGAAAGAGAGGGTGGTTAGGTTTAGTTTATTTTCTTTACACAAAGTAAAATATTATGACTATTGCCCATGGTAGTACGTCATCATCATTATTATAGATATTCCATCATTATGTTACAATAATTGTATGTATATACATAACAAGCTGAATTTAAAAAAAAAAAGCCTTTAGTGTTGGGTACATACTGCTTTAATTATTATGATGTGTTTTTTTTGCTGATAACCATAATTGATGATTAAATAATCACAAAATAGTGAAAAAAAGGGTTGCATGATGTTATCCTTCCCGTAATGTAATGGTGCACGTACATAAAATATAGGATTAAATAAAATAAAGGAAGATAATTTAATCATGTGTGGAATTGCTTGCTCAAGTGTTTTCTGTTTTATTTTCTAGGGAATTACACTTTTTATCCATAATATTATTTATTATGTGTAATGATATGGCTGATTAATGTGTGTGTGCGTACAAAGATATATATTTACCATATTTAAAATAAAAAGGACATTAATCTTTCCCTTTAAAAAAAAAATCGTTTTAAAGACAAATAAAATGGATATGTTAGCTTTACATACATATACTTGTTTATGCAATTATGTTCTGAATTATAATTTCCAATTCAAATTTTTTTTATCGGTTTAACATATAGAATTATGTACATACATAATGTCACCATTTTGATTTTCATCGAATTATTACAATTTATGTTCATTTTTAATGAGTTTTATGAAAACTTATGATTTAACCTCGTTTTGTGATATTCTTTTGACCTGACATAAGTCGTTGAAAGATTTAAGTTTCTTGTATATAAAGGAAAGAAATGTAGCCAAATTGTCAAGTTCTTTTAATTACTTTACAGTAAATTTTACTTTCGGCTATGTCTCTAATTCAATTAAACAAAATTCTTCTAATGTAATTAAAAGAAATTCCAATTGATCATTCACCTCTCAATACACACAAAACTCTAAAATAATATATACATTACAGATTCAAAAACAATTATTTATCACGAAATGTATATTAAATAATCGTTATACCGACAAAACTTGTCTTTGTAATAAAAAAAAACTGATTGATAAGCAAACATTTGGTGAGTTATGCTGGATTTACATGCCGGTATCTGAAAAACAAATCAAGGCACTAAATTAAAAATTATGTTAAAATTGAAATAAGAACATAAATTGCATTAACATTTGATTTTATTTGTGTGGGTGACCAAAACATAGTTATTTAACTAATTATATACATGTGTTGTCATTTTTTTATATTTTTGGTACAAAAAGTAAAATTTTTTATCTTGTAAAAATCAAGATCATCTTTTTTATAACCGTTTTGGGTTTGGATCTCGGGTTTCATTTTTTTATTTTAACAAGAAGAAATTTTTTCTCGGTTTTAGCCGATTTACATTCAACGATTTTTTGAAGAAGAAGTTGGTTTTGTAATTAATTTTGTAAAATTGAAATAAAAACAAAAATTGCAATAAAATTTGGATTTTATTTGTGTGAGTACCCAAAAACATGTATATTAAACTAATTTTATTCGTGTATTGTCATCTTTTTATTTGTTTTCTACAAAAAATTAAAACTTTCCATCTTGTAAAAATCAAGATCATCATTTTTATAACAGTTTTTGGGTTTCGATCTCGGGTTCCATCTTTTATTTTTACAAAAAAAATTTTTTCTTGGTTTGGCTTGCGATTTTTTTTAATATAGTGTCGGTTTTTCCAAGATGAAAAATTTGTTGAATGTAAATCGGCAATAAATCAGCTACTAATCAACAAAATAACAGTAAATGTTTATAAATTACAGATTTAAAAAAAAAAACATATTTAAAACGAAAATTAAATGAAATAACTGTTATATATTTGAATTTATTTAAATTATTAAAAATTCTCGTAACAAGCATAAAATCTGCTTAAAAATACTCATACATTTTAACAATTATTTTTATTGCATAAAAATAAAATAAGTTAGCCCACAAACTAATGAAATTGTTCATTGAATTAGAGTTATAGTGATCCTATCGCCATTATAAATTATGCCGCGTCTCTAAGGAAAGAATTTTTGACCTGTTTGTTACGAATTGGTATATTTAATACTGCTTGCATTATGTTAATATAAGTTTCGGCTACGTGAAGATTTGACGACATCTAGAACATGGCTATGTTCCAGGCATCTCGTATGGTTAAGATATTTAAATACAGTAAATAAAGTGGCTTACCATTATACTATCATATTCTTATCATACTTTAAAATGCGTACAATTTTCCTAACATTTTCTTTTCTTTTTTTTGTTATTTTAGGCCAATTTATGCCGTTAAATTAACAGCGAACACTTTAAATATATAATCATTGAAGTATATCACCGTCCATTTTCAACAAACTAAACTAAACCAAATACAAATAAAATTAATATTTTAAACCAGGATAAAAATAAAAGAAAAAGGCGGAGGAAAAACGAAAAGAAAGAAAATTAAGATTCCTGCATCAAATAAACATTTTATATATTTATAATATTAGAAAAACTGATAAAAGGAAAATATATTATTATATAAGGACCGTCTGTATACAACATACTCATTCAAACACATACACACGTAATTAAACTTTAAACAAAAAGGATTCCATTTTTGTGTTACGTGGAAGGTACATTATACACTAGTGAAAAACGGAAGATAGAAAATTTAAGTAAAAAGGATTTTTTCTTTTCGTCCTCTCATGTTCGATTACATAATTTTTTTATCTAAAAATATACATAAGTAAACAAAAAAAAAAACTAAAACATTTTTGACCCCTACGTTAACTATTTAAAACTGTCAAGATTGCGGCCATGGGTAGAAAGAAAATTCAAATTTCTAAGATTACGGACGAACGGAATAGACAGGTAAGTGTTTTTTTTTATTCTACATATAAAATTTATGTATGTTGTATCGTAGAGATCCACGTGTTTTACAATTTTTTTGAGATCGCCCACACAGCACACTTTTATATTTATAATATGTACCTTACAAATGTGTGTGACAGTCGCATTTAGCACTGCATATTTATATAAACATACATACACTATGTATATGGTTTCACTGTGTTTTCCAAAACAGAAACAAACAAAAAAAAAAAAAGAAAAAACGAATATGACATTTTTCTAAGAAATGGGAAAATTTATTTATTTTGACACATAATATAAATACAATTTAAACCCTTTTCATTTTTATTTTTTGGAGGCCCCTAAAATTCACAAACACCAACATCGTATATCAATCTTAATATTTGTGAAAGGTTAATTTAAAATTTTCTATTTTTCACAAAAATTCATGATTGATGTTTTTGTTTTATGTTTAAATTTTTAATTTATACTTTACATACCAGATGTCTCTGCTTATATGTGAATAAAGAAATAATTCACGTGACTTTTTGTTTTATTTCAATTATCATAGATTGAAATCAAATAATAGAAAGATTTATGTCGTATAAACATATATTTACGAAGCTATGTTGTATTATATCCATAATTCAATTTAAATTGATTTTTTTTTTTTTTTTTGATTTTTTTGTGTACTAGAAAATGTAAAAATACATTTCGTATTTATTTCGAACATACTGTGCACGATTTGTAGATTGGATTGGTTGTCAATTGTCATATCTTTACAATAATTCAATCAGAGATGTCGTTGGCGCAAAAATGTCATAAAAAATAATCGACAGGATTTTAGAATCAAATATGGTTCAGCTTAATATTTTTTTTTTAATATTTGGCTCCAAGCTTGAATTCTTACTGGATTTCGCAATTAAAACACAATTTCTTTTTAGGCCCGGAATAATAATTTATTTCACTTTAAAAATGTTTACAGTTCACTTTCATCTCCAGGAATAGACGCAAAAAAAATGGACTAAGGGCTTTCTTCAAAGGTTTGTTGACATCCAAGTGTGCTCCAGATCTTCCATTGTGTATTTCCTGCAGAACCTTCAGTAGTCGGTTTGTTGGTAGTACCATCTGATTTTTTGATGGTTCTGCAGTCAGCTCACGACTCCCAGTGTCGTATGGGCAACCTATCTGCTTTGCAAGACTCCTCTTGGCCACTTGTCCTTCTGGTTCCTTAAATTACATCAGAAAGCTGAACAACGCATGGTAGGTTCGTAGAAGAAACTCTTGTACGTACAGTTATTTGTTGAAATGTTTCACACTTTCCACCACTTTTCTCGGTTTCGATAGTGCTTGACTGTATTATGCTATTACTCGTTCTATTCCATTTTGTTTTTGTGCGAGTCCTGCTCCTATTGCGGCTTTGCTAAAGTAAAATTTGGTGAACTGCACGGATTATTGAGTTGCTCAATCAATCCATCACGCGGAATTTTGTTAATCAGCTCTTCCCTCTCTTCTTGTTTTGCTAGGACGATACGTATTGGTATTTGTCAGTTGCATGACCTGTGTCAATACGACGTAGCATGATATCACTTTTTCCAAACTATTCGTGGTTGATGGCAAATCCATCATAAACGATTTTACTGACACTTTGCGATATAGCCTTCGATATTACCAATCTTTTTTATGGAGTTTGTGGATGAGCTTATTCTACTATTCCCATCTTACTTTCCCCAGAATTATCGGCTATCCTGACATATATAATCTTTCGCAGATTGGTGTCATCCAGCCTTTCTTCAGTGATTGTTCTTATTGTGATGGCTGTGATTTATTTGTAAGTGTGTACTTGCACATTCCGCCGGTATAGCACATTGTTCTTCAAATCGAGGGTGATTTAGTGTTGAGTTATAAAGTCTAGGCCTTCGTTAGTCTGGGAAAACTAGAAATCTAGGAACGGAAGGAAACATTCTCCTTTTACTGCTGCAACGTCACCGTTCGCTGTTCTTGAATTATATCGGACTATTTACTCAACTTGATCTTCAGGCACCATGCCAGGACATACTATTGATCTGGATGCTCCAGTATCTAGCGTAAATGTACATTGTTCTTCCGTTAATACGCCGTCAACAACTTAATTGTTGTCGTCTTTCCGAATTTTGCTAATTAGTGTATTGCTTAGGTTTCTGGCATTGGAAACATGTAGATCGATAGTGAGGTCTCCGGCCTCTATTATTCCGCAGAGTTGGTATTTCCATTTTCTTCTCTATCAGAGCCTCTATTTGTGCAATATTTTCATGGTTCAATTTTCACAGTTTGATATAATCCGTGGACAATCTCTGGCTGCTTCATTTTCCAATGCTGATTTTCCCCCTTGGCGTTCGTTCTTAGATGAAATTTAAGAAGGTCAACTCTCACATTAATGAAAACATCCACCGTCCATCCATTAAGAACGTCTGTGAGAACTTTGGCACAAATACACAAAATTTAGAAGCTTTTGTTTAGCATTTGACCTTCACAACCGGTTAACAAACTGTCATAAATTTGACATAATCTGCTACCGAAACCTTCACACCACGAAGATAAAGCAAATTTTAAACGTTTACAATTTATGATTGTTAAACGATGATTTTTCTTTCAATAAAATGATAAGTTAAATGTAAATAGAAAATTTTATTTTCTCGCATATACCAAAAGAGGGTTAATATTGTAATAAAAACTGACGAAGATGCAAAATAGTAGGAAAAACCAATTTTCTTTTGGTTTATTGCGAAAAAATATGAATATTATGTATGTTTTTCATAGGCTTTCGAAATCAAATATGAACGGAAGTATTAGTAACAAATTTTCAATTATATTACAAATTTTTGTAGGTTTGTTTGAATACGGCAATTCGTAGAAACATATTATACAGTTAAAAAGGTGAAACTTATTTATTAAGTCGAGTTCACAAGTTGTACATCATGATAGTTTCGTGATAGTATCATGATATATTTTACTATATTATTGCGATACAAATATCGTTGTGAGTTGTCTTCAAAACTGAACATCTTTCCCAAACCTAAATAATACTGTGCATGTTTATATATACATATGGTTGCGGAAAAATTTATTAAATTTTCATTTTCATCGCCAACGCACGAAATGAAAATAAACGAATAGAAGAGTCTACGACAACGAGGTATACGAAAAAAAAATATAACAACATCTTACTTAATGGATGTATTAATGTTGCCATAGTTTTGTTTTTCTTTCTGCATTGGGGAATTTGAAATTATTACAATTTAGGAATTGAAATGTGAAAAATTGTTTTATATGCGACTCGATGGAATTTAGCTGTGTATATGTGTGTTTTTATTTAGTTAGGCCTATGAAATTTAAACATTGAATGTTTTATTTTCTCATTCCACAGGTGACCTTCAACAAACGCAAATTTGGCGTTATGAAAAAAGCATATGAGCTATCTGTACTGTGCGACTGTGAAATCGCTTTGATCATATTCTCCAGTAGTAATAAATTATATCAATATGCCAGTACAGATATGGACAAAGTACTACTAAAGTATACAGAATATAATGAGCCACATGAATCACTTACGAATAAAAATATAATAGAGGTATATGTATTGAGAAGTTTGAAGATATCCATAAATAAAATATGTGTTAATGGCTTACCAATGTAGGAAAACGGGAGACGAATCTCTTCCGTCGTCTCCACTTTTAATGTAATCTTATTAAATTTTATTTTTAAAAAAATCGTGAAATTGGAAATTAAATTTTCTATTGTTGTTGTTGTTTTTGTTGTTGTGTAAGCCATTAAAAATTTGTTATTTTTTAATGAAAATATTGAATGTCCATTAAGCGAGGACAAAAGAACGAAAATTCTTAAAAAAAAGGAGCAAAATCATACTTTAAGAGGGTTAAAGATTTAGATCCCTTATTTTTTGGTTTTGAGGAGGGTTTTTTTGATTTTCGTTTTTGATTTTATTTTTTTTTTAAATTGTGCCAATTCGTTGTGAACTCTGTCCACTAACACTTTTAGGTACAATCCTTTTGTATATGCACCAGAAGGAGAATAAAAATGGTGTGATGTCACCAGAATCGCCAGAACCTGAAGGTGATTATACACTGACACCGCGAACCGAAGCAAAATTCAATAAAATCGATGAGGATTTTCAATTAATGGTGCGAAGTCAACAGATGGGTGGTCGAGGGGTAAATATGTCGAGTGGAAATTATACATTACCAGTGACTGTACCAGTAGCTGGGTCGTATGGTGATTCAAGTATGTTACAAGCAAGTCCTCAAATGGCACATGCAAACATAAGTCCGAGACCGTCTAGTTCAGAAACAGATTCTGGTATGTTGAAAAATTTTTCTATATAATATTTAAACTATATAAAACAATTTAAAATTATTTTAGTGTATCCTGCCGGTTCAATGTTAGAAATGTCAAATGGATATCCAAACTCATCATCACCACTAGGAGGTTCACCAAGTCCTGGTCCTAGTCCTGGAATAGGTGGGCATCATCATCATACTAACAACAATAATCATATTCATAAACGTAAGCGTTTTTAACTTGACTAACCCTAAATATTGCTAAGCCTATACACATTTCTATAGAACCATTGCAATTTTTTTTATTAGAATTTTAAAGATCTTATTTATTTACAGCACATCACATATCTCATAAACAACATTCACCTGGAGGTGGACAAGGACGAGTGTCATCTAATCTGCGTGTTGTAATACCCACGCCGATGACTCCTAATATGACAACGGCAGACGATTTATCGTATGCCGAGGTATGTAGCTTTGTACGTCATTAATAATTTACTTAAATTAAATAGGCTTTCGAATTAATCAAATTAACAAAAATATTTTGTGAATTTTTTTGAACATTTTAACAAAATTAATACAAATTAATATGCTTGAATTTTTTTTCTATTAACTGTACTTTTAAAGCATAACAATCGTCAATCGCAATCGACACTTAATACACCTGTGGTTGCATTACAGACACCGATACCATGCGTGACGGGCTACCCGCTAGGAACATTTACACCCCAAGACTTTTCACTAAATTCATCCGATGTTGGGATGTCGTTAAACGCGTGGGCAGGACATCCAAGCTTAACGACTGTGCAACATACAAGGTTTGGTGATATGTATGTATATCAACTATATACCTAGTTTAGTCTAACCTTTTAACTTTTATTTAATTGCTTATTTATTTATTTATAGTGGGCTACCACATTTAGCTGTTTCAAATAGTACACCGCCACCGTCAACATCACCGCTTTCGGTGAAAGTAAAATCAGAACCTGTATCACCGCCACGAGATCATCATCAGCATAATAGTATTATATCGGGCGGTGGGGGTAATAGTAGTAGTAATAATTCACAAAACCATACAACAACAATTACAACAATGTGTAATGCGATTACGAATCAAACGATGTTATCACATCCGCAACAACATATGATTATGAATTCCCGCCCTTCATCGACCGGACATTTAACACCTACTTCAGGTTTGTATTTAGGTTGTTATTAATTTTAGTTTTTTTTTAATAATTTGATCGACATTTTTTTTTTTTTAAATACCAGCTTTAAACTTTAACGTTAGGATGTTTGTTAAATTTCTCAGGTTTTTATGTTTTGGTTCAAATTTGGTTTACAAAATGATAATTTTTTGCATTGGAGAATTGAAAATGCGCCTGGCTACATTTTGTTCGCATATTAGTTTGGTTTCAAACGATCTTTCCTACTCCCTTGGTTCAGTCTGAATCGTTCAATTTTTCAAATCATATTTACGGAATATAGTTACATCATAATAAGGATCAATAGTCTCATAATACATTTTTGTACACATTACCTTGATTTCCTCCTCCATATTTTAATAGATTTATAGCACTCGGAAGAAAATTCCACTATATTCCGATTCCGTTCTTTGATAGCCAATATTATACAAATTTTTTCATTTCTTTTAAGAAAAAGTTCGGACCTGCACACTTTGCGTATAAGGCGATGATTTCATTTAGTTACTTATTTATCAACAAATGATTGTTACGTACGGATTGCATAACCTATACCACAGATTTTAATCGTTTAACGCAAGTCTGGTTATTTAGATACGTTCAAGCTACGGTCTAAGCCAATAAAATCCACCTCAACCCCAATTTTGACGTAATTGCAACCATTTGAAATCGGTTGCAAATTTAAAATTTGACTACGGGTTTTCGAAATATACAAGGCTATAGACTGTCTAAATTTGGAGTTATCTAAAAAAAAAAATCGTTTACACTTGCGTGGCTATTTAGATTCGTCCAAGCTACACTTTAAACCGATAAAATCCACCGCCAATTTTAACTTATTTGTTGTCATTTGAAATCAGTTGCAAATTTTAAATTTTACCACGTATTTTATACTTTGGAAAGCAACTGGACGATAATCGAATGCTGCCCTTTTTGGTACAGGATGTACGTTAGTAGTTTTCCAGATGAAGGGAAAAATGGCATAAGACATAGATCGGTGGAGCAAACATGATAGTGACTTTGACACATTTTTATGTCAATATTTGAGAATATGTGGGAGAATACCATCCGAACGTTACTGCCGAAAGCACCAAATAAAATGTTTAAGAAACAGAAAAGATTCTCACAAAATAAAAAATGTAAATAAATTTATTTTGGTTTAAAAAAAAAAAAAAAAAAAAAAATCGCAGGGACTTAAACCTGGTTTAAAACTTACCCCAATTCTTGTATAACTATAAACTAGATTTCTAATATAAATAATCAAATATATGTAATCAAATACATTCTATCTGCCATGTTGTAATATCATAATCAACGAATCAGTTATTACCATGATTCATGATTGTTGTAACACATACAATTTACATGCTTTATAATTAGCCTGTTATAACAGCCTGTGACTCTGGTTAAATAAGTAAACTTGATTCGTATAACGAATTAACGGGATATCTTTAGTTACCACGTGGTTTTATTTTGAGGTTATATTATTTATTCAGCACATTAACATGCTGAATTCAATTAAAGCTGGTAATTTAAAAAAAAATAATTATTTATATTTTTTTTTTCAATAAATCTAATCAATTGTCTTTTTTCTCCTATTTAAAGTTTATAACTATTCAGGTACGGTAACACCGACAAATGTTCCATCGCCGGATATGCGTCACGCAAATTCGGTTAGTTCACAATCATCGTTACCCGATTATGATTCACCAAATAATAATTCACATAAACGTCCGCGAATAAGTGAGGGTTGGACAACATAGCCGGACATTATAATAAGTAATTATAGTAGTAATTCTAATCATAGTAATAATAATTATCATAATATAATAAATAGTAGTAATGATAATAATAATAATAATTTTTATAATAATAATAATGATACGTATAATATGAATAATATTATTAGTAATAATCCTAGTAATAATAACTATTTTAATCATCATAAAAACAACAATAACAGTGTTATTGTGTTAAAAGAGTAAGTGAATCTAAATTAAAAAAAAAAAACGAGTGAGAATGATTTTTGTGAAACAGAGCGAGAAAGAAAGAGACAGAATGGAAAGATGGATAAATTATAAGCCACCTATGTTGTATATATAAGATAAATAAGGTAGATATATATATATATATATATATATATATATATATATATATATATATATATATATATATATATATATATATATATATATATATAAATATTATGAATATAAATATGAAATAGATAGATAGATAGTTACTAAGTAATAAGGTCTCCCCAGGTCTCACCCTCTTTAATTAAACAAAACAATTAATATGTAATTAAAAATTGGTACACTTTTGATGAGTTAAACAAAAATTATGTTAGTCAAGATTTTATTTTGTTGTTATTTAAGTGCAATATTATAAATGATTATGTATAAAAATAATATATATGTATATAAACATATAGATATCAAAAATCGTACAAAATCCTATATAATTTTTACTCTGTATAGATAGATGAACAAAACCTAATTATAACTAAATATCGAGTCAATTTATAAAAAAAAATAAACTAAAAACTTTAAAAAACATAATTTAATTTTTAATAAGAGTGCCATTTTGTTGAAATAATGGTTTTAGTACATCTAGAAAGAAAAAGATAACAATATATATATATTATAATATAATAGATCCGCAGCATCACATCTCAATTATCACACACACAGTAATAAACAAATCCTTAAGAACAAAAAATTAAATATTTAGTTAGATAGAAATCCGTCAGGTATTTAGAAATAATTAATTAATACCATTTCTAGTCATTATTGAAAATAACGTTGGAAAATTATTTAAAAAACAAAAAAGAAAAAACATTTGCATTTATATTTTAAAATATGTTCTAAATACTGGCATACATATAGATAAAAATATATAGAATTACATACATTATATAAAATATAAAAATTTGAAAAATCCACACAAATCTCCCTTTACAGTCCTCATCTTCTCCTCTTCAAAAACCCCCCGAAATTAATTTTAGTCGAACCAAACAAAATTTACGAAAAGTGTACTGTACGCAGAAAATATATTATATATCAATCTTCCGCCCTTAGCCAAAGTGTGTTTATTTTTAAATAATAATATTACAATATAATAAAAATATATAATTATATTTATATATTATATAAATATATATTACATTATAATTAAATGAATAAATATATTTGTGAATATGTTTAATACAAAATTCTTCAAATAATGATCACTCCGAGCCGTACTTCAGAAAAAAAAAAAAACTATTAAAACGGGACAAAAACCTAAAAAAAAAATCTTGAGATAGAGTGCAATGTACTTATATATAATAGATAGAGACAAAAAAAAATCATAAATTTATCTACAAAAAAAAAAACAACATATTTTTTAGCTTCTGTTTACACATAAACATAATTATATATGTAAAAACTTTTATAGATAGTTTCTTGATACTCATGCATATGTTATAATATAGATAAACTATAAAATAATATAATTTTTTGTGTGCCATTTTTTTTTAAGTTTTTTTTTTTTTTATTAATTTAATTTTCTTTTTTGTGTGAATCAAATTTTATTTTACTTACGTACGTGTATAATTTTTATATTATTGAAAAAATAAAAATTAAAAAAAAAAAAAAACGTTCGAAAGGCAAGAATTAGAATTAATGATGTGTCCTTTAATCGACTAAATTGCTACGAACTACACGGACTTTCGACTTTATTCCATTGTAAATTTGAAAATTATTCGATTGGAAAAGATTTTTCTCGTTAGTTTAGTTCGTTTACTTAACACATCATAAATTTAATTTTTTCTTGGCAACCCATTAATTATGTTCGATATTAAAATGTTTTGTTTATAGGGCAAGATTTTTTTTGTTAAATCGCATGCGGTATGTGCAAACACAATTTTTTATTTAATTATTATTTTAATCTATTAGTTTTTTCTCGGTTTTTTTTTCAATATTTGAAATATATATAATTATAATTATTAATTTAATTTTTAGTTTTAGCCTACTATTTTAAACAAGATACATTAAAATAACAAAAGGAAAATATATTTGTAAAGAATATGTGTTGTAACGCCATCTATTAAAATCGAACATATATTATATATATAAATAAAATTTAGTGTACTAAAAAAAATTAAATGCGCCGCCATATTTAAATTTATATTTTACACACATAAAATCTAGTCATGTGTACGTCTTTAATTTAAATATAATACAGTAAAAGTAAAAAAAAAAAAAAAAAAAAAACTGAATTTATACTAAAAAGTAAACAGTTATAAAACGCGATTGTGCACGATTTTCCTTTTGTTCTCGTAACCATTATTATTATAATATTATAATAATAAAATATATTATGATATACACGCAATTTAAGTAGAGATTTTTCTGATTGACTTATTGTATTTAATTAAATTTAGTTGTTTTATTTTATTTTATTATTATATAAACATACAAATTATAATTATTTTTTTCTGTTTACTTTTTTTGTTTTTTTTTTTTTTTTTGTAATAAAAAACGGAAAAATTATATTATATTATTATTTTTTTATTTTATAGTAAAATTAAAAAGTAATTATTATTTTTCAAAACACAAAAGTTTTTATTTTTTTATTTTTTATTTTATAGGGGTGTTAATAAAAATAGAAATATCATCAATTCTTATGATATCTGAAAAATTGGCCAAAATACTACAAAAACTATCTAAAATTTGTACGTGAGAATTTAAATTGGCCTCTCACAAAATAATAAATTTAATAAACGGATAAGATAAAAATTCGTCTAAATTGTACAGTAAAAACTGTAAAACATGCTGTCCTTCATTTGAGCTAGAATTTCGGGTCTTATCTATTATAAACCAACAATTTTAAATCGTGATTCATTATGGCAAGCTTTCACACAATTTTTTTTCACACAGTTTAAAAAGTTTTTTTAAATGCTTTTTAGCCACATATTTTTTGAATAGTATAAATGGATTCTTTCAACATGTTTTTTTTTTTTGAAGAATTTTGGTTAATTTTTCAGATAATTAGAAGAAAATTTTAATATACATACCTATTTTTATTCTCACCACTATTATATTTTATATTAGCTGCGCCAGTTTTACGCAAACATAACTGTTCTACCACAGGTAAT
Organism: Tipula confusa; assembly: GCA_963556175.1. Taxonomy (NCBI): domain Eukaryota; kingdom Metazoa; phylum Arthropoda; class Insecta; order Diptera; family Tipulidae; genus Tipula; species Tipula confusa. Next base: position 59,694,286 of record OY744477.1, on the reverse strand, counting down.
TACAACATATACTGTACTGATCTTCCATATCAGACTTATACAAGGTACTATTCAGCATATAAAATTTCAAATTTCATTCATATTATATTTGATAGTTTTGCATATCAGGGACGAAGCGTAATAATTTGTGAAGCGGAAGCACAACTAATTTTAAATTTGAACTTTATGTACCATTCAATAAGTGACAGTTTTAATAAACAAATCAGAGTTTTTTAAAGCATTTATGGCATAAGTTTTCGACATTTTCGCTGCACCGTCTATGCTTTGGCATACTAACTTATTAAAATTATATATTAAAATGAGCAGTCCTTCCGAGCGAAAACTTCTTTAAAGCCCGAAAATTGTTCGAGTGTACAATGTGTCTTTTAATCTAACGTAATATTATAGAAAGATGTGATTTCATCACGAGAGTACTAATTTGTCCTATATATACCATTTTTTCGAAAATGAGTTTTGAATAGATTCATACATTTTCGACATGCCCTATCAGAATTTCTTATTAGATTTGATCTACCTTCCTTAGACTCTGATAAATAACTATGGAAATTATAAAACGTTTCCATCTCTTTCTTTCTTTACCAGCACAATGACAAAACCACACCAATTTGGTTGCGAGTTCTTTCGTGTCAACCATAATTTGACTTTTTTCACAAAGGACTTGCTGTTTTTTGTGTTCTTGCGCTAATTTAACAATGCTCCTAACAATAATTTCCTAAACTACTTTACTTTTTTTACTCAATATCTTAGCCTTAATCCATTTATTATAACCGTTCTTACCATTCAAATACAATACATTGTCACCCTTTCTAAAATAATCAATTGAGACGCCCTTTTTTAAAGAATAATTGGTTATATGTTTTGGATTGTTAAACATTTGAATTAAGGTTAAATAGTGAAACAGATGTCGAGCAAGTGCCAATGGCTGATTCAGAAATGGAGAATCAGGCAGAAGCACTGGGTCAAGAAGATCTAAATCCATCGAAAAACTCGGAGTAGACAAAATCACTCGGTGCAAAAAAAAACTTGCACTGAGTGCTTTCAGAGTAATTTTTTAATGGTCAATCGAACGTTATCAGAGTACTCTTTTTACCCTTTTTGACACTCAGTGCAAGTTTTTAAAAACAATCGAAATCCACATTACTACAAATTTCCAAAATTATATGAATCTACATTATTGACATTGCATACTCTACGTTTAAATAGGCTATTATTACCCTGACAATTATTGTCGCGATTTGGAAATTTCCCACTACTTTTATAATCACCCTTAGTTGATGACGTACAATTTCGTGCTATCTGACCATAACCTTTTAACAATGATAACATTTTACCGTTCGTATATTTAACGATGATTCCCCACTTTTAATCCCATCTTTATTATTATTCCTGTAACCACTATAGCCTCTGTCAATCTTTCTCCCTGTCTGTGGTTGTACTTTGTCAATAGTACCAACTGCGGATCCTGAAACATCCGACTCCACATACCTTCGTATTATTTCAGCTGACACTGCTTTTTGCATAACCTCATTAAATTTAGTCTTTTCGCTCATTGCCATCAGCTCGGCCTTCAATTTTGGATAATTAATCCCAGAAATAAATTGATTCTTGAGCGCCTTATCCTTATACTCTCCAGAATCACAACATTCAGCCAGTGACATCAGCTCAATAGCATAATCGGTTATATTTTCGTTCCTATGTTTCATCCTTTTATTAAATTTTACAACATTTACACAAGTAGTATATTATGGCGAAAATAAATCTTCACATTTTTTAATAACTTCATCATATTTATGATCCTTCGGTTTTCCCAGTTTAAATGCTCTGTTCAACTTAACACACGCTTCTTGACCTATTAGGTTAGATAACAACAACACTTTGATTTTATCATCCACCACGTTGTTCAGCTCCATATAATTCTCCAACCTCTCAATATATTCCCCAAATTTTTCTCCTTTCACAAATGGTTCCATATGATCCACAAATGTTTTGTTCTCTTTATCATCCATCACACCTATCAATCTTTCTTCTTTTTTTTATAAAAAAATTTACGATTTGCATTTTTCCAGTCATCAGTTAAATGAGAACTGTACTATTTGTACCATGTCAATTTATAGCTTTGGAATTGTTCGCATTTTTTGTTGCAAACAAAAGAAACGATTTAAAGCGCATTTAAAAATGTAATCGAATTTAAAAATATCTCAGCACAACACTCTATCAGATTTGATGCATTTCACTGAAGTGTATCCTATACATTTAGGATATTTGCATTGTAATCTTTTCGATGTTTATACTGGCCAATGGTTTATTTCATTCGTTCTATTTTTTTGCCAGAATGTACCCGCTGGTTGACTTCCTGCGTTTCATCTCTAGAAACTTCAGACATTTTTATTTCTGAAGATCTGCCGATTTTCTTGATTTATTTGATGATAAAATATTCGAATTGCAACTTCCAATTAAGCTATCAAATAAGACTCCTTCCATATACGTTTTATATGTTTTAATAATTTTTGGCAATGTATTTCAGTATTGCCGTCTTTTTTAAGAGTACCTTTATGATTGTTCCATTAGTAAATGACTAACATAGTTCTTAATCAAATTTACTTGTTTTTGTCTATCTAAGGTACAGAGTTATCTGGCTGTGTTTTTTTAGTTCAAACAAATACTGTAGATTACTCTTGGTAGTCGTCAAGCCTTTTCATCTGGCAATTTACAATAGGGAATTCTATTTTTCAAATAGAAAAATTCGTATTGTACCGAAATATATAGATATCCTTTTTTTGAAAGTTCGAGGACTAATGGAACTGTTGAATAAAAATTGTCAAAACATAATTTGTAATGTGTTTGTTTTAGCACAAAATAGTTTGCCGCACAGTTCTCTTGTCCAGTATAAATGTCAAAGTTGTAAGTATATCCAGATATACCAGACAACACATAAATTGTATTACCCCACTCAGGGCTTATTTGAGTTGTACTGCTTTAAAAAGCTTTTTGTTACATAACTGTTCATCCACATAAAGAGTAAAAAACACTTTAGGATTATCAAATTCCCTAAATACCCGTTGTAAAAATCCTAAAATAGCGATCGGGTAAAAATAACACCAAGGTAATTAAATTCCAGTAACCCCGTAACCGCACCAAATTAGTTTTTGCAATAATTTAATCATGCATGTTTACATTTAAAAACAATAAATTCTTTTCACATCATTGTTAATCGCATTAAGATCATTCTGCTAATTAATTGCATCAGAATGCATCTGATACGTCATTAACAGAAGAAAATAATTGCAGATCATCCGCATAAATAAGACAGTGCCAGATTTGCCCATTTGCGTCATCTCATTTGAACATAATATGAAAGTCAGTGTGCCCAAATGTGAGGCTTGCGGCAGTTGTTGATTTTCACAACCTGCACTTTGAATTATTTGAGTCAAATGTCATACTGTAGTATAAATTACGCCAAGTTGTGCTTTAGCGCATATAGCACCTTTAAAAATGCCGTGTTGTTAGTTACAGACAGTAGAGCGACCACAATAAAAGCCATGCTATTCATTTGCTATCAGTGATTTTAAACCAAATGTGATGACTTCCAAAGAGCTGAAAAAATTTCAGATTTGAGCGAAAAATTAAATAAAACAGAAAATGGCAATGCAAATCAATTACTGAATTTTTGAAAAAAAAAAAAAAAAATTAGGGTTTCTAAAAATTATCAGGAATTAATAATTCTGACAGAAGTTTTAGAGGTCCACAAGTAATTATTTCCTTTTGTAATACTATATAAACGTTCATTATTGCATAATTCTGCATATCTCTAAAAAATGTCTGTTGACAAGAACCTCCTTTGAAACTATCCTAATCAAATTCAATCGTCTTTCAATTATGATTGTAGCTGGTTGGCATACGGTTAAATCCCATTTTCTTTGTAGCTGCGAGAAAAAAAATTCTTGATTGATTTGGAAAATGTTTTACTGAAAAATAAGCATAAAATTATGTCAAAACTTAAAAGTATAAATCGCGGATATTATTGAATTTTTTGAATGTGCAAATTTATTTTTAGGCCATTAGCCTAGAGTTTGCTTGTAGTTTAAAGTATTTTACGAGCACTTCGCCACATCTGTGACTGCGGCTATCTTTAATCTGCATACGAATTCAGATTAAACAAAAACCAAAGCCTTTGGTTTTTCCGACTGTAGTAAATCGAGAAAAATCATTTATAAATGTCAATATAATTCATGTATCTGAGGCTGTTTGGGTCTGCATCGGTCCACAAATATCAGTATTTATGAAATCAAGTACTTCATTTGATCTTGTCGCTGATTCTTTTGGAAACGAAATCCTTGATAACTTTGATTTACATGAAATTATTTTGATACCTTCAACAATACTATTTGCTGGTATTTTCTTGACTAGACTCCTTGGCATAATTTATGATCGTTCATGATTTTATTTACTTGATTCGAATTTGTCTTTAAATTGTACAAGCCATTTTCATGAAATTCACCAAAAAATTATTTCTTAAATGGTGGTCGTATTTCACAATAATTCCAATCTGAGCCAACCTTTTAACGGAAATCAATTTTTATACAATAGCTGGCACGAACAGAACATTCTCAACTAAAATCTTTGTTGACTCGCCATTATTGTTAATGACGTTAACCAAGATATTTCCTTACACTATTGAAAAATTCAGTCTTTAAACTGTCATCGCTGAGAACTAAACATTTTTGAAATAATTCAGTAATTTGATTTATGTACAATTTATTGTTAACTGATAAAGCCAGTTGTTTTTGCATAATGATATGCAGAAGACGAATTTTATTTTCTCGGCGATTAAAGTTCTTATACTTGTTTTAAGTAACGCAAACAAAGTTCCTTTTGCCAACTTATAATCTTGAATATGTTTTATTTGTAAGTCGTCAACACCCAAGCGAATACGTGTCAAAGCGGTAATATTCTTATTAGTTTTCAGCTTCAGCTGGATTTTCTTTATCGCTAATATATCATTCATTTTTTGCTGGCGAATTGTTTCTATTTGAAAGAGCCAATTAAAGTAAAGAATCATTGAATTGTTTGATGGTATATTTTGTCGACCGATACTATCATTGCTTACTAGAATTGATATTATACTACGCAATTTTATTTTTTCTTGTTTCTATGAAGTTTAAGTTTGGCAAATTCTAAGCCCGCATAACCTAAAAGAAATATGCAGTTTTTATTAAAGAAACACTCGCGAAACGAAGATGCTTTTAGATTACTTTATAATATATTTTAGTTATATTGAAAAGAAAATCAAAAGCAAACTTCAGTAAATTGTAATGAGTTCGTTTGTTGTCAGAATTCTGTAATAATTTTGACGTATCACGAAAAAAATGGTTTAAAAAAATCGGACGGGCCCTTATTTGAAATATCGCCAGTTCTGAAATTTAATTAAAAAAATACAGGAAATTTTAAATTTGTGGCGGCTCGAATTTACGTTCGTATATCGGACTAAACCTTTCACGTTTTGCTATTAAATTAAATTTAACATATCTGTGTTAATTTTTTTAATTTTTTCGCCATCCCTACTATTCACAATAAGCGCCTCGCATTGGCTTTATATTTGCAATTTTGGACGCTTCAGCAACAGTTTTCTCATAATGTTTTATAAAAATGTCTCTTTGTTGTGAATTAATTGTGGCTTATTCACCTCTACGAACTCATCTTTTGGTAGTTGCTGATAATCTGATATCATTTATTGCACATAAAGAAGGGCGCATTTGCCGAATTCGAATCTTATTTATTCGAATAACCAGTTTTTTAGAAAACATTTTATGGCCACTAAACGAGTTGTTGGTAAATAACAACCGCTAAATTTTACAACAGAGTAGGGTCGGCTAAAAATATTTTTATGCTGTGTGCCTTATCGACTTTTCAAACTAAACTTTTTAAATTATTCAAGCTTTCACTATTGCCTCATAAGTGGTAGCCGAAAAGTAAATTTCCGACGTAACTTTTCAGTGACTTTTCACAAAAACTATAAAATAACTATAACAGTTTTAAATTGTATATTACTTTTTGGTTTATTTTAGTTTCAAGTTGAGGCACAGTTAGCGACTTTTGTGTAGTTCCATCTATCTAGAAATAGCATAAACTAACTCGTTATAATTTAGTTTAGTTAGTTTAGTCGGTTAAGGCACACAGCATTAGTTTTAAATTACTTGGAAAAAGTTGAATACGATTTAAAAAAAGTTTTATTCGAGTTTATATATATATATATATATATATATATATATATATATATATATATATATATATATATATATATATATATATATATATATATATATATAAATTAATATATATATATATATATATATATATATATATATATATATATATATATATATATATATGTATATATATATATATATTATATATACTTATAAGTAATTAGACACACACTTTGCTAAATTTTATCTAGTTGTAACTGCTCTTACTATTTTTCATGAGCAGTTACGACTATAGTTAACATTTAGCAAATACACACACCTAAGTACTTTTATGTATAGTAGAAGAGGATCAAACTAAACAAATTGCGTTACACTATCTCTTTATCATTAGACAAGCCATCAGTTGGAATAAATTTTATATATGGCGAATATTATTATGCATGAATAAGGTTGATATGTAAGATCAATATCTGTTGCAAATTATCTGTGCTTCTACTACAAAACAAAAACTTAACATTTTAAATACTGTACTCAACTATAATAAACTGTGACCGGTCAAGAGATAAATATAATAAAAACTAAATAATTTAAATAATAAAACAAATAAATTTAAAAAAAAATAAAAATTATAAATAAATATACATGTTAATTACCTCCACTCTGTAGATGCCTTAATCACAGTGCCTATTTACGTGAAAAAAAAAATAACATAAAAAATTAAAAATTATATAAAAAATTAAAAAAAAAGTTGAAACCAAACAAAAAAAATTAAATTATGTATTAAATTTCTATATACATCTTACATAAATATAAATATATTATATATTAAATAATAATTATATTTTATTATATAAACTACGTGAAGATATTTTAAAAGTTTTTTTTTTACAAAATTTGTGAGTTATGGTTAGCAACGTAACGTATTTAGAGTTATGGCACAAAAATTTTTGTGATTTTAAATCTAAAAAAATTTAAAAATTTTTACAGGAAATTCGATTGCTTTAAAATTAAATTTAAATGTTTATAACTATTATATACATAATATTTAAAATAAAAACAGGGTAAGTTTTTTTTTTTTTTTTATCTCTACATTTTAATTTATAACAGTTATTTTTAACACTAATTTTCCCCTCCTATTTATAGCTTTTGTGCCTTTTTCAAATAATATATTATAAACTTTAAATAATAATTTTGTGCCAATAACGATTTTATTTAATATTTCATATACCGTACAGTGGAATGGTTTCAATATTTGGGGTTATGGGAAGTTTTAAACAGATTCGGTTTAAATAATGAAAATAATAAATAATTTTAATTCATAAATTAATTAAATTTTATGTCAGCACATTTTGGCGAATTGTCAAGATTATACTACAAAGCAAAAGCCTGCCATCTTTTGGAAATTGATGGGTTATTAATAGAGTTTCTGTTTTCACGAGGTTTTCCAGTTCTCGAGATCCGAGAATCTCGAATTCGTCTCAAATTTTTCCTCTCGAGACCACAAGAATTATAGTAAATTTTCTCGAGAATCCTGAGATTCCCGAAATTTCGCAAGTCGTCGTCGTCGGTCACTGGCTGCAGTTTTAAGCTATCGCGTATGGAGTTTTCCAGTTCCTCATTTACAGAATTACACACAATCTCTTCTACTTCTAGTTCTGGTGTTGATACTGTTGTTGGCCTAAGAGATTCATCCATAGTATCCTTATCACTATCAGAGGCTTTATATAACCGTCTCGAGATTGTTTTTGCGGTTTTAATTATGTCTATTTTAGAACAGCAAAAAAAAACATCTTCTTCGGCTTTTACTATAGGATTTTGTAAAAATTTAATTAATGAAACAATTTGTTTGTCCCTACGTTTGACGATTAAATAAAAATTTTAGATTGCCTTCTGCAGTTAACAATGAAGCATATTGGCGGCTTAGAGCTTCTATTGATTTTTTAACTGGTTGTAAAGCGCGTATTATAATTAGAAGCAACTACGTTATGTTCCGGATTCCATAAGTTGATGATGTTTAAATCACGTAACGTTTTTAAAATTGCTGGTTTTATTCTAATAAAACGGTTTATCATTGTTTCAATGGTATTCCATCTTGTCTTACAATCGAATAGTAATTGCAGCTCGACACATTCGCCTTCCATTTCTTTTATATTTAATTGTAGAATATTATTCCGAACAGGCGAATTTTTAAACAGCTCAACAATTGTTCTTATCTTTGAGATTGTTTAATGTATTCTCATGTTTAAATTTATTTCAATTGTGATGTCAGCAAAAAACTCGTTACTATCATCTGAATCTGAGTCACTGTTTGATTAACTCTCACAGATCTCGCTGCTTTGTATAGTTATAGAACTTCCCTTCTTCTCATAGAAAATGGCACAGCCAGCTAAGTGTATCGCGTGATTGTAGCATAATTGCTGATGAGCTGGAGGTAATTTTGCATATTTTAGCATAACGCTGGTCTCGTCACTTGTTGTGGAAACAATATCAGATTCGTAATTTAACTCAAATGTCTAAATTTTATTCGATACCATATCAATTTTTTTAGCAGGACAAGAGCCTTCGATGCGCATCAAACCTAGGTTTTCGGTTTCTCCATTTGAGTAATATAAATGAATATTTAATTATGCGATTGCGATAGCTAGTCCACTCGTCTATAGACAGGGCAAATTTTTGATTTTCTGCCTTCATATTCATAATCTTCGCAATTACCTCGCCTTTGACACTGTCGTAGAATTTATAAATTAAGTTTATTATATCTGAGGGATTTTTCGGTATTTATTGAAATTCCATCGAATGCTGCTAGTTTCTATATAATTCGTTCAAAATTGCGGTCTTGTTTAGGATTTTTGAAATAACAGTAAATTTGTTTAATTGTTTTACTTCCATGCATTGCTGATCCACTTGTGGAAGAACGATTTGCATGTTTCCGCTTCATAATCTTATTTTGTAAGCTGGTGAGATGACGATGCAGGCCACTGGTTGACGACGCTTTACAAGCAAGAATCTTTGCACAGAGACTACATATGGCTTCATCTCTATGTTTCTCAGTTCTTTTGAAATAATTCCACACCTTGTCACTTTCATATTCAGTCATTTGTTTGGCGTCACGAAAATAATTATCTACTTTATTCTAGTAAACAAATTAATACATTTTAACACACTAGTACATATATGTAATATGTACATATATGTAAATATGGCTTGTCAGTATAGACATGAGCCTTAACATAGCCCCACAAAAAATAATCTAAAGGCGTTAAATCGCACGTTCTAGGCGGCCAATTGAACGGGTCCCAAACGTGAAATAAAGTGTTCACCGAACTTGCCTCTCAATTGGTTCATTGTTTCGCGTGCTGTGTGGCATGTGGCACCGTCTTGTTGAAACCACATGTCATGCAAGTCAAGCTCTTCCATTTTGGGCAAAAAAAAGTTGGATATCATCTCACGGTAGCGCTCACCATTCACAGTTATGTTGCGATTCGCATCATCTTTAAAGAAGTACGGTCCAATGATGCCCATAATCCCAACCAGCCCATAATCCGCACCAAACAGTAACTCTTTCTGGATGCATTGGTAGCTCTTGCAATGCTCCTGGCTGATCTTTACTCCAAAATCGGCAATTCTGCTTATTTACGAATCCATTCAGCCAAAAATGAGCTTCGTCGCTGAACACAATTTTTCGATAAAAAAATGGATTTTCCGCCAACTTTTCAAGAGGCCATTCACCAAAAATTGTTGTCTGTGTTGTCCCCGTTGTTGAGTAACAGAGGCCCAATTGCTGCAAACGGCGCCGAATCGATAATTGATGGTCATCACTAACACTGGCCGATATAGCTGCGATATTTTCTTCAGTTCGCAATGTACGTAAGCGTGTTGCTGGTTTAATATCCAACAATGTAAATTTGGTGCGAAATTTAGTCAGAATAGCACGAATAGCCGCTTCAGTGGGTCGATTAAACTGACCATAAAATGGAAGAAGCGCACGATGAACTTTCTTAACAGAGCACGCATTTTGATAATAAAATTCAATGATTTGCAAGCGTTGTTCGTTTGTAAGACGACGCATGGTTAAATTATAGACCAAACTGAAGATGTTTGACAGTGACACAAAACACGAAACATACGTGACCTGTCAAAATCAGTGTTGCCAAAAAGAAAATAGTTAAAAAATCACCCTTTATAAGCATTCTCTTTGATGCTGTATCTAGGTGGGCAATATATTGCGGCTACCACTACTTTGTGGCTGCGGGTATTAATACTAACGCTAATTGCTTGTATTTCATCACTTTCAAGTTTTAGTTGTAGATTGTATTTAATCTCCTTTTTTAAAATCACGGCACTGCCCCCTCGTGCATTATTATTAGGATGTACTGCTGAGTGAACTTCGTAGCTACGGAGTTTTATATGACTCTGAGTAGTAAGGTTCGTTTAAGATAGTAAGCATATATCTATTTTTTATAAATCAAGAAATAGTTGTGTTTTATTTTGTCGTTGCAATATATGCCATTGCAGTTCCATGCAAGAATTTTTAAATTATTTGCCATGTTAATTATCAAAGAGAGACTCTGATGCTGTTTGACTTTTGCATGATTGATATGAGGGCTCTTTCTTGCTTTTCTTCTTGTGAACTAAGTCTATTAAGAATATCTTGTAGTATTTTATTAGTTTGGTTATTATTTTTCATAACTGAAGCAGAACTATATTGCCGTTTCGAACTTCCAATAGTGAGTGCATCAGCATATGTTACATTTAGATTAGTTCTTGATAATTTGCTTAATGTTTCGTGTGTCCTTAACTTTGTGGAAATTTTTGTTCAGGCTGAGTTGATTTCTGGCCTGGTATTTACTGACGTTTCCCTTGTTTTGTTGCGAATTTTTTGCAGCTCTCTTATAACAATGCAACCTCTGTAGTTGGCTGGATGTGCCTCCCCACAGTTGACACAAGGCTTTTAAATTAAATTAAATTAAATTAAAAAACCCAGATCATGTTTCTCAAATTCCACAATTCAGTTCTACTCATTTCGTTTGCCTAGTACATATTAATAATTTGGTCCCAAGCTAAACAATTGAATCTATCATTACTAAAATTGAATTGCATCGCACTGAACCATTGTATTTAAGGCTGGTTTTTCGTTTTCCGTTAAATTATTTTGGTTTATAATTAAATTGCAATGCATCCATGAGAATATTATCATCTTCCATAAAATGAACTTTTTAAAACTGACTGTGGGAGCTTATTCCAGGCCTTAACAATGAAAAATGCCATAACTATTAAATTGATCTTTTTTAGAGCAGAAATCATATCGTTATGTCTATTGCCAGTTAAGACCACAATGGTTCCTTTCGATACCACTGTTTAGGGATACGAGCCTCTTGTATGTTAATTGAGTTACTTTTATCAGTTTAGGTTCTTCTGTCACAAATGGTTTGAAGCTCACAATATTACGTCTATATGTATAGGGGGGATCGACATGTACCTAATAAAAACTATCTTAGGTGTCGTTCTATAACCTCAAGTGACCATTCCTTTTTAATTTGTGGATGTAGTACTTAAACTCTTACGCCCTATTTCTAATTCTAAACATCTTTGATGATTTTTGGCGTGTATTACAAGCTGGTATTGGAGATTGCGTTTTGCTTTATAGCTTTTATTTTATTCGAAGAATCCCGCCAGCATAATTAAAAATTCACATACCCTGATGAGATTCTTTGATTTTTATCACTAAACTCTTGGCATTACCTTTACCGCTGCTTCAGCTTTGCTATTTGCTTTCGGATGATGGGGGGATGTCGATTTGTGTTTAAATTTCCACATACTTTTAAAGTCTTTTAATTGTCTTTTGACAGTTCATCTTATCGTCTATTGAGACTTAATCGTTTTTCAGAAACATCCTGTATTCGATTTGGCCATCCGTTACAAAATTTGGTTTTCTGTTATTGATACTTTAAAAACTTTTAATATATTAATAAAATTAAAGTCTTCCTAAAATTAAAGACTTCTAAAATGCCCTAGATAATCTAACAGGAATCACGTTATTTTCACCTTCAACAGTTTTCTCTTCAATGTTATCAAAGTTGTTACATTACCAACGATGAGCTGAAATCGCATGCAATCGAATATCTCCTTCTCATGGCTCATGGCGTAGTTTAGAGACTTCATATTGTCATCTCGCATTCCTAATTTCAGGAATTCATTTTCTTCATCTTGCGTCCATTTCAATTATACCTTGGGAATTTTCGATTCGTTTCATAAATTTCATAGTTTTCTAAATTTGGATAATTTTCGATTTGTTGCACAAAAATTAAAATTTTCATGGGCTAATAACAAAAATTAAAATTTTCATGGGCATTTTGTGGATTTTGGAATTTGCGATTTGTGGCCCAAATTTCACAGTTTGCATGGGCTAACCATCATGCATTTTATGAATCTTGGTGATTTTCGATTTCTGGCATAAATTTCGCAGTTTTCATGTATTTTCCGGATTTTGAGTATTTTTGGTTTATGACCCAAATTTCACAGTATTCATGGACTAACCATTAGGAATTTTCTAGATTTTGGGAATTTTCGATTTCTGGCGCAAATGTCACAGTTTTCATAGGCTTACTAACTATCATGTATTTTGGAATTTTGGAATTTTCGATTCATGGCCCAAATTTCACAGTTTTAAAGGGCTTACCACCATGTAATTTCTGAATTTTACGAATTTTCTATGGGCTAACCATCAGGCCTTTTATGGATCTTGGGAATTTTCGATTTGTGGCATACATTTCGCAGTTTTCATGGGCTAACCATAATGTATTTTCTAGATTTTGGGAATTTTAGATTTGTGCCCCAAATTTGATAGTTTTCTTGGACTAACTTACCATCATGTATTTTTTGGATTTTTTGGAATTTTCAATTCGTGGCCCAAATTTCAGTTTTTATGAGCTAACCAACATGCATTTTCTGGATTTAGGGAATTTTCGATTTGTGCCCCAAATTTCAGTTTTTATGGGCTAACTATCATGCATTTTCTGGATTTTGGAAATTTTTGATTTATGGCCTATATTTCACAGCTTTCGATTGTTATTTTTTGAAGAATGGCGCTTTCTTAGCTTAATTTTTTTAGTTACTTCCTAAATAGTTTAGCATTCCTATAGAAATCCTAGTAAACCAGTCTTATCTTTAGGCGATGGCGTACTCTTTATTGTCAGAAATTTTGTTTCATCAGCTTTCAAACCATTATTTGTTAACACATGTCCGATGAATTTAATTTATAAACAACGGATTAGTAATTCCTCCAACTTTGAATTATGATTCATCGTTGCTTTGGCCATTGAATTACCTTTGCTATAAATTAATAGAACATGCGCTTTATCTTCACTCCATTTTGTTTTTAAAAGTTCACATTTTCGACAACTTGTCATAAGTTTGCAATGGTTCATTCTATACTGTTGTACTGTGATCGTTTTTGTCAAAACTATTACGTAATACCAGTGCAACTTTTGGTAAACAGTTTAATGACTGTTATGAAATAAGTCCCCGGTGAAAAACCAAAACAATTATAATAAACTCCCCGAACACAAATATCCGCCACACTGATAAAAATTCTAGTTACCCAAATATTGTACTGGGACATTGTGCCTGGTTGTTTAAAATTACAGGCCCAATAATTAGATGACGATTTATGGATCAGTAACGATCTTGATGCCTTATATTATATTAAAATAAAGCTAAAAAAATAATTTGGTCAAACTAATCTGTTTAAAAAAAAAAATAATTAAAAAAAAACTTCTTGATAAAATTAAATTTATAAAAGAAAACTACTGCCTTAATCAACATAAAAATTATTTATAATTTCTTACCGACAAAATATTATTATATATGTGTCTTATCCACAATGTACAATTTTATTTTATACATAATTTTTTTTGTGAGCCATCATCTCAAATTTTGTCAAAAAAAACACTTCACGTTTTTATACAAAAAAAAAAAAAAAATTAAAAAAATTCTATGCCAATTTTTTCATAATTTCTATAAAACATTAATTGTATAAATTAGAAAAAAAAAAAACAAAAAATATATAAATTACAAATAATTCTACATTATATCCTTATATAGTTAAAAAATTAAATTAATTAAGAACAAAACAAAAAAAAATATATATTTTATGTAAAAATATATTTATATATAAATAATTAAAAATATAAAAACAAATTAATGAAATGTGAGCACAATACTAAAAAAAAAATTAATTAAATTAATTATTGTAGTCAAAAATTACCTTTATTGTTATAAAAATATAAATCAACAAACCAAACACATTTGCACACATTTTATTTGTCCCCATAGACTCATGCCTCCCATAATACCAACCGTTTTCGACCACTGGTCCCGAATAACAAAAACCAATAAAAAATTTAACTAAAACCTATAATTGTTAATTAATTGTTAAGAGTATAATTATAAATTTTCGAGGAGGTTCAACAAACCAAAAAAAAAAAAAAACTAAAAAATAAAAAATAAATTAAAATATCAATGTTTTTAAATTAAATTATATTATTGTTTTAATTGTATAAAAACAAATAAATATTAAAAATAAATTATTAATGAAAATCCCACTGATAAATAAAAAAATGTATACAGTGTAGCTCATAACTCGCTGTACTTTATTTATGATGACTAACTACAATAATATATTATTATTATTATTAAATACATAAATATAATATATTAATTTCAATTTATTTTTCACTTAATTTTATAATCATGTTTCGGTTGTTTTATTTTTTATTATTTTAAATTGTCGTTATAAAAACATTAATATTAAAAACAAAATGAATATACAAAAAATACTCTATATTAAATTATATACATGAATATTATAAATAAAAATATATATTTTTTGTTGTAATTTGTATTATGATTATATGATTATGTAAAAGAAACTATGTTGATTATATATATTAGTATATATATATATTAATTGTTTAAATTTAATTAAAATAATAATATGTATAAACCTCCTCTTAAAAAATAAAAACAAAATACAAAAAAAATATTGGTGACAATTAAATTATGGTGAAATAATTTATAAATAAAAAATTATAAATTTAAATTAAATAAAAATTGTTGTTATATTATATTTAAACAAAACAAAAAACAAAAGAAAATGGAACAAATTAAACAAATGGAAAAACAATTATTTATCAATGATGAATGTATATTAACAAATTTAAAAGAAAAACAAACAAAAAAAAAAATGATTAGATGTAATTTTAAAAACAAACAAAACAAAACAAAAAAATATAATGAAAATCGTAAAACAAAAATTTCTGTTAATGTTTTTTTAACCGGAAATTTTTCGAAAAAATTATCAGATCCTGCAATAGTGGGAGCCAATTAAAAGTTAAGTATTTTGTAACAACTATTAAACCTGCTTAATTTGGACTGTTTGATTTATACTAAAAACAATTTACTTTTTCTGTTTTGTTTGAATTTTTAGATTACTCAATGGACACACAACAATAGGTTCATTATAATGTTTTTATAAATAAATAAAATCCACCGCAAGCCCAATTTGAACGGGCTGCAACCGTTGAAATCAGTTGTAAGTTTAAAATTCAGCTATCAACGATCGACTGAACTTGCTAGCCTATTCAACCATAAAATCCATCTAGAACCCCTTTTAAATGGAATAACTGCCATTTGGAATCAAAAAAAAAAATCGACCATTTTCACTCATATTTTCAGAAATATGCAAGGCTATATATAGACAGTCAAAATTTGAATTTTTTTCTCAAAAACCAAGAATTTTTTTTGGCAAATTTAGCTATCAAGGATCGACTGAACTAGCCTATTCAACTATAAAATCCATCTGGAACCCATTTTAAAAAGAATTACTGCCATTTGGAATCAAAAGAAAATCGACCATTTTCACTCATATTTTCATAAATACGCAAGGCTACAGACTGTCAAAATTTAAATTTTTTTCGCAAAAATCGAGAATTTTTTTTGGCATATTTAGCTATCAAGGATCGACTGAGCTAGCCTATTCAACCATGAAATTCATCCAGGACTCTTTTTAAATAGAATGACTGCCATTTGGATTCGAAAGAAAATCAACCATTTTCACTCATATTTTCATAAATATGCAATGCAATAGAGCTTCAAAATTTGGACTTTTTCAAGCCTATTCAACTATAAAATCCATCCGGAACCCTTTTTAAACGGAATTACTGCCATTTGGAACCAAAAGGAAATCGACCATTTACACTCATATTTTCATAAATATGCAAGGCTTACAGACTGTCAAAATTTAAATTTTTTTTCGCAAAAATAAAGAATTTTTTTTGGCAAATTTAGCTATCAAGGATCGACTGAACTAGCCTATTCAACTATAAAATCCATCCGGAACCCTTTTTAAACGGAATAACTGCCATTTGGAACCAAAAGAAAATCGACCATTTTCACTCATATTTTCATAAATATGCAAGGCTATAGACTGTCAAAATTTGAATTTTTTTTGCAAAAATTAAGAATTTTTTTTGGCAAATTTAGCTATCAAGGATCGACTGAACAAGCCTATTAAACTATAAAATCCATCCGAAACCCGTTTTAAACGGAATTACTGCCATTTGGAACCAAAAGAAAATCGACCATTTTCACTCATATTTTCATAAATATGCAAGGCTATAGACTGTCAAAATTTGAATTTTTTCGCAAAAATAAAGAATTTTTTTTGCAAATTTAGCTATCAAGGATCGACTGAACTAGCCTATTAAACTATAAAATCCATCCGAAACCCGTTTTAAACGGAATGACTGCCATTTGGAACCAAAAGAAAATCGCAAAAATCAAGAATTTTTTTTGACAAATTTAGCTATCGACGATCGACTGAACTAGACCATTCAACTATAAAATCCATCCGGAACCCTTTTTAAACGGAATTACTGCCAATTGGAACCAAAAGAAAATCGACCATTTTCACTCATATTTTCATAAATATGCAAGGCTATAGACTGTCAAAATTTGAATTTTTTTCGCAAAAATCAAGAATTTTTTTTGGCAAATTTAGCTATCAAGGATCGACTGAACTGCCTATTCAACCATAAAATCCACCCGGAACCCTTTTAAAACGGAATTACAGACATTTGGCATCAAAAGAAAACCGACCATTTTCACTCATACTTTCACAAATATGCAATGCAATAGAGCTTCAAAATTTGGACTTTTTCAAGCCTATTCAAGCATAATATCCATCCGGAACCCCTTTTAAATGGAATTACAGCCATTGGGAATCAAAAGAAAATTGACCATTTTCACTCATATTTTCATAAATATGCAAGGCATAGACTGTCAAAATTTGAATTTTTTTCGCAAAAATTAAGAATTTTTTTTGACAAATTTAGCTATCAAGGATCGACTGAACTAGCCTATTCAACTATAAAATCCATCCGGAACCCTTTTTAAACGGAATTACTGCTATTTGGAACCAAAAGAAAATCGACCATTTACACTCATATTTTCGACTAAACTAGCCTATTCAACTATAAAATCCATCCGGAACCCTTTTTAAACGGAATGACTGCCATTTGGAACCAAAAGGAAATCGACCATTTACACTCATATTTTCATAAATATGCAAGGCTTACAGACTGTCAAAATTTAAATTTTTTTTCGCAAAAATAAAGAATTTTTTTTGGCAAATTTAGCTATCAAGGATCGTCTGAACTAGACCATTCAACTATAAAATCCATTCGGAACCCTTTTTAAACGGAATTACTGCCATTTGGAACCAAAAGAAAATCGACCATTTTCACTCATATTTTCATAAATATGCAAGGCTATAGACTGTTAAAATTTGAATTTTTTTCGCAAAAATCAAGAATTTTTTTTGGCAAATTTAGCTATCAAGGATCGACTGAACTAGACCATTCAACTATAAAATCCATCCGGAACCCTTTTTAAACGGAATGACTGCCATTTGGAACCAAAAGAAAATCGACCATTTTCACTCATATTTTCATAAATATGCAAGGCTATAGACTCAAAATTTGAATTTTTTTCGCAAAAATTAAGAATTTTTTTTGGCAAATTTAGCTATCAAGGATCGACTGAACTAGCCTATTCAACTATAAAATCCATCCGGAACCCTTTTTAAACGGAATTACTGCTATTTGGAACCAAAAGAAAATCGACCATTTTCACTCATATTTTCATAAATATGCAAGGCATATTTTTTTCGCAAAAATTAAGAATTTTTTTTTGCAAATTTAGCTATCAAGGATCGACTGAACTAGACCATTCAACTATAAAATCCATCCGGAACCCTTTTTAAACGGAATGACTGCCATTTGGAACCAAAAGAAAATCGACCATTTTCACTCATATTTTCATAAATATGCAAGGCTATAGACTGTCAAATATTGAATTTTTTTCGCAAAAATTAAGAATTTTTTTTGGCAAATTTAGCTATCAAGGATCGACTGTACTAGACCATTCAACTATAAAATCCATCCGGAACCCTTTTTAAACGGAATGACTGCCATTTGGAACCAAAAGAAAATCGACCATTTCCACTCATATTTTCATAAATATGCAAGGCTATAGACTGTCAAAATTTGAATTTTTTTCGCAAAAATTAAGAATTTTTTTTGGCAAGTTTAGCTATCAAGGATCGTCTGAACTAGACCATTCAACTATAAAATCCATTCGGAACCCTTTTTAAACGGAATGACTGCCATTTGGAACCAAAAGAAAATCGAGCATTTTCACTCATATTTTCATAAATATGCAAGGCTTACAGACTGTCAAAATTTAAATTTTTTTTCGCAAAAATAAAGAATTTTTTTTGGCAAATTTAGCTATCAAGGATCGACTGAACTAGCCTATTCAACTATAAAATCCATCCGGAACCCTTTTTAAACGGAATAACTGCCATTTGGAACCAAAAGAAAATCGACCATTTTCACTCATATTTTCATAAATATGCAAGGCTATAGACTGTCAAAATTTGAATTTTTTTTGCAAAAATTAAGAATTTTTTTTGGCAAATTTAGCTATCAAGGATCGACTGAACAAGCCTATTAAACTATAAAATCCATCCGAAACCCGTTTTAAACGGAATTACTGCCATTTGGAACCAAAAGAAAATCGACCATTTTCACTCATATTTTCATAAATATGCAAGGCTATAGACTGTCAAAATTTGAATTTTTTCGCAAAAATAAAGAATTTTTTTTGCAAATTTAGCTATCAAGGATCGACTGAACTAGCCTATTAAACTATAAAATCCATCCGAAACCCGTTTTAAACGGAATGACTGCCATTTGGAACCAAAAGAAAATCGCAAAAATCAAGAATTTTTTTTGACAAATTTAGCTATCGACGATCGACTGAACTAGACCATTCAACTATAAAATCCATCCGGAACCCTTTTTAAACGGAATTACTGCCAATTGGAACCAAAAGAAAATCGACCATTTTCACTCATATTTTCATAAATATGCAAGGCTATAGACTGTCAAAATTTGAATTTTTTTCGCAAAAATCAAGAATTTTTTTTGGCAAATTTAGCTATCAAGGATCGACTGAACTGCCTATTCAACCATAAAATCCACCCGGAACCCTTTTAAAACGGAATTACAGACATTTGGCATCAAAAGAAAACCGACCATTTTCACTCATACTTTCACAAATATGCAATGCAATAGAGCTTCAAAATTTGGACTTTTTCAAGCCTATTCAAGCATAATATCCATCCGGAACCCCTTTTAAATGGAATTACAGCCATTGGGAATCAAAAGAAAATTGACCATTTTCACTCATATTTTCATAAATATGCAAGGCATAGACTGTCAAAATTTGAATTTTTTTCGCAAAAATTAAGAATTTTTTTTGACAAATTTAGCTATCAAGGATCGACTGAACTAGCCTATTCAACTATAAAATCCATCCGGAACCCTTTTTAAACGGAATTACTGCTATTTGGAACCAAAAGAAAATCGACCATTTACACTCATATTTTCGACTAAACTAGCCTATTCAACTATAAAATCCATCCGGAACCCTTTTTAAACGGAATGACTGCCATTTGGAACCAAAAGGAAATCGACCATTTTCACTCATATTTTCATAAATATGCAAGGCATAGACTGTCAAAATTTGAATTTTTTTCGCAAAAATAAAGAATTTTTTTTGGCAAATTTAGCTATCAAGGATCGTCTGAACTAGACCATTCAACTATAAAATCCATTCGGAACCCTTTTTAAACGGAATTACTGCCATTTGGAACCAAAAGAAAATCGACCATTTTCACTCATATTTTCATAAATATGCAAGGCTATAGACTGTTAAAATTTGAATTTTTTTCGCAAAAATCAAGAATTTTTTTTGGCAAATTTAGCTATCAAGGATCGACTGAACTAGACCATTCAACTATAAAATCCATCCGGAACCCTTTTTAAACGGAATGACTGCCATTTGGAACCAAAAGAAAATCGACCATTTTCACTCATATTTTCATAAATATGCAAGGCTATAGACTCAAAATTTGAATTTTTTTCGCAAAAATTAAGAATTTTTTTTGGCAAATTTAGCTATCAAGGATCGACTGAACTAGCCTATTCAACTATAAAATCCATCCGGAACCCTTTTTAAACGGAATTACTGCTATTTGGAACCAAAAGAAAATCGACCATTTTCACTCATATTTTCATAAATATGCAAGGCATATTTTTTTCGCAAAAATTAAGAATTTTTTTTTGCAAATTTAGCTATCAAGGATCGACTGAACTAGACCATTCAACTATAAAATCCATCCGGAACCCTTTTTAAACGGAATGACTGCCATTTGGAACCAAAAGAAAATCGACCATTTTCACTCATGTTTTCATAAATATGCAAGGCTATAGACTATCAAAATTTGAATTTTTTCGCAAAAATAAAGAATTTTTTTTGCAAATTTAGCTATCAAGGATCGACTGAACTAGCCTATTACACTATAAAATCCATCCGAAACCGGTTTTAAACGGAATTACTGCCATTTGGAATCAAAAGAAAATCGACCATTTTCACTCATATTTTCATAAATATGCAAGGCTATAGACTGTCAAATATTGAATTTTTTTCGCAAAAATTAAGAATTTTTTTTGGCAAATTTAGCTATCAAGGATCGACTGTACTAGACCATTCAACTATAAAATCCATCCGGAACCCTTTTTAAACGGAATGACTGCCATTTGGAACCAAAAGAAAATCGACCATTTCCACTCATATTTTCATAAATATGCAAGGCTATAGACTGTCAAAATTTGAATTTTTTTCGCAAAAATTAAGAATTTTTTTTGGCAAGTTTAGCTATCAAGGATCGTCTGAACTAGACCATTCAACTATAAAATCCATTCGGAACCCTTTTTAAACGGAATGACTGCCATTTGGAACCAAAAGAAAATCGAGCATTTTCACTCATATTTTCATAAATATGCAAGGCTATAGACTGTCAAAATTTGAATTTTTTGGCAAAAATAAAGAATTTTTTTTGCAAATTTAGCTATCAAGGATCGACTGAACTAGACCATTCAACTATAAAATCCATCCGGAACCCTTTTTAAACGGAATGACTGCCATTTGGAACCAAAAGAAAATCGACCATTTTCACTCATATTTTCATAAATATGCAAAGCTATAGACTGTCAAAATTTGAATTTTTTTCGCAAAAATCAAGAATTTTTTTTGGATAATTTAGCTATCAAGGATCGACTGTACTAGACCATTCAACTATAAAATCCATCCGGAACCCTTTTTAAACGGAATGACTGCCATTTGGAACCAAAAGAAAATCGACCATTTTCACTCATATTTTCATAAATATGCAAAGCTATAGACTGTCAAAATTTGAATTTTTTTCGCAAAAATCAAGAATTTTTTTTGGCAAATTTAGCTATCAAGGATCGACTGAACTAGCCTATTCAACTATAAAATCCTTTCGGAACCCTTTTTAAACGGAATTACTGCTAGTTGGAACCAAAAGAAAATCGACCATTACCACTCATATTTTCATAAATATGCAAGGCTATAGACTGTCAAAATTTGAATTTTTTTCGCAAAAATTAAGAATTTTTTTTGGCAAATTTAGCTATCAAGGATCGACTGAACTAGACCATTCAACTATAAAATCCATTCGGAACCCTTTTTAAACGGAATGACTGCCATTTGGAACCAAAAGAAAATCGAGCATTTTCACTCATATTTTCATAAATATGCAAAGCTATAGACTATCAAAATTTGAATTTTTTCGCAAAAATAAAGAATTTTTTTTGCAAATTTAGCTATCAAGGATCGACTGAACTAGCCTATTACACTATAAAATCCATCCGAAACCGGTTTTAAACGGAATTACTGCCATTTGGAATCAAAAGAAAATCGACCATTTTCACTCATATTTTCATAAATATGCAAGGCTATAGACTGTCAAAATTTGAATTTTTTTCGCAAAAATTAAGAATTTTTTTTGGCAAGTTTAGCTATCAAGGATCGTCTGAACTAGACCATTCAACTATAAAATCCATTCGGAACCCTTTTTAAACGGAATGACTGCCATTTGGAACCAAAAGAAAATCGAGCATTTTCACTCATATTTTCATAAATATGCAAGGCTATAGACTGTCAAAATTTGAATTTTTTGGCAAAAATAAAGAATTTTTTTTGCAAATTTAGCTATCAAGGATCGACTGAACTAGACCATTCAACTATAAAATCCATTCGGAACCCTTTTTAAACGGAATGACTGCCATTTGGAACCAAAAGAAAATCGAGCATTTTCACTCATATTTTCATAAATATGCAAGGCTATAGACTGTCAAAATTTGAATTTTTTGGCAAAAATAAAGAATTTTTTTTGCAAATTTAGCTATCAAGGATCGACTGAACTAGACCATTCAACTATAAAATCCATCCGGAACCCTTTTTAAACGGAATGACTGCCATTTGGAACCAAAAGAAAATCGACCATTTTCACTCATATTTTCATAAATATGCAAGGCTATAGACTGTCAAAATTTGATTTTTTTTCGCAAAAATCAAGAATTTTTTTTGGCAAATTTAGCTATCAAGGATCGACTGAACTAGCCTATTCAACTATAAAATCCATCCGGAACCCTCTTTAAACGGAATTACTGCTAGTTGGAACCAAAAAAAAATCGACCATTACCACTCATATTTTCATAAATATGCAAGGCTATAGACTGTCAAAATTTGAATTTTTTTCGCAAAAATAAAGAATTTTTTTTTCAAATTTAGCTATCAAGGATCGACTGAACTAGCCTATTACACTATAAAATCCATCCGGAACCCTTTTTAAACGGAATGACTGCCATTTGGAACCAAAAGAAAATCGACCATTTTCACTCATATTTTCATAAATATGCAAGGCTATAGACTGTCAAAATTTGAATTTTTTTCGCAAAAATCAAGAATTTTTATTTGGCAAATTTAGCTCTCAAGAATCGACTGAACTAGCCTATTCAACCATAAAATCCACCCGGAACCCTTTTTAAACGGAATTACTGCCATTTGGAATCAAAAGAAAATCGACCATTTTCACTCATATTTTCATAAATATGCAAGGCTATAGACTGTCAAAATTTGAATTTTTTTCGCAAAAATAAAGAATTTTTTTTGCAAATTTAGCTATCAAGGATCGACTGAACTAGCCTATTACACTATAAAATCCATCCGGAACCCTTTTTAAACGGAATGACTGCCATTTGGAACCAAAAGAAAATCGACCATTTTCACTCATGTTTTCATAAATATGCAAGGCTATAGACTATCAAAATTTGAATTTTTTCGCAAAAATAAAGAATTTTTTTTGCAAATTTAGCTATCAAGGATCGACTGAACTAGCCTATTACACTATAAAATCCATCCGAAACCGGTTTTAAACGGAATTACTGCCATTTGGAATCAAAAGAAAATCGACCATTTTCACTCATATTTTCATAAATATGCAAGGCTATAGACTGTCAAATATTGAATTTTTTTCGCAAAAATTAAGAATTTTTTTTGGCAAATTTAGCTATCAAGGATCGACTGTACTAAACCATTCAACTATAAAATCCATCCGGAACCCTTTTTAAACGGAATGACTGCCATTTGGAACCAAAAGAAAATCGACCATTTTCACTCATATTTTCATAAATATGCAAAGCTATAGACTGTCAAAATTTGAATTTTTTTCGCAAAAATAAAGAATTTTTTTTGCAAATTTAGCTATCAAGGATCGACTGAACTAGCCTATTACACTATAAAATCCATCCGGAACCCTTTTTAAACGGAATGACTGCCATTTGGAACCAAAAGAAAATCGACCATTTTCACTCATGTTTTCATAAATATGCAAGGCTATAGACTATCAAAATTTGAATTTTTTCGCAAAAATAAAGAATTTTTTTTGCAAATTTAGCTATCAAGGATCGACTGAACTAGCCTATTACACTATAAAATCCATCCGAAACCGGTTTTAAACGGAATTACTGCCATTTGGAATCAAAAGAAAATCGACCATTTTCACTCATATTTTCATAAATATGCAAGGCTATAGACTGTCAAATATTGAATTTTTTTCGCAAAAATTAAGAATTTTTTTTGGCAAATTTAGCTATCAAGGATCGACTGTACTAAACCATTCAACTATAAAATCCATCCGGAACCCTTTTTAAACGGAATGACTGCCATTTGGAACCAAAAGAAAATCGACCATTTTCACTCATATTTTCATAAATATGCAAAGCTATAGACTGTCAAAATTTGAATTTTTTTCGCAAAAATCAAGAATTTTTTTTGGCAAATTTAGCTATCAAGGATCGACTGAACTAGCCTATTCAACTATAAAATCCTTTCGGAACCCTTTTTAAACGGAATTACTGCTAGTTGGAACCAAAAGAAAATCGACCATTACCACTCATATTTTCATAAATATGCAAGGCTATAGACTGTCAAAATTTGAATTTTTTTCGCAAAAATAAAGAATTTTTTTTGCAAATTTAGCTATCAAGGATCGACTGAACTAGACCATTCAACTATAAAATCCATCCGGAACCCTTTTTAAACGGAATGACTGCCATTTGGAACCAAAAGAAAATCGACCATTTTCACTCATATTTTCATAAATATGCAAAGCTATAGACTGTCAAAATTTGAATTTTTTTCGCAAAAATAAAGAATTTTTTTTGCAAATTTAGCTATCAAGGATCGACTGAACTAGCCTATTCAACTATAAAATCCTTTCGGAACCCTTTTTAAACGGAATTACTGCTAGTTGGAACCAAAAGAAAATCGACCATTACCACTCATATTTTCATAAATATGCAAGGCTATAGACTGTCAAAATTTGAATTTTTTTCGCAAAAATTAAGAATTTTTTTTGGCAAATTTAGCTATCAAGGATCGACTGAACTAGACCATTCAACTATAAAATCCATTCGGAACCCTTTTTTAAACGGAATGACTGCCATTTGGAACCAAAAGAAAATCGACCATTTTCACTCATATTTTCATAAATATGCAAGGCTATAGACTGTCAAAATTTGAATTTTTTTCGCAAAAATTAAGAATTTTTTTTGGCAAATTTAGCTATCAAGGATCGACTGAACTAGACCATTCAACTATAAAATCCATTCGGAACCCTTTTTAAACGGAATGACTGCCATTTGGAACCAAAAGAAAATCGACCATTTTCACTCATATTTTCATAAATATGCAAGGCTATAGACTGTCAAAATTTGATTTTTTTTCGCAAAAATCAAGAATTTTTTTTGGCAAATTTAGCTATCAAGGATCGACTGAACTAGCCTATTCAACTATAAAATCCATCCGGAACCCTCTTTAAACGGAATTACTGCTAGTTGGAACCAAAAAAAAATCGACCATTACCACTCATATTTTCATAAATATGCAAGGCTATAGACTGTCAAAATTTGAATTTTTTTCGCAAAAATAAAGAATTTTTTTTGCAAATTTAGCTATCAAGGATCGACTGAACTAGCCTATTACACTATAAAATCCATCCGGAACCCTTTTTAAACGGAATGACTGCCATTTGGAACCAAAAGAAAATCGACCATTTTCACTCATATTTTCATAAATATGCAAGGCTATAGACTGTCAAAATTTGAATTTTTTTCGCAAAAATCAAGAATTTTTATTTGGCAAATTTAGCTCTCAAGAATCGACTGAACTAGCCTATTCAACCATAAAATCCACCCGGAACCCTTTTTAAACGGAATTACTGCCATTTGGAATCAAAAGAAAATCGACCATTTTCACTCATATTTTCATAAATATGCAAGGCTATAGACTGTCAAAATTTGATTTTTTTTCGCAAAAATCAAGAATTTTTTTTGGCAAATTTAGCTATCAAGGATCGACTGAACTAGCCTATTCAACTATAAAATCCATCCGGAACCCTCTTTAAACGGAATTACTGCTAGTTGGAACCAAAAAAAAATCGACCATTACCACTCATATTTTCATAAATATGCAAGGCTATAGACTGTCAAAATTTGAATTTTTTTCGCAAAAATAAAGAATTTTTTTTGCAAATTTAGCTATCAAGGATCGACTGAACTAGCCTATTACACTATAAAATCCAT